>OX940802.1:14821271-15421271 GCA_954870605.1 Acer campestre | reverse complement strand
TAGAGGATTTGCTTCGAGCTTGTACAATGGATTTCAAGGGAAGTTGGGATGTGCATATACCATTGATAGAATTTGCCTACAATAATAGTTATCAAGCTAGTATTGAAATGGCACCGTATGAGGCTTTGTATGGGAGAAAATGCAGAACGCCAGTGTGCTGGGATGAAGTAGGTGAGAGAAGGTTGTTAGGTCTAGAAATTGTTTAGATCACAACAAAAAATATCAAAATCATCAGAGATAGGATAAAGGTCGCTCAAGATAGACAGAAAAGCTATACAGATTAACGGAGAAGAGAACTCGAGTTTAAAGTAGGCGACCATGTGTTCTTGCGAATTTCACCTTGGAAGGGTATACTTCGGTTTGGAAGACGTGGGAAATTGAGTCCGCGATACATTGGTCCGTATGAGATTATTGGCAGAGTAGGGGTAGTGGCATACCATTTAGCTTTACCCCCAGAGCTTTCCAGAATCCATGATGTGTTTCATGTTTCCATGCTTTGTAAATATATAGTTGATCATACACATGTTTTGACAAAGCAACCAGTGAATCTAAAAGAAGATTTGACTTATGAAGAAAAGCCTATTGAGATTCTTGACAGAAGGGAACAAGTGTTGCATACTAAGGTTATTCCATTAGTGAAGGTGTTATAGAGAAATCATGCAATAGAAGAGGCAACTTGGGAACATGAAGATCAAATCCGGAATCAGTATCCCCATCTATTTCAGATAGGTATGTGAATTTCAAGGACGAAATTCTTATAAGGTGGGGTGAATTGTAAGGCCCATCTATTTTTGTGTCTTTGGCCCAATGTTACCCATACATTTTGGTGGCCCAATATGGCCCAACTTTAATATATATATATATATATATGAAAAAGAAAGTAACATTTGAGACAGTTCTTGTCTCTGTTTGAAGACCACACATGTCTCTGCTTGATATTAAAAAGACAGTTGCGTGAGATAAGAACAACAAAAGATAAGAATAAAAATAAAAAGTGAAAAGGAAAGTCAGAGCTAGAAAGAAGTATAGTCCAGCGGGAGAAAAAGGGAAAGAGAAGGAAGAAAGAGGAAAAGTAGTGAAGTTTTGTATGTGATAATTTCTGATTTTCAGTTGATTTTTTCTTGAATTACGCCATTCTAAATGGGTTTTGTGCAATTGATAGGAGGAGAAGAGGAAGTAGAGGATCACAACATACTCAAGAGGAATTAAGCTTGAAAATCTAACTTGTGAGTGAAAAAGTTTATGGTTTTATCCTTTAACTCAAATGTTTTTCTGATTTTGTTTTGAATTGGAAGTTGGAAACCATTTAGTTGTTTAGTTGGTTTGAATTTGCTTACAGTGATGACATAGTAAATTCTTTAATTGATTTTGATTGCTTATTGTGATGATACAGTGAACTAAAGGAATTGAATATGTTTATTGTGTTTAAAATTGTTTGTCTAGAAATCATTTTTAGTGTTCGATTTCTTTGACGATTTACTGTGATACAGAGAATTGAAAGCATGATTATGAGCTTATAATTAGTAAATTAGAAATATTTAGATATTAATTTTTTATCATATGTTGAGAAGAGATTATGATTGATTTTATAAAAGCACCATGTCAGTACCCTTCCCCAATTATTGTTATTGTTGGCTTTTGGGGCCATTCTACACATGTGTATGTCAGATGAGTCGCTCTGCATGTGTATGATAGATGTTCAGTCAAAATCAAAGTTGCTCTGCACATGTATGACAGATGTTATCCTCAACTCTATGTATGTTTGAAGTAATTCGACGTACGTATAGACGATTTCCCCTGGGTATTGATTTGGTGCATATTGAGATTTTATAATTATACTAATTTGATTAGAAAGAGATGTTTATAAGTTTATCAAATGCAACTGTAGATATATTATCTTTTTCTACTCAACTTTATTATGTTTATGAAATCATTTGGCTTGATACAGTGATATCTCATATGTTTTATTAGTTGAATTATTGAGAAAAGTTGTTTAGAAGAAAACTCGTATGTTTTTAAAAGTTTTCATTCACTCATTGGGCATTAGCACTCACCTTTTTACTTTTAAAACACTCTTTCCAGGCAGCTACTCGGTTTGGACGGATTCTTCAGTTTTTGAGGTGGGCCACTCGATGACATCATGAAGTAGAAGAATCATGCATTTTTTGAATGTCTCATATGATGTGTATATCTTTTTGAAATGCATGGTTGGTTTTGCATAGTTGGATTGGTCGGTTACTTCCAGCCAACTTTTTGTAATGTATAAAAAATGCAATAAAACACTAGGAGTTTTGCAGTTTTATGTTTTACAAAATTTCTTGTATAAAAAGCAATGTTTTCTACAACATTTTAGTAGTAAATCATGTATTTAGTATAGAGATATGACCAGCTCACAGGACCTCCCTCGTACTCAAGAGAGGAGTCGGGACTTGGTCCTGTCACTTGGTCTCTCCTAATTAAGTAGACGCATTTTGGGCTATGGGTGAAGGATGCTTGCATGAAGCCCATGATCTAAAGCAAATCCATAAGGGTGAAAGACGCGTGCATGAAGCCCAAAGCAGACAATATTTACTTGGTGGACCTGGGCTGTTACAAATACTAAGCCATTTTTATGTAATTTTTTTTTTTTTTTCAATAACTATCTATCTACATGGACCATGTATTTTTTTTTTATTTTTTTTTTTTGAAACTTTATATTGGTAGGATTCGAGCCGTTGATTTGAAATTCATTTGCCCAAGCCTTAAACTTGTTCATCTACCAATTAAGCTATGTCTCTGGGGGCCATTTTTATGTAAATATTGATAAGATATTATTCAATGTTAAGATATGATAAATAATGATATTGAAATAGTATTGATTTTTACCTAAAAAAAAATTAAATGTTCAATAATGGAGTTGAAAGTGATAGTGTGATTAAGGTTTTCTTATTTTATTTTGTTTTGTTTTGTTTTGTTTATAGTTAATTATCATTAATAATATATCAAAAGAAAGAAATTTGTATAATATAAAATCGTGGAAATATTGGAAATAATTATCTTTAGAAGGATAATCTTGGAAAGAAATATTTTAAATGTAATACCGTGATTTAGAAACTAAGTGAGAAGTCGTGATTTTTTACTCTTTATTTTAAATTATTTTGGGGGGTAACAACTCCTTAAACTTTTACTTTATTCTTTTACGGTAAAAAAAAAACATACGATAAAAACTATTACATACCAACCTTATATTTACTTTTCTATAAAGAGTGGTGCTATTGGCACACCCCCTACTCATCTATTTATGCCCCATTTGTTTAAACTTTGATTTAATTAAATAAAGTTAAATGTGTTTACTAATTTATTTTATTTATTTCCAAAACTACCCTTTTACTTATTTTTCAAACTTAATAAACCCATTTCCAATATCTCTATCTATCTAAAACCAAAGAAAACAAAAAAAGAGCCAATTTGTTTGAATTTCTTTTGGTTTTTGGATTCATATAGCTACAATAAAATTCACCAGTATTTCTTCCACCAAATCCCACAAAATCGAAATATCACCTCCAAAATTATTCTCTCTTCAATACCCAGATCTTGTTTTCCCTCAATTTGATCCATTTTTGTTGTTGTTGTTGTTGTGGTGTTTCCTCTCTGTTTCTCTACACAAGAATACATTTTTGTTATTACAACAACCTCATCCCGTGTCAAAATTTCAGGTTCTCTTCATGTTTTTTCAAAGAATTCTAGTGTTATCTTTACTGTTTTCCATTTAATCTCCATGTTTCTAATTCTGTTCTGATCATTTACGTGGCTTTTGTATAATCAAAATTGTTGTTTTGATGCATAGTATTATATATAACACAACCTTTTTTTTTCTTTCCTTTTTTTGGACTTTGAAAAATATCAAAACAAAGCTCCATGATTGTTTCCCAATTTCCCAGTAAGTCATCACTCGATTACCTCTGCCCAAAAAATCCTCTGTTTTGTTCAATTTTTGAATGTTTATTTTTTAGTCTCAAAAACCCCTTTTTTCTGATACCCAAAACAACTTGTTTTGTCTGTTCTTCATGTAAATTCGTTGAATTTTCTCGAAAGTCAAGATTTTTCAATCATGGGAATTCAAAACGATCGAATCAAATTCTATGTAAGAGGCAGGGTTTTCAAAACAACATCCACAACTCTGGCAAATGCAGGCCAGAACTCGTTTTTTGGTGCATTATTTGACGAAAACTGGGACTTGAATTCACAATTCAATACCAATTCCAATGAAAATCTCTTCATTGATCAGAACCTGGATTGCTTCTTTTTTTTTTTTTTTCTCCAAAGAATGTGGGGTTTTATTAGATTTACTTTGTAAGATATTTTTTTTCTTAAATCGTATATACCTCTTTTAGTAATTTTGGTAAAGGAAGAAAAATAATACTAAAAATTTAAAAAGTTGGGCATAAATAGATTGGTATGGGGTGTGCCAATAGCACTACTCTTCTATAAAATTTTTGTTAAAGTATTTTCCAGAAAGAGACATGACTTTTTCATTCAAGCATACTTTAAATGTTCAAATATTTCATCACATCTTGTAAGATTAAAACGAGACTTGAGAACTATATAATTTTAGTATTTTGTATTTCACATCTAAAACATTCAATTTTAGTCTAAAAACACAAAAAACTTAGGAAATAAATGAATTCAACAGTAATTCAGAAATCAACCAAAAAAAAAAAAACAAAAAAAAAAAAACAAAAAAACAAAAAGAAAAATATAATTGTGGTATAAGTAGCTAATCATATATAATCTTTCACGAGATCCTTACGGTATATCGAGCGCACCTAAGCTTGTCTCTGGTGTGAATATGTAGCTACGCCGTGGCACCTTGCTAAAGGTAACCAAAACAACATTAAAATAGAGTGGAATCTGGCCAATGGTGAAGAAAGCTATGGGCAGGCACGTCAGCACATACAGGACCACTGTAATGTAATTCAACTTATCTCTCAGAACAAAAAAATGCCCTGCAAAGAATGATATCAGCATAGAAGCAAGGGAAACGAACAGTGAAGTAATGCCAACCAAGAGCTTTCTGGGTAAGTCTTTTCTGAAATCTCGTTCTTGGTACCGAGTCATTATTATTGCCAAGAACATTATCACAGCAGTGACAGAGAATGAGAAAGCAACGAGCGATGAGATGGCGAACACCATGAATGCATGTTGGTTTTCGAGAGTTGGCTTGCCGCTTTCTCCCTTGACGCCACCTGGCACGGTGATTGAAGCGGCAAAAGCAACGGTGGTGATGAGTGTTGCTACGACTGAGCATGACTCGGACGTTTTGTTTAGCCATTCGCCTCCTTCTTTGACGAGAGCTTTGTGGGTTTCGATGAAAACGTCTTTTGGGGACTTGTTCTCCCTGTTGTAAGGAACAAAGAAGTCCATGGGCACGGAGTTCATAACAAACTGCATTTTGCCAAGCATATATGTATGATTCTAAAGTTGATTTCCTCTTGTATATCAAAGCATTCATCAAATTATATGAAGATATTGAAAACCGGTTTATTTCTAATGTGCTCATATATATACCTCATACCACTTGATTTCCCATTGCATTAACATAGCGGCACCCCCTGGAATAAGCCAGGAATTGACCTCTCCAAGCCTTGCAGCCAAGTGCAATGCACTGTTGCCTTCATGATCCACTTTTCGCAACACACTTTTATTCTTCTTTATCTTCTTTAGTAACAGCTCAAACACATGTGGTTGCCTGTTCTCCACTGCCAACAGCACTACATTCTTTTTTTCGTAGTTCATGTCATGCACTGCTACTGGAAAATTTTCCAAGATTTTCTCCACTATCTCTGTTATTCCATTCTTTGCTGCTATTATTATTGGTGACTCTATCTTTTCCATCTCTGACATTTCCTCTTTATTCTCTACAAAAATAAGAAAGAGGTTATGTATAACATATTTCCAATAACAGATCGAGAGAATTCTAATTTCTAAAATCAGTTCAGTTTAAAGCTAAAGCTATTCCGCAATACCTACCTGTTTGATTCTTATCTTGGGGACCTTCTGCGGCCTTCTGTTGGTGTTGGTTAGCTCCTGAAACATTGCTTGTGGATGGAATGGGTGACATTTCCGAGGCATCTTCAACTACTGGTTGGGATTGTGGTTGTAGGGGCTTTTTTCCGTCATTTTCGTACTCATACATACTGACTCGTTTCAGAAGTTCATTCATGACCTGAATAGACCATGTGTTCTTCTGTTTCTTCTCCCGTATTTTCCTTATATTGTTTGATCCTAATTGTAATGATAAAATTGATATGTCATGATGTTCGGATTATTAAAGATATCAACATAAAAGCAGGTAGCATTAATTAGCATACCTAGTCCCAGAATTACGAGAATTGCCATCGACACAGGCTTCAGTACTAACTCAAAGCAGACGCTATAATTGGGAGGAAATAATTGGTGACCTTGAGCTTTCGAACTGTTCGAGTCATCATCTCCATCTTCTCCTGTGTTAAAAACAAACATTACTTACTAAACCATGCATGGTGTCTCTTTAACATCTTATTATTTCCACCCATAATGAATCACTGCAAACGCATTGAAATTTCCTTAGATGGACCCATTCATATGTTCAAATCACAGTAATTTATTTGATGCCCTAGTTGGACTGCAAATATTGTAAGACCAATATTGTGTGTAGCTAAATATATATTTAATTAACAAAATCAATTTAATTAATATACAATTGATTGATGTCTTTTCAAGGTTTTTTTTTAAATGATATCTGATATATATATATATATATAGGGTGGTTCTTTAGTAAGGACATCCTGAAATTATAAGTTAAGGACATCCATCCATAACCACACATTCATATTGGATGTGGGTATTTGTTAATATGGGGTTGTGGGTCCATTGTCGAACGTTCTAAAATTATAAAGTCAGGATGGTCCTTAGTAGAGAAGTATTATATATATATATATAATCAATTTCAGGACCACCTTCCATAGCAACATGTTTAAAATGGGCCCACAACCTCACATTAACAAATATCCACACCTAACATTAATACGTGGTTGTGGTTAGACGTTATTAACTTATAATTTTATGACGTTTTTACCCGAGAACTATCATATATATATATATATACGAAAACGAAGCAAAAGCTAGTCCACATTACCTGTTTGATTATTCTTGCCTTTGGCTTGGGTACCATTTGCGGCCTTTCGTTCATGTTGGTTAGCTCCTGAAATATTGGCTTAAATAGTTGGTAATGTACGTACTCCATTCTCGTTATACAAGAGATTAGTAATTAGTGATTGAATCTCACTGGCATCGATTTTTTAAGGTCGGTTTATATTTAATATCTTTAAAATAAGAAAATTCTTCCCATACTCAATAAATATTCTACGATGCATGGCTTTCAAACAGGATAGGAATTTTTCACCTTCACAAGGGTTCTCTGCATCTGGCTTTCCTTCGTTATCAAACATACAATCTGTGGCCTTGTGCTTTACTGGAAAAAGAGAGTACTGACTCTGTTACGCCATATGATATATATGATTATATATAAACATGATATATTGTTTTGGAGTTGAATAGTGTTTTTCAAAGAAAGAGAAAATTATGGTTTTTACCTATTTTAATTCCTTTCAGCAGCAGTGCAATCAAGTTGTAGCAGGTTTCGTAGTTTGCGGGACAAATAGATTGATCTCCATCTTGGTTTGGCGTCAAAGATTTAAAATTATCCGAATTCTCCACCTTAAGTTTGTCAACAAATATGCCTAGCTTCCACGTAACAATACACATAATAAGTACCTCACTACCTCGCTAAGCCAACCAATGAAAACTATTAAAAGGACAAAATTAAAAAGGTCAGTTCTCTTGTAATAATATAGAGAAGGTTAATATAGTCTTGACACAAGAATGACACCTCAAATATTTATAGAACATTTTCGGACGACATTTTAAGAAAAATATATAATGAGAGGTAGTTAAAAAAATAAAACAAACAAACAAAAAAAAAAAAAACGATGCTGCTTTCATTTGGTTGAAAATAAGAGAGTTTTGTTGAAATAATGAATAGGTTGTAAGAATTAATGATCGAAACATAAACATACAGTGATAGATGAATTCGTTGCAACGTCCAAGGTGGCTACCGCTTCTGAATGCGGAAGGCTTCGCGGCCAGCAGATGGAGAGGCGATAACCCTCGCTCGTTCACTAAGTTCACCAGATCTCTATAGTGGTGTATTATTTGAAATGCCAAATCTGTCAAAACTAACCACCATCATCATTAGTATATGTATATGTTACCTTAATAATTTACACATTCTTCAATCTAAAAATCTTTAATGTAATGACCATATTTTTTAATTATTACCGAAATTTATTATTTTAGCTTGAAAGAAGAAAATATATGTAGTGTTGCTAATAAAGAAATTGAAAAGACTGACCGAAATAGTCTCCAGAGATGGCAGAGTGAAGAATGGTCTCGCCGTCGTTCCTTCTACTATAAGCATAGCCTTCCCCTAGTTCGCATAAAGAATGGAGGCAGAAGAAAGCATGTTTGTGACCGTGAGAAGCAGCCACGAAGAAAGGAGTCTCACTGTCTTCGTTACGAGCGCCGATCAACCGTTTATCCACCTCCGCAATGCATCTACACATCTTCACGTTTCCCAGCATCGCCGCTGTGTGCAGTGGCGTGTTCCCTGTCTCGTCTCCCATCCACAATGCCTCCTGCCGCGCAAAAGTCTTATGATCAGAAGTTTTGATTATATTTACGGGTTCCTCGACGGGTTCCACGACAATCTCTTCTCTGCCATCAGAAGCTTTGATTATATTTACGAGTTCCTCGACGACGTCTTCTCTGCCATCGGAAACAGCTATGTGTAATGCAGTTCCTCCTGACCTGGTGATCTTTTCCTTGTGAATCAACGGATTATCTCTGTATAATTTAAAAACTACAAACCATTCGCCTTTCATGGCGTGTTCGAACAATTTATTTTTTATTACATCAGCAGTTTCTTTATTCATGGTTGGAGGATTGGGGCTGTTCTGCACGTTTTGCATGATCTCCTGAACTAGCTAGCAATTATTCAGAAGAACACAAATGTTAGAGCTACCGAGAATATTGTTATGGAGCTCTGTCAATTTATACTCAAATAGTAGCTAGGAATAAGAGTTCTTATTGGTTAGGTCAGTATTTTAGGTATTTATTGGTCAGTAGACTCAGCACCCAAGCATTATTCATCAAATAGTAGCTAGGTATTTACTGGTCAAAATGTGTTTATAATTAATTATCATATGGTTCGATTATTATTCTATCTTCTACATTAATTAAAACAAAAATTACTTACGACTAGTCAAGGAATATAGAGAAGTTTATTCTCAATTACATGTTTAAAAAAACACAAAAAAAAAAAGAAAGAAAGAAAATATGCATGCAAATACAGTAATAGATATTATCCGATTTAAATCTTGGCTTGCGAGAATTGATAAAAAGCAAAAACATATATTATTTGATGAGGAAAATATAAATAAGTTGGTACAACTGTACAAAGCATTTTTTTTTCAAGTTTAATAGGTCTTTTTTAGATTAAAAACAGATGATATAATACTTTTGACTAAAGTTTAAAGAAAATTTGAGTCGCTTTCAAAAAAAAAAAAAAAAAAAAAAGAAAATTTGAGTTAGTCCAGCCCAGCCAAGGCTGGATCCACCGTTGTATATATAGAAGAATTCTCAAGGGCAAACCAATCGTACACACCATGATTAAATTTAATGAATTTTGATTAAATTTTTTGCATACATGATAAGAAAAATAAAATATACTTAAAGAAAAAATTTTAAGTTTGGGAACTAGTTTTTCTAATATTTTAAAGTTAAAATATTAAAAACAACTGGGAAAATGTAGGGAAAATGGGAAGAAAAATAGTTCTTGATCCCAAAATTATTTCAAAAATTTTCTCCAACCATATCTCATTGATCTTAATATTCATACAAAAAATCTCATCAAAATTCATAAACTTTCATCATGGTGTTGATTAGTTTGGACATAAGATGGTTTGCACTAGAGAAATATATATATATATATATATATATTGTTTTTACAATTGAGTTCCTATCTAATTGGGAAACATTAATTTTTTTCTTGTTATTTTATTTTTCCTCAAACCAACACTTATATAATTAAAAATAGTTCATTTAGATGATTAGATCTAAAGTTAGTCATTGTTAGTTAAAACTAACAATGAGAGGGGTATTTAGTCTTGTCATGTTTGTTATTGATTTTTTTTTTTTTTTTTTTAAATAGTTAGATGGATCTTCACTGGCCATCTTATGGTGAAGATGAAATTAAAACGAAGTTAGGTGAAGATGAAGAACTTTGCTTTATATTAAAACGAAGGATCTCTACGAGAGAACCACTTATATCTCTCACTTTTATATATAGGTAATTATCAATTGATGAATTCTTTACTTTAATTACGGTAAGAACCTTAATGAAATCACATCGATTTTATGAATTTTGATCTGAATTATTTTATGAATGGTAAGTTTAATGAAATCCACCTATGAATAAAATTTGAGAATTTTTCAAGTACTATAACTATTTATCCCATTTTTGTTAAATATTAAGGCATTAAAAAATGGGAAACATATATAGGAATTTTTTTAAAATAGTTCTAGTACTGGAAAAATTCTCAAATTTTATATATAGGTAGATTTCAATGAATTTTTCATTCATAAAAAAAAATTCATATCAAAATTCATAAAAATAGATGTGATTTCATCAAAATCCTTATTGAAATTAATATAAGAGCTCTCACTTGATAATTACTATATATATATATATATAAACGAAAAACATAATTAAAAAAAAAAAAAAAAAAAATGCTTCTTTGGTTCTTGTATGTACAAACAAGTAATACGTAGCTAAATCTGTCAATGATTTTTTTTTTTTTTTTTTTTTTTTTTTTTTTTTTTGATAGAATCTGTCGATGGATGATAAATTACTGTATGATTAATGAGAGTAATGAAAAGTGTAAATGCAGCGGATCAAGATATTTGGTGCATATATGGACCCAATAATTAAGCGCGGACCTCAAGCTTTGTATATTTGTAATGACGTGAATCACGATGAATTTTCCTCCATGTTCTGACACTGAAAACACTTTAATTATCTTTTGCAGATAAAACCCTAACCTCGCTTCAATGAGACAAAAAGAAGAAAATAGATATTTTTTCTTTTAAAAAGAAAGCCATTATCTTATTTGCTTTAAAGCAATTCAATTAAAGACATAAAATCAGTTGATGGCATCTTCTTTCGTCCTTTTTTGACAGTTAATCTCAGTTTCTAAGACAAGTTTCGTTGCTTTTGGTTTACAACGTGTTTCTCACTCGCATCATATTTTGTGCTACCAGAATATATTTATTGTTCACATTTGTGCCTCATGTGATGTTAACGGTTAAAGTATATTAAAGAGAATATTATACGGTGGTCACTAATCTCACGCATGTAATGTTTAGTTTTTTTGAAATCTTTCTTTCCTTTTTTCTTTTTCTAGTTTCCAACTCTCTTTTATTTTTTACTGGCTCTATTGAGTATTGCCACAAATAAAAAATCTTGCTTATCTTAGAACTGGCTTTGGATAAATTCTTTAATGCATTTGAAAAAACTAAACTCAGAAGCTGGACCTTTAATTTTCAAGTATATCATCAATTTCACATCCAAAACAAGAACATTATACAAAAGACATAACATTTCATTACTCCCCATTTACAATTACAATTTTATGTATCATATGTGTTTCACTTAAATAATCATAAAATAAAATAAAAAATCAATATGATTTAATCAAGGTCCCCATTGAAATTAAAATAAAAGATCATTTATGAGAGACTCTATATATATACGTGTGTATATATATATATGTATATCAAATTACACAAAACTTGAGGTTTTCTCTTTCACACGCGGATACAACTTTATTGAAATTTGATATTTATATCCTCTGCCATTGTTCAAACTTAACCATTAACGAAATTTGACTGTTGTATATATATATTCGACCAAGGGACACGTCAGCAGAATGTATAGAAAAGGCGAGTCAAAGTATAACCACGTCACCCTTTGACCAATCAACGAAAGGAAATATTGGTTGAGAAGCGCGCCAGTTAGCCACCTCATCTAAACTCAATCAGAAACATGCTCACCGGAGTAGGCCGATCAAGGGAATAGAAAATTGTGCTCGCCAACTTAAATTGCTCATCCAGAATTACACCATAAAGAAGCAACCTTATTTCAATATACCTTCTACAATAAGGATTCAACCAGGTACAAGGCACGAAGATAAATCTTACCCAAATAGGGCACAAACTGTTCTTGACAGAAGAGTCCGAACAGGAAACAAACCCTAAAATCATCTACAACACCAGATTCCTTGTACAAATCAAAATAGGAACTCCCCTATTAACATGGCGTAGGCAAGGGAAACCCTAACTAAACTGGTATAAATAGGACCGGATATCCCATGGAAAAGGGGTTCGAGATTAGAGAGAGAAAAAAACAATTGTATGAGAAATCCGAGTGTGTAAAACTACAGTAATCAATAGTGTTATTCTTCTACCCTAAAGGGCGCCATGGTTTTTTCCCATTCAAGGGTTTTTCCACATAAAACTTGTCTTGTATGCATTGATTTATTTCTCTTTTTACTTATTTTAATTAAGATATATTTGTTGAGCGTGACAATCCAAAATTCACCGTCAACAATTGGCGCTAGAAGGAATGGGGCTTTAGAGCAAGAAACTTCGAAGAACCTTACAAACAGGTACAACATGAGCAACGACAGCGACAAAGATCAAATCTCCAGCAACGATCAGGTCCTTGAAGCAGCCACTATAACAGGGAAGGAAACATTGACAACAAGGGAACATTCGGTAGTGACGCCAGGAACTAGGATAACCAACCCGGAAACTCTACAACACTTTCACACTTCATTGTTGAATTTAGTCAATGAAGCCAACAAAATTGGACTCTCGCTCCCTATAGGATTAGGAGCTTCGTCTCCCTATGAGCTGACAACCAACACACTTGGGAACCATCCGCCAGGGAGGCTACAATCGAAAGTCCATATTACAACTCCCAGCGTCCAGGCAAAACCAACTATGGAGGAAGCACCCAAGGACCCACCAGAGGTCCTAGAAGAAAGAAGGCAAAGGAAGGGAAAAGGTTTACTGGACGAAGAATTTCCAGAAAAACGGAGCCGTGGACGAGCACATGGGGCAGCCACCGATAACGCATCTAACAGAAACTGTAGGAGACGACGGTCTATCTCATCAGAAGACAAGAGTCCCTAGCTAAGAAAAGGATTGCGATTAAAAAGGACGCGGCAAAGGAGGTCCGAAAGTATAAATGACCTAGGTGCTGGTGGGAGTATTGACAGTAGAGAAGGTGATTATCGGAGGATGACAGTCAAAAGCAGGCTCAACCCAGAAGGGGAACCGACTGGTCACCGAAGCGTCACCCTCCAACAACTATCAAAAAAGGTCTCAGCAATGGCTCGACGATATGGACATAGTATTTCTTCAGATGACAAGTCAGACAACCCATTCATTGACCATATCGCCCGCACCCAATTCCCGGAAAGGTTCAAAATGCCAACTATCGAGCAATACAAGGAAAACAGGGACTCGAAAGAGCATGTCCGTAGATTCCGTAATGTCATGGCCCAATATACATCCAATGACGGTCTCTTGTGCCTAACATTCCCACAAACCTTCGACGACCTTGCTTCCAGGTGGTTTGGACTCCTACCTGCCAGAAGCATTAACAATTTTCCCAGTTTCAGCAAAGCGTTCATAAGACAATTCATGAGAAGTGTGTAGAGAAGAAAGTCACTAGCTCACCTATCGAATTTGAAACAAGAAAGTAATGAGTCGCTCAAGAAATACCTGGCCAGATTTGGGAAGGAAGTCGCCCAAATAGAAGACGCGAGTGACGTGGCTATCATAACAGCTTTCACCAACGGGTTGCAAAGTGGTCGCCTGTCCTTTGACTTGCAGAGAGATCGGCCAAAAACTTACAAAGAGATGATGGACATAGCTAGAGACTATGCATTAGCAGAAGAGGAAGAAGTGGCACAAAGGGTAGCAACGTACATGGTCATAAACCAGACACAAAGCCCGAATCCAAGAATGATAGGATAAAGGGTCAGTCGCTTGATCGCCAAAGAAAGGAGAAAAGCCGGAAGAATCAATCTAGGGAAAGCTAGGGTAGCAACAGAACCAGTAGGTTCTGAGGCAGGTATAGCAACTAAACCCCCTTGACTGGCGAACAAGAAGACATACTGTCTGTACTAGAAGACAAGGGACTCGCCAAATATCCACAACAATATAGTCAGCCAATGCCCGAAGGGATACAACGAAATATTGTCGATTTCACAAGGATCACGGGCATGACAGTTCAAAATGCTTCCAGTTGCGTGATCACATTGAAAGCCTAATCAGAGAGGGGCATCTTAAGGATTTTACCCTGAAAGGATACAAAAACGTCATTCGCCAAGATAGCCACCCGGGAAACGGACAAGAAAGGAGGAGCTCAAGAAAAGGTAGTCCTGATACCGCAATAAATACCATTTTTGGCAAGCCTCACACTGGCAGAAGCAACAGAAAGAGAATGTTAGAAGTTCGGGAGGTAATGTACAAAAACAGAGACATGAAAGTGAACTCTGTATAGAAAAACCACAAGAGAGCAAGAGAAGGGCACGACCTGATAATCTTCACAACTGAGGACTTAGAAGGAATTAATGCAAAGCCTAATGACGCAATAGTTGTGGAGGTCCAAATAGCCCACAGGGATGTCCTCTGGGTGATGATAGACAATGGGAGCTTAGCTAACATTTTGAGCGCTAGGGTGTACGATGAACTTCGACTGGACAGAAAATATTTGGAACCATTCCATATGTCCCTAAAAGGATTTGGAGGTGCAGAATTTAGATCCTTGGGAACTGTAAAATTACCTGTAAGATTTGGAACGGCGCCCTGTTGGAGAACTATCCTGCTGGATTTCATTGTTGTTGACATTTACAACTGGCCGTACAATGCCCTACTCGGTCGACCATTCCTAAATAAAACCTGGGCAGTTACATCCACCCATGCGCTGAAAGTAAAATTCTCAACAGAGTTTGGAGTTGGGGAACTCAAGGGATCACAGGAAATAGCTCGCCGCAGTAACCTGTCAATCTTTAAAGACAAAACTGGAGTGAAAACTTCGGGTATATTTGAACTCGATCAAGGGACACCAGAGGAAAACCTTGAGACGTTTGAACTAGATCCAAGGGACAAAGCCGAAAGAGAAAAGGAAGAACCCACCGAGCTTGTTATTTTGGATGAAAGGGAACCCAACAAAACTGTTAAGATTAGAGCGAGGTTGACAGAGCAGGTCAAAGCAGGCGTAGTAAGCCTGCTAAAGGAATACAAGGAGATTTTTGCTTGGAGTCATGAAGATATGCCAGGAATTAACGCGAATGTGAACTCACACCATCTGGCCGTAAATGATAAATGCAAGCCGGTGATACAAAAAAAGAGTAGCTTCAATCCTGAAAGAAGTGCAGCCATAAAAGAAGAAATATCCAAGCTACTCGTAGCAAGATCGATCAGAGAAGTCAAATATCCTGAGTGGGTGGCGAACGTCGTGCTCGTGAAAAAGAAGAGCAATCAGTGGAGGATGTGTGTAGACTTTACTGACTTGAACAAAGCTTGCCGCAAAGACAGCTTCCCATTAGCAAGAATTGACTAATTGGTAGATACAATAGCCTGACACGAGCTGCTATGCTTCACGGACGTGTATTCAGGGTACAACCAGATCCAGATGCATAAACCAGACAAAGACAAAACAACATTCACCACAGATCAAGGATTGTATTGTTATACCGTCATGCTATTCGGCCTAAAGAATCTTGAAGCAACATACCAACAGCTAGTCAACAGAATGTTCGCTAGCCAAATAGGAAGAAATATGAAGGTGTACGTTGATGACATGCTAACTAAGAGTATCACAGTCGACAGACATGTAAGTGATTTACGAGAGACCTTCGATGTATTAACCAAGTTCGGAATGAAATTGAACCCTTCAAAGTGCGTGTTCGACGTGCCATCTGGTAAGTTCCTCAGATATCAGGTGCATCAAAGAGGGATAAAGGTGAACCTTGACAAGATCAAAGCACTGGTCGACATGGTTTCCCCCAAAAACTTGAAAGACGTCCAGAAGCTCATAGGATGCTTGGCATCGCTGAACAAGTTTATAGCAAAAGCAACAGATCGATGCTTGTCAGTTTTTTAAAGAACTCAAGAAAGACAAGGGAATTGAATGGAATAAAGATTGCGAGCAAACCTTTCTTGCCCTTAAAGAATATCTTGGCCAAGCATCGCTGTTGTCAAAACCAATCACAGGAGAAATATTATACCTGTACCTGTCCGTCACAGAGGCGGCCACTAGCTTTGTACTAATAAGATAAGAAGATGAGATCTAGAAACCAGTATACTACACAAGCAAAGCACTGTTATCCACTGAAACAAAGTACTCACCAGCCGAAAAGATGGCGCTCGCCCTAATAACAGCAGCAAGAAAATTGAGGCCATATTTTTAAGCACACAAAATTGGTGTGTACACGAACTGTCCGCTAAAACTGACCTTATGGAAACCAGAAGTGTTAGGCAGACTCACGAAATGGGCCATTGAAATGAGTGAATTCGACGTAGAATACATCCCAAGAGCATCAATTAAAGGCCAAACAGTAGCAGATTTTGTGGCAGAATTCATTGAGCCTGATACCGAGGTAGCAAAGATGATGATAGAGTAAGCAGAGAAAAACTTCCATTGGAAACTTCAAGTTGATGGTTCATCAAATACACATGGCATCGGGGAAGGGATAGTAGTTACAACCTCAGAAAGAGACTCGGTAGAATGTGCCCTGCATTTTGATTTTAAAGCCACCAACAACCAAGCCGAGTACAAAGCGCTAATAGCAGGATTAAGGGTATACACAGCCTTAGGAGCTGATGAAATAGAAATTTTCAGCAATGCCCAAGTTATTGTCAACCAGGTACTTGATGAATACCAAGTAAGAGACGAAAGCATGATCGCTTACCTGAAGCTGGCAAAAGAATTGTCGGGATGATTTAAAGAATATAAGATTGTGCAAATTCCAAGAGAAGAAAATGAACAGGCAGACATTCTAGCCAAATTGGCATCAACTGCGATCAACATCTGGCCCCGAACCATCCCTATGGCACACCTGCTCCAACCAAGCATAACTGGACAGATCAAAGTGGGAATAATCATGAACGAATCGAACAACTGGATGACTCCAATAAAAGAATAACTGATCAATGACATCCTCCAAAGTGACTCATTAGAAGCCAAATGGTTAAGATACAGAGCGACGAGATATTTGGTCATCAGCGACGCGTTGTACAGAAGAGGGTATTCGAGAGTGCTACAAGGATGTGTTGGACCCGAAGAAGTGGATGGAATCCTGAAAGACATACACAGCGGAAGCTGTGGGAACTATGCTAGAAGTATCAGCTTAGCCCACAAGGCATTAAGGTAGGGATTTTACTGGCCAACAATGTTCGTCGATGCAAAGAGAATAGCAACAAGGTGTGAAGAATGCCAGAAGATTGCAAACAACATTCACCAGCCACCTGAGTGTTTAGAAAGTATCCTCCCCATGGCCATTCGCCATGTGGGGAATCGATTTGATTGGTCCAATGCCCATAGCGCCCAGGGGAGCAAAACACGCCATTGTGGCGGTAAACTATTTCACAAAGTGGGTAGAAGCCGAGTCGCTGGTGCATATAACAGAAACAAATACTACCAGATTTGTGAAAAAGAATATCTTGTACAGGTTCAGAATACCAAACACCATCATCACTGACAACGGAACACAGTTCAACAACAAAAAATTCAGAGAATTGTGCAAGAAATATGGAATCAACAATTACTTTGCCTCTCCAGCTCATCCTCAGACAAACGGACAAACCGAGACAGTAAACAAGATCATTAAACATAACTTGAAGGCCAAACTCGCTGTCAAGAAAGGAAGTTGGGCAAAATAATTACCACAGGTGTTATGGGCGTACCGAACAACAGAAAAAAGCTCAACGGGAGAGACGCCCTATTCCATGGCTTTTGGAACTGAAGCAGTTATCCCAGTAGAAATAGCGTTCTCCTCGCCAAGGGTACAACTCTTCCAGCATGAACTCAGCATTGATATGTTAAAATACGGTTTAGACGAGCTAGAAGAAAGAAGGGAACACGCTCAGATAAGGAACACTGCCTATCAACAGAGGGCAGCCAGGTATTACAATTCACATGTACGAGTTAAAAGTTTTGCACTCGGGGACTTAGTACTAAAAAAGGTGGCACTAGGAACCAAAGACAGATCAGCAGGATCACTCACGGACAAATGGGAAGAGTCATACCATATCACAGGCATAGCGGGCAATGGGGCGTATCACATTGCCCGAAGAGGAGCCGGCGAGCTACCCTAACCATGCAATGCCCAATATCTAAAAATCTATTACCCATGATACCTCTACCTCGGAAGTCTTTTTGTTATTTTTTCTTTCCCCATTTTATCTTTTTAGAAGTTTTCATTTTTTGATATCAAGATTACAGGAGATAGTCAATAAAGAGTAATTTATTACTAAAATTCGTATCCTCGCTGAACCACACCATAATCAGCCATAACGAACCGTTCACTGGTGCACACAAAATGAGTTATTTAAACTCAACAAGCACTAGAAAAAGAACCAAAGTGGGGGAAATACCTCTCATCATAGCAAGCTGAGATCGAACATATCATAATAGCCTGAGCTAGAAAAAGATACCACAAAGATGGTAGTCGCCATCATTAATACGGCATAAACCCCTCGGAATACCAGAAAGGGGCATTCAACAAACAGCACGCAGGGAACACACCCTGAAAAGAAATGCTGGGGTTGAATAAACTAGCATCAAAACAGTAAGCAAAAGAGGAAAACGTCCCAACAGTATGCTTATAAAAACCTAGTGTATGGTCGGAAACGTCCTAACAAACACTAGGCAAAACAAAAACTAAGCGATAATAGCTAAGTAATAATAAGCTTCAAGCCTGAGCCAAAAACTCAACAATGACAGCTAAACAAAAGAGAAACTTATGAAAGTAAGACAGCGAACAGAAAGGAGTCGAACACTGACCAAAAGATAAAAACCGATATAAATAAATATCGAGTACATTTACAAAAGTATCAGGTGATTAAACAAATACATCAGCAAAAAATCAAACACTCGCTGGCAGATCATCCCCATCGTCTTCTTCATCATCTATCTCATCCTCTGATGGTCAAATAATCTCTTCATCCCCTTCAGGCATGAATAGTAAGTATTGAAAGCACACTTTGTAGAGACTTCGAGATGCATAGGATGAGGTTCTATCCTTGTGTAGCGACAATGGGCCTTCCACCGCTTTATTTGCTCCTTAATCGAGCCAACAGCGCTATCCATGTGCAGTTTGAGGGATTTATCAAAATGCCACAGGGCTTTTTCATTAGAGTGATCCTTCATGGCGAAGAACCTCTTCGATTACCGCATACCCCGCTCGAACTCGCGGAGGAGAAGAGCATCATAGGTGAGAGACCTCTTAAAACGGTCAACAATTTCAACCTCTAAAATGGCCTTCAGGTCGGTAAAAATGGCATCTCGTGAAGCTTGTTGGTTCCGCAGGTCTTCAGACTCACGCTCAGCTTTGTCTTTAGCTTCTTTTGCCAACCTTTCCGCCTCTATGCAAGCAGCGAACGCATCCTGACTCCCAGAAAGTTGCTCCCTCAACAGCTTAATCTCTTCTTCAGATGCGAGTAGCTTCTCTTCAGTGGCAAGCTGAGCAGCCAAGAACCCATTAGCAGACTCCCTCAGCTGAGTAAGTTATTGGGTATGAGACTCCTCAGCTAAAAGCTTATCAGCCGTCGAACGAAAAATTTGGTCTTGTAGACATTTATTCTCCTTTGAAACTGCGTTCCCACGTCTATACTTGTCCACCATTTCAGACATCATCTGAACAAAAACACAGTTAAAAGACGACACAGCAAGTAAAAAGGGAAAAGGGGGAGGGAGTCGAAGAACCTACCAAAGAATGACAGTTGAAAAAGAATTTCATCTTCTTGTTGCACGATTTATCCTTCACATGCTCCCAACCCTTACCGATATTGACATCATTATTTATAAAATGATTCAGGAGCTCAATGGAGGAAAAATTAGACAAGGACACAACGCCAGATCCCTTGCCTGGGTCGGTTTGAGCTGTAGGAGGCTCTTCATGGGAATCTCCGGGACCTGCAACAGGGGCAGATGATGGCCCAGGGATGTCTGCTTGAGCAGCAACATTTTTATCACCAGCATTTGGAGGAGATGAGGGCCCAGGGATATCAGTCTGTGCAGCAATACTCTGCGCGCCAACGCCCGTCGAAGGGACTGATTGCCCAGATTTATCAGGACCCTGCATATCAACGCTTGAAGAAGCAAAATGAGCAGTTGAAGGAAATGTAACCCTTGTATCACTAACCCCTTCCAATCGAGGGGTCGAATCCATAGCCTGATCAAATACATGAGGAACCCCTGAACTGACTCCACCAGTATGGGGAACCTCGGCATGTACAAGCTTACCATTGCCTTTTTCATTAGACAAGAGCACATATTGAACCACCCTCGGAGCCCACTTTGTGGGATGAACAACATCCTCGGGGGTACTCTCAGCCTGATGCTTTCCTCGACCGTTTCTTGGGTTAAGGTCACTGGAAGGGTCCTCGGGGGCTTCAGGCACATTGGCATCAAAAATGGAAACCTCTTCATTCACCTCAGAGGTACCAACTTTCTCTTTTCCTTTACGGCTGGGGGTGGGCGCTCGAACAACCATATCGTCCCCACAAGGCTGAACGACTTCATCTGCGATAGGAGTGGGAACACCACCTCCCTCCTCTCTATCCTGAGAGTCGTCGCCCTCCGGCGGTGCAACTCCCTCTTTAGATATACCTACAGCATGCCTCTGACTAGCAGCTTTAGAATTCTTTACTGCGCGGGCTGCTCGTTGCAAACTCACTACGAAACAAAAACAAAGTGTTACTAAAAACAAGTCAATAAAAAGTTTGAAATAAAGGAACCAAAAGGAAGACTTACAGCGGCGTCACCTAGCGGACAAACGAGGAAAGATATGGTAAGTAATAATCTTAGCTTCATCAAGAAGATACTCTTGACCTCTCTTGGCCAACTCGATAACAGCAGCCTCCACCACATTTTTTATCTCATGATTAGACAAAATAGGAAGAGTCTTCGACCAAGAATCGGGAGACTTAAAGTGTCTCAAAACTTTCCTTTCCAGAAGATTACGGTGAGTATTCGCGGGTGTGTTTCTTCCCCACTCGCCGCTAACGAAGAACCAGCTGTTCTTCCATCTCTTGTTCAAAGTAGGGAACCCCCAGATAAAACCCTTCTTCTTCTCATCACTGGAAATCTCTACTTGACCGGGATTGGTCAAGCCTTCAGGGATCTAATTCTCCATGGCAATAGACTGAAGGTAATAAGTGCCACTATGGCCTAACTGCCTCAAAACGTAAAAATGACAAATCTCGCAAGGTGTCGACGACCTACAACCTATCGTTTTCCACATCAACCATAAGCACATTAAGATCCTGTAGCTGTTCGGCGCAAGCTGAGCAGGAGCAAGCTGGCATCGGCCAAGAACTTGGCTATGAACGGTTGAAGGGGAAGAGTAACCCCACAACCCAACATCGACACATAAATGGCGACAGCATTGCTCAGCAGGTTCCACACGACCCGCTCACCCGAAGGTATTAGAAGAACAGAATCAGAAATATCATACCTCCTCCTGTACTAGCGAAGTTCTCGATTGCCGACCACGTTTACCTCGGTGTCGAAGGTGCTCGAACGGTCAAAAGCAAAACATAAACTATCACACTGATGATCCTCAATATCCGAGTCAATCACTGTCTGAGCACCTAACAGGGACTCTCTAGGAACTCTAGGGCCCCGCCGCCTGCCACCACTGGTTCTTGGAGTCCTTGCCATGTTTGAAGAATCGCTATTGAAAGATGAAGAGAAAGCAAAATCAGGTGCACTGGCCTCAAAAGCAGTGGGAATATAGAGAGAAATTGGAACAGGGAAATTTGGGTCAAAATTACGCAAATACGACTCAATTTTATCTGCAACCTCTTTGTTGCTAAACTCAAGAGCTTCCATCATTTGGCTAAAAAGAAAAGAGCATCGAGAAGGATCAATAAAAACTCACTGGAAATGTTCCCAAAAGGAAAAGAGGGAGGTTGCAGCAAAATCGCACTTCAAAGAGAACGAGAAGACCCCAAAGTGCAGAGAAATAAGAACTCGAAATAACCCAGGAGACCGTGACGGAGGAAAAAGAAGAATCGCCGGAAACTTGGCATGGAATCGAAAGCTCAAAGGATCTTGGAGAAGTTTTTCTACAGAAAGAGAAGAAGAAGTGAAGCAAAATAGAGGGAAGTGGTGGGCAATGTAACAGTCTCATCCTTAAAAAGTGGAAATTCAAAATTCAAGAAAAATAATAAGTACAAACGACGTTGATAAAGTGAACTGCCTGTGAATAAAGCAGTGACAGGAAGCATCCACCAAATAACAAACACGTGGCATCACAGGGATACCCAATAGGCACGCCGTCATTTCACCATATCGCGTCAGAACCAAAACGTTTGAAATCTTGTGGCTGAAAATGAAAGGCTTGTCGTGGAAGCTTCAAGCTTTGAGATAGGCGAATCTAAAAAAATAAAATAAAATAAAATAAAAAAGAGGGAAAAGAGAGGGAAACAAATCTACAAAGAATCAAAACGACAAAACCAGAAGGCACAAGTAAAAGTATAAATACTGCTCGCAGAATCAAAGAAGTCAGGGGGGGCAACCTATTTTGATCGGCTCGAAGTATTTATGGGGGTATTGTTTTATGTATATATTCGACCAAGGGACACGTCAGCAGAATGTACAGAAAAGGCGGGTCAAAGTATAACTACGTCACCCTTTGACCAGTCAACGAAGGGAAATATTGGTTGAGAAGCGCGCCAGCTGGCCACCTCATCTAGAATCAATCAAAAACATGCTCGCCGGGGTAGGCCGATCAAGGGAATAGAAAATTGTGCTCGCCAACTTAAATTGCTCGTCCAGAATTACGCCATCAAGAAGCAACCTTATTTCAATATACCTTCTACAGTAAGGATTCAACCAGGTACAAGGCACGAAGATAAATTTTACTCCAAATAGGGCACAAACTGTTCTTGACAGAAGAGTCCGAATAGAAAACAAACCCTAAAATCATCTACAACACCAGATTTCTCGTACAAATCAAAATAGGAACTCCCCTATTAACATGGTGTAGGCAAGGGAAACCCTAACTAAACTGGTATAAATAGGACTGGATATCCCATGGAAAAGGGATTCGAGATTAGAGAGAGAAAAAGGCAATTGTATAAGAGATCTGAGTGTGTAAAACTACAGTAATCAATAGTGTTATTCTTCTGCCCTAAAGGGCGCCGTGGTTTTTTCCCATTCAAAGGTTTTTCCACGTAAAACTTGTCTTGCATGCATTGATTTATTTCTCTTTTTACTTGTTTTAATTAAAATATATTTGTTGAGCGTGGCAATCCAAAATTCACCGTCAACATTGACTATCAAAAATGCCCATAACAAGGGTGTATTCAATCTAGAATTAGTTGAAATTTAAAAGATTTTAGGGTGCGTCCTGTAACGTTTTTCAAAGCTGTTTCTGTTTTTGTTTTTGTTTTTGTTTTTGTTTTTTGAAAATAAAAATAAAAATGAAAACAATGTTTTTGGTTTCAGTTTCGAAATCCAAAAACGCGTCTAGTAGCATATCTTGGAAGCTGTATTCCGAATATGAAAATGTAAAAAACACGTCCGGTAGGTTATCCGAAATATACCAAAAATTATAATGAGTTGAATTATTTATTTTTTTTGGGTAAGATATTTGCAACATGTCCAGCGGATCAATGAAAAAAAAATTGAAAATCCATTCTAAAAAAAACAAAAAAACAGGAAAGATCCAATGCCTACACAAATAAATTGATGAGCTAAAAACTCAACCTATACTCATTTTATTTTTAATATTAATTCTTGAATACAGCCCAGTTGCTAGAAATATCTCAAGACCAAATCACAACAAAAAAAAAAATTTCACCTGGACTTGTTCAATTTCATCTTGTGAAAATTGGAAGGGCACATGCTTATGCTGGTTTGATTGTGAAATGTCCTCAACGTTTCTTCATATGGATACCCAGGACTCAAGAATAAGCTATTTTTACCAATCTTCAACCACTTAATGAACCCAGTTGATGGAAATCACAAAATATATATCTAAAGACCAAATTGTCCAAATCTATGAACAAAAGAAACCAAATTCTTAATCCATGAGTGTGTGCAATCCATAAATTATATCATAGTTGATGATGGTGGGGTGGGTCACACCTAAGATTGGGACAGTTATTGCCAATAGAAGCAAGAATCTGATAAGACAACGAGGAGCAGCACCACAAATTGAGTTGTTGAATACTTGGAGTGAGGAAATGGCAAAAAGAGTGATCAAGGAGGAGAAGGCAGTTGAGGGTGAGACTTGTGAGGGATTTGTAGCAACTCAGAATGTGAGGTATAGTCTGCCCATCTGGAGACGTTGTCTGCTAAATCATTTCTCTATTAGATTAACTCTAATTGACAATACATA
Source organism: Acer campestre (assembly GCA_954870605.1). Taxonomy (NCBI): domain Eukaryota; kingdom Viridiplantae; phylum Streptophyta; class Magnoliopsida; order Sapindales; family Sapindaceae; genus Acer; species Acer campestre. The sequence continues at coordinate 15,396,489 of OX940802.1, read as the reverse complement.
TAAGAAAAAAGTATGCGTGTTAACCCAAATTCATTCTATCAAGTTCTATCTAATTGTAAACCCAAATCAAATCTCTAATTAAACTCAGATACAAATTAACCCAACAATCAAAAAATTAAAGAAAAAAAATGGAAGTAGTCGTCGATCTGCTCTTGGAGGAGGATCTCACTCCCTCCGGTGTCGGCTCATGGAGAAGTAGAAGAAGAGCTGCACCATTTTTGTCATGGAGAAGAAGAAGAAAATGAAGAAGAAGAGGAGGAGGAGGAGGATGAGAAGAGGAAGAAGAAGAAAAGAAGAATACTTGTGAGCTGTGATGAACGAAGTAGAAAAAGAAAAAGTGAGAAAAATTAGTTAAAAAATAAAACGAAAAACAAAATGAAAAACATCAAAAAGTTGTTTTTGAAAATTTTCACTTTTAACACTGATATTGTTTTTGTTTTTGTTTTTGTTTTTGTTTTGCAAATAAAATGAAAAACAAAATGGAAAACAGTAACGAACACGTATTTGAAATTGGATTTGGAAAATAAAAACAAAAACACCCTTGTAAAACGATACAGAACAGACCCTTAACAATCTGGATGTATTCTATTTATATTTGAAATAGTTTATAAAAGTCTAAATGTATTCAATCAAGAAAAGTAAAGATTCCATTAAAATATAGGTAAAATCAATTCAGACTTTTAAAAAATCCAAATAAATTTAAAGATATTCAAAAAAAATTATTGACTTTGTGGACATTGATTAAGTGATGGAATTTGATGGATTTAAAAATTAGATTAATAAAAATAAAACCCTGCAGCAAATCTTGCCAGACCTTCGTCGATTTTGATGGATTTGACATTTATGATCAATTGAAACTAAAAAATAAATAAATAAATAACTATCCATCAATTGACCATTTATTTGCATATGCACCAAAACTGTTGCCCTGCATGCTACATGATTTCTTATAACAACAATAATTGTTCTCTTAATGCCCAAAACATAATATCGGTCCACATTCGATACAAACACATGTGAAACACAATTAAAAGCCATATAAATCAAGATGAGGTTGATTTGATAGTAAAACCCTTCACACCTGTATCATAAGATTATAAATACGAGTCATTTATATCACCCTAAAAAATCCCGAATTTATATAATATTTTAAATAAAAATGATAAGCCACACAAACTTTGAAATAAACAAGGAAAGCATACAAGAAGGAGACACGTAAACGAAAACCGTACAACTGTGTGTGGGTATAAATAGGAATGGATTTGTAGCTACGCTGTGGCACTTTCTTGAAAGCAGCCCAGATAAGATCGAAGTAGAGTGGGAACTGTGCAATGGCGAAGAATGTTATAGGCAAGCACGTCACTGCATACACAGGCACTGCAGCGAATTTCAACTTTTCTTTCAGACCGAAAAAATGCCCCGAACAAAAAGATACCAACATCGAAGCTATGGACACGAACAACGATGTCAGGCCCACCAAGAGCTTTCTTGGCAAATCACTACCGAAATCTCGTTCTTGGTATCTAGACGTTAGTATTGCCAGGAACATGACCAAGGCTGTGACGGAGAAGCAGAGGGCTACGAGTGATGCGATGGCAAACACATTGAATGCTGGCTCATTCTCCAGAGTCGGCTTGCCACTATCTGACCTAACCCCGCCTGGCACGGTGCTTGACGTGGCAAAAGCAACTGTTGCAATAAGTGCGGCTACGACCGAGCACGACTCGGACGTGTTGGTCAACCAATCGCCTCCAGATTTGACGAGATCTTTGTGGGTCTCGGTGAAGACATCCCTTGGCGACTTGCTCGCTCTGTTGTAACGAACGAAGAAGTGGAAGGGCATGGAGTTTTTAACATACTGCATTTCAAAAACAAATCCCAATCATACCTGGAACATTTAACAGCAAAAAACGTTAAAGATAGGGAATTTGTTTAGTTATTAAATCATACCTCATACCACTTGATTTCCCATTGCATTTGAAGAGCAGCCCCTGGAATAAGCCAGGGCTTATGGTCTCCAAGCCTTGCAGCCAAGTGCAAGGCACTGTTGCCTTCATGATCCACTTTTCGGAACACACTTTCTTTCTTTTTTGTCTTCTTTATTAATAGTTGATACACATGTGGTTGCCTGTTCTCCACTGCCAACAGCACTACATTCTTTTTTCGTAGTTCATGTCATGCAATGCTACTGGAAATTTTTCCAAGATTTTCTCCACTATTTCTGTTATTCCATTCTTTGCTGCTATTAATATTGGTGACTCTATCTTTTCCATCTCTGAGATTTCCTCTTTATTCTCTACAAAAATAAGAAAGAGGTTATGTATAACATATTTCCAATAACAGATCGAAGAGAATTCTAATTTCTAAAATCAGTTCAGTTTAAAGCTAAAGCTATTCCGCAATACCTACCTGTTTGATTCTTATCTTGGGGACCTTCTGCGGCCTTCTGTTGGTGTTGGTTAGCTCCTGAAACATTGCTTGTGGATGGAATGGGTGACATTTCCGAGGCATCTTCAGCTAAGGTATTGGGTGGCATTTCCAAGAAGGCATCTCTGGTTGGGATTGTGGTTGTAGGGGCTTTTTTCCGTCATTTTCGTACTCATACATACTGACTCGTTTCAGAAGTTCATTCATGACCTGAATAGACCATGTGTTCTTCTGTTTCTGCTCCCGTATTTTCCTTATATTGTTTGATCCTAATTGTAATGATAAAATTGATATGTCATGATGTTCGGATTATTAAAGATATCAACATAAAAGCAGGTAGCATTAATTGGCATACCTAGTCCCAGAATTACGAGAATTGCCATGGACACTCAAAGCAGACGCTATAATTGGGAGGAAATAATTGGTGACCTAGAGCTTTCGAACTGTTCGAGTCATCATCTCCTTCTTCTCCTGTGTTAAAAACAAACATTACTTACTAAACCATGCATGGTGTCTCTTTAACATCTTATTAGTTCCACCCATAATGAATCACTGCAAACGCATTGAAATTTCCTTAGATGGACCCATGGCATTGGACTACATGGAGGGGTTGGATATGAAAAAGACCAAGGAAAAAGGCCATTTCAATCCTACTAGTCCGGGCGACGGAGTCGAATCGATTTGAAACTTTTACTGTTCAAGCAAATCGGCGAGAGCTTTCAAAGTCACCAGCTTTGCTTGTGAGGCATGCCCAATTTTAGCTGAATTCCATCGTTTAGGCCCCGAAAAGGCCGTTTTTGCCGTTTTAGGAAAGTTTCGTTTTTGCAATAACTTTTGTTTTCCAAGTCCGAATCGACTTCCGTCAATTCCGGCTTTCTTAGGATTGTTAGCTTTATTCGTTTTTGCATTTAACTCAAATTTGTCATTTTTGGCAATTTTCGTTATTTAGGGTTTTTTAGGCCGTTCCTTGCTCATCAAGGATTCGGATTAGGGTTAGGGTTTGTTTTCTTTAAATAGACCTGTATGCCGTCATTATTTTTCAGTTTTTGATTCAATAAAATTTCAGAGAATTCATTCTCCAACTATCCAATTACACATCCTTCATGCGCGAAGATTGTCGTATTTAAGCCTGATATTCTGGCATCTGTGCGCGGATCAACAGAATATTAGTAGGTTGAACTAATTGTTTCTTGCAGGTTTTTCTCATAGAGCTTCCACTACACCACATTCATATGTTCAAATCACAGTAATTTATTTGATGCCCTAGTTGGATTGCAAATATTGTAAGACCAATATTGTGTGTAGTTAAATATATATTTAATTAAAAAAATCAATTTAATTAATATACAATTGATTGATGTCTTTTCAAGGTTTTTTTTTAAATGATATCTAATATATATATATATATGGTGATTCTTTAGTAAGGACATCCTGAAATTATAAGTTAAGGACATCCATCCATAACCACACATTCATATTGGATGTGGGTATTTGTTAATATGGGGTTGTGGGCCCATTGTCGGACGTTCTAAAATTATAAAGTCAGGATGGTCCTGAGTAGAGAAGTATTATATATATATATATATAATCAATTTCAGGACCACCTTCCATAGCAACATGTTTAAAATGGGCCCACAACCCCACATTAACAAATATCCACACCTAATATTAATACGTGGTTGTGGTTAGACGTTATTAACTTATAATTTTATGACGTTTTTACCCGAGAACTATCATATATATATATATATATATATACACGAAAACGAAGCAAAAGCTAGTCCACATTACCTGTTTGATTATTCTTGCCTTTGGCTTGGGTACCATTTGCGGCCTTTCGTTCATGTTGGTTAGCTCCTGAAATATTGGCTTAAATAGTTGGTAATGTACGTACTCCATTCTCGTTATACAAGAGATTAGTAATTAGTGATTGAATCTCACTGGCATCGATTTTTTAAGGTCGGTTTATATTTAATATCTTTAAAATAAGAAAATTCTTCCCATACTCAATAAATTTTCTACGATGCATGGCTTTCAAACAGGATAGGAATTTTTTACCTTCACGAGGGTTCTCTGCATCTGTCTTTCCTTCGTGCTTTACTGGAAAAAGGGCCCTGCGCGTTACTGGAAAAAGAGAGTACTGACTCTGTTGCGCCATATGATATATATAATTATATATAAACATGATATATTGTTTTTCAAAGAAAGAGAAAATTATGGTTTCATTTCATTGCCGTACCTATTTTAATTCCTTTCAGCAGCAGTGCAATCAAGTTGTAGCAGGTTTCGTAGTTTGCGGGACAAATAGATTGATCTCCATCTTGGTTTTGCGTCAAAGATTTATAATTATCCGAATTCTCCACCTCAAGTTTGTCAACAAATATGCCTAGCTTCCACATAACAATAAACATAATAAGTACCTCACTACCTCGCTACGCCATGCAACCAATGAAAACTATTAAAAGGACAAAAAATGGACAATGTAATAATATAGAGAAGGTTAATATTGTCTTGACACAAGAATGACACCTCAAATATTTATAGAACATTTTCGGACGACATTTTAAGAAAAATATAGTTTTAACAATTCAAAAAATGTAGTTAAAAAAAACCGACGTTGCTTGTATTTGGTTGAAAATAAGAGAGTTTTGTTGAAATGTGTAGTATAAATAATGAATAGGTTGTAAGAATTAATGAGTGAAACATAAACATACAGTGATAGATGAATTCGTTGCAACGTCCAAGGTGGTTACCGCTTCTGAAGGCCGAAGGCTTAGCGGCCAGCAGATGGAGGGGCGATAACCCTCGCTCGTTCACTGAGTTCACCAGATCTCCATAGTGGTGTATTATTTGAAATGCCAAATCTGTCAAAACTAACCACCATCATTAGTATATGTATATGTTATCTTAATAATTTACACATTCTTCAATCTAAAAATCTTTAATGTAATGACCATAATTTTTAATTATTACCGAAATTTATTATTTTAGCTTGAAAGAAGTAAATATATTAAAGTCTTGCTAATAAAGAAATTGAAAAGACTGACCGAAATAGTCTCCAGAGATGGCAGAGTGAAGAATGGTCTCGCCGTTGTTACTTTTACTATAATTATCGCCTTCGCTTGATCCGCATACAGAATGGAGGCAGAGGAAAGCATGTTTGTGACCGTGAGAAGCAGCCATGAAGAAAGGAGTCTCAATGTCTTTGTTACGAGGCCAATCAAACTTTTATCCACATCCGCAATGCATTTACACATCTTCACGTTTCCCAGCATCGCCGCTATGTGCAGTGGCGTGTTTCCTATCTCGTCTTCAATCCACAAAAACTCCTTCGGCGCAGCCGTCTTTTGATCAGTAGCTTTGATTATATTTACGAGTTCCTCGACGACATCTTCTTCGCCATCGGAAACAGCTATGTGTAATGCAGTTCCTCCTGACCTGGTGATCTTTTCCTTGTGAATCCACGGACTTTCTCGGTATATTTTAAAAACTTCAGCCCATTCGCCTTTCATGGCGTTTTTGAACATTCTCTTTTTTGTAGCAAGATCAGCAGTTTCTTTGTTCTTTTCTTCAGCAATTTCTTTGTTCTTTTCTTTATTCATGGTTGAAGGATTGGAGCTGTTCTGCTCGTTTTGCACGATCTCCTGCACTAGCTATAGCAACAATCCAGAAGAACACAAATGTTAGAGCTACCGAGAATATTCTATGGAGCTTTAATTTGTCAATTTATACTCAAATAGTAGCTAGGACAGAGTTCTCAATTCATATTGGTCAAAATGTGTTTATAATTGTCATATAGTTTGATTCATATTCTATAATCTACATTAAATAGCAATTAAAAATTTATAAGGTTGTGCATATATGGCTGCACTATTGCACAAATAGCATGCCATACGGCCCACGTCATTCTAAAAAAACTGGATTAACTAACAGTACTTTATATATAATATATAGAGTGAGAGAAAGAGAGAGAGAGGCGGGATCCGCTGGGATGCTTCTTCGGTTCTTGCATGTACAAACAAATAGCACATAGCTAATTCTGTCTGTGATTATTGCCGATGGATGAAAAATTACTGTATGATTAATGAGAGTAAAGAAAAGCGTAAATGCAAAGGAGATATTTGGTTCATATATGGGCCCAATTAGCGTGGACCTCAAGCTTAGTATATTTGTAATGGCGTGAATCACAATGCATTTTCCTCCACTGAATTATCTTTTACAGATAAAACCCTAAACCTCGTTTTAATGAGACAAAAATAAGAAAATCGATATTTTTTCTTTAAAAAAGAAAGCCATTATCTTATTTGCTTTAAAGTAATTCAATTAAAGACATAAAATCAGATGATGGCATCTTCTTTCGTCCTCTTTTGACAGTTAATCTCAGTTTCTAAGACAAGTTTCGTTGCTTTTGGTTTACAACGTGTTTCTCAATCGCATAATATTTTGTGCTACCAAAATATATTTAGAGAAAAAACCATAAATAACCATTTGAATTATTAAACTTTTGTTAATAACTACTTTTAAAAAGTTAATTGTTAATAACCATTTTTTCAAAAAAAATTTAATGTATATCCATAATTTACTAGAATACCCTTGAAATTAGTTTTTTTTTTTAAAAAAAAAAACCTCAAACTTGAAATCATGGCTAAAAATTGAAATATTGAAACTTGAAATTATGACTAAAATGAAACTTGAAATTTGAATCATGCCTAAAATTAAATATTTGAAACTTGAAATCATGTCTAAAATGAAATATGTGAAACTTGATATCCTTTCTTCCCCAAATTCCCAAAATTCACAATTAGGTTTTTTTGATTCCCCTTTTTTGCAGATCTCATCGCTGGCGGAGGGGATCTCCGATGGCCGTAATCCCAGCGAAGGATGGCAGCAGCAGCAGCGTCAGCGATAGGAAGACGGCGAAGCAGCAGCAGCAGCACCAGTGTCGACGATGCTGTCGACGGAGCAGCAGCACACGTTCGTGAAGCAGCGGCAGCACTAGTACACTGACGGTGCTTTCGTCCAACCCAGAAGGAGCCGGCGCTCGGTGACGCCGCACGGGCACGTCGAGGGAGAGAGAGAGAGAGAGAGATCGGGGAGAGAGACCAGAGGAGAGAGAACAAAAAGAGAAAGAAGAGAGAGAGAGCTGATTGGGGGTTTTTATATGAGGGCTTTTCTATAATTTCTCAAAAAAATGGTTATAAATAAATAAAATTTCATTTATGGTTAAAAAAAAATTTCCTATAATATATGTGGTCAGTTTTGACAATTTTCACATATATTTATAGGTAAATTACACTGCACTCCTTGAGGTTTGGTCTTAAGACATTTAAATGGAAATTTTTGGTTATTTTACACTAACACCTTTGTTTGACCATGGTAAGGTCCAAAATGCCTTTGGGTGTCAGTGTAAATTTTTTTTCATTTTTTTATATTATACAAGGGCATATTTGACAATACAGTGGTGTTAGTGTAGAATAACAAAACTTTTCCATCTATGTGTCATAAGGTCAAACCTTAAAGAGTGCCATGTAATTTACCCTATATTTATTAGAGGAAATAGAGGTATATAGCACTTTTTCAAAATGGATTTATGTAACTACAACCACTTTAATAACTCATGTTTTAATAGTACTAAAAATAGAATTTGGACAAAAATACCCACCAGCTTCTTTTTTTTTTTTCTCTTATGTGTCATTCATCTTCTTTCTTCTTCTTTTTTCCCAAACCTCCATTGATGGAGCTTCAATGGAGGTGCCACCGCCGACCGGCGAGTTGATCGACAAAACCACAGACTAAACGTCTGTCGTGCACCACCGGTTGTAATGGAAGTATCCATTTTCAGTTTCGAGCTGTGTGGAGAGAGAAACGAAGTCAAACCCGAATCGTCTCCAAACCCGAATCGTCATATCTACGACGATCCGTCGTGAATCCAACAAAACCGATGGCGCCAATGAACTCGACGTCGTCCAATCTTCCAGATCCGACTATCTCCGGAGTCAACCAGCGTCGTTGTCGGCACTGTCACCATTGTTGGAGGTCGAACAGAATAAGTCTCGAACAAACTTGAATGAAGTCTCGAAACACATCAATAAGTCTCGAAAACTCATGAATAAGTCTCGAACAACCTTAAAATAAGTTTCGAAACTGCAAATAAGTCTCGAATTTTTGAGAAAAAAAAATACAAAGGAAAAGAGTAAGTGGGGGTATTTTGGTCTCACCACCTATTTTGGTGCTATTAAAACAAGACTTATTAATGTGGTGCTATTTGCACAAGCCCTCCCCCAAAAAGTGCTATTTAATTATTGAACCCTATTTATTATTCACATTAAACTCATCAAGCGGTGTGATTTTAACAGTTCAAGAATATTAAAGAGAATATATCATGTGGTAGTCACTAGTCAGTAATCACACACATGACACATGTAATGTATTTTAAAAAAAAAAAAAAAAATTAATCTTTCTTTTCTTTTCTTTTCTTTTTCTTTTTCTAGTTTCCTACCTTTTTTTTTTCTTGGCTCTATTCTCACCCATAAAAAATATTGCTACACCCATTTAAAAAAAATTAAAATTATTATTTTTACTTCATCACCCTTCAAAATATCAAAACTATCCTCAAGTATATCATCAAATGGGTTATCAATTTATCATAGAACTAGTCCAACTGGCTTTGGATAAATGCTTTAGGGTTCATTTGGAAGACCTTCTTCAAATAGATCTTTCAGTAGTAGATCTTTTAAAATAGATCTTCTATAAGTAGAGTTTTTAAAGGAAAATTGTTAATCGTTTGGTTGTCAATTAAAAAAATCTCTTTTAAATGATAAGATTACCAAAGTACTTTAAAAAAAAAAAAAAATAGGGTTATATTAAACATTTTAGTATTTATAAAAAAAAAAATAAATAAATAAATTCAAAAAGGTCTACATGGAAAAACTTTAAATTTGAGCTTCTTCCCGTAGACGTAAAACAGTTTTTTTATTACCCGTTTAGAAGAGCTTTTCTACTGGCTAAAATGGTTTTTTTTTTTTTTTTAAATTCAAAAAGATTTGTGCTGTTTGGTTATTACTCAGTAGAGCTTTTAAAGTTTTTCCAACTAGACCTTTTTTGAGCTTTTTTAATAACACTAAAATGTCTAATATAACCCTATCATTTAATTTTTTTCAAAAGTATTTTGGTAATCTTATCATTTAAAAGAGCTTTTTTAATTACCAACCAAACAACCAAAAATTTTCCTTTAAAAGCTCTACGTGTAGAAGATCTACTTGAAGAAACTCTCACAATTGTATATAAGGGTATTTTAACAATTAAAAAATTCATTAATATGGGTGTAGCAAGAACTTTTATGGGTTGCAATAGAGCCACCTTTTTTTTTTCTTTCATAAAAATAAATTAAATACAAATAAGAGTCGACTCCGAGAGACAATTCAATTATCTGATATTTATTTTCATTTGGCCAAAACAAAAAAAAAAACCTTTAAATTAATAGACTATTCAAAAGGTTATTATATATATATAGAGTTTGGATCCTATGCTGATCTATCTTTTTTCTAACCTCACCTAATCTCATGACACATAAGTATTGCAATGAATATGTGGTTAACATGTGATTGGTTTTCACAACCACTTTATCAACAACCAATCATATGTTTTAAAAATGCCAGGAAAAAGATTAAATCAGTAGAGGATCAAAATCCTTTTTTTTATCCAAGAGAAATGATTTTGGACAAAAATGCTCTAACGCATGTATGAGTTGCAAAGAGAGAATCCCCTTGTGCATTTTCAGTATGTAAAGATTTTAACGTGAAACTAAACACTTTAAAAGGACTTTTGAGAGAGCAAACAATATCATAATTCCACCCATAATATACCATTAGAATCATTTCGGTAAAGAGAATGGTATTTTAAATAGAAAAGAGAGAACGAAAATTGTAGAGAGAGAAATAAGATTGAATTAGAGAGGCAAGAAAAGATTTTTAAAAAAAAAGTGAGAGGAGAAATAAAGTATCAATGGAGATTCAAGTTATTAGAGTTAAAGAGACAGAAAAATTAAATAGACAAATGAAGTAATTAAAGATTATGGATATGGAAGTCAAATTTTTTTTAATTTTTTTTTTATAAGGGTTTTTTTATCGAGTCGTGAAAAAATTAGACAAATTTAGTTAACTTAGTGATAGAGATGACAGTGGGCCCCTCTTATTTTTTTTGAAAATCTATCTTTATATAAGCCCCCATAATAGATGGAGCGGGGCAAGATGGGGCGGGCCATGCTTTCCTCATTCCCACCTCATTTAACCAATGTATAAAAATTATTTATTAAAATATATCAAAAACATATTATTAAAATAGTAAATGTATAACCCAATAAATATGATATAAATATATAATATATAAAGTAATTCCAAAAAACTATTGAAAATCATCTCATGAACATTAAAAATAAACATAAATCTCACAACTAAACAAATAAATTCAATAATTTTTAAATATAAAGTTGAAAAGGAAAAAAAAAAAAAAAAAACTAAATAATAGAAAAATAAAGATTATATTTTAAGTGGGGCGAGGTGGAGCGGAGATTATAAAACATATCTCCGGCATACCCATTACAGGTTTTACTATCTATCCTCATCTCCACCTTATCCCCATCAAATTGAAACTCATCCCTAGCCTATAAGTGCTTGTCCCTACGGGTTGTTTTGCCATCCTTACTATTATTGAGAAAGGACAAATATGAACAACATCATTATTTTAAGGTTAAATTCGGGATTAATTATGCTCTCTCTCTCTCTCTCTCTCTCTCTCTCTCTCTCTCTCTCTCTCTCTCTCTCTCTCTCTCTCTCTCTCAAAAGAAATCCATTAAAAACATAGCAAAGATTACAAATTTTTACACATATCAGCCAAAACCCAACGCTCCACCAATAAGGGAGACTCCTCAAGCCTCATCATATAGTTATTGGCTTTGTTTGGCATGGCTTATAGAAGCCACTTTTTGGCTTTTCAAGCTCAAAAGCCACTTTATGGGCTGTTTGGATAGCTATCGAAAAGAGCTTTCAAAACTCGAAGCTCTTCCATTAGAACTTAGAAGTTGGTCTATGTTGGCTTCTATAAGAAGAGCTTTCAAACCAAAACATGAGAAGCCCATTTATTTTAAGGAAACTTTTATAATTCCTATTTCACCCTCGCTTTAATAAATAACAAACCATAATTTTTTTAATCGGCCATTAGATCTTTGGGAGCTTAGTACATAAATAAAAGATTGATCAAAAAAATTGAATATATGATGTTTCCTCATAGAGATATTGATTTATGAACATGAGCATTTACATTGAAAGTGCAAAAATTAACTCGGGTGTGTTCAAATATTAATCTGGGGGGGGGGGGGTTGAATAGATTTTAACAAATTTACCCAATTTTCGCGTTAGTCAATATTACGAAAATACCCTAATCTAGTCAATAATAATAACAAGTGTAATATGGTGCGGAATTATAAATGACACTTGATATTTACGTGGAAACCCTCACGGGAAAAACCTCGGGCTGTATAGTACGCCACACTCGAACCTCGAAATCCAGTAATTGAAATGGAGTTTACAACCTATGTAGACCTCGTCTAACACTCCGGTCTATAACCCCCCACTTCTACCACGCGGGCCTTTAAAAGTGGCTCTAGTCCAATTTGCTTGTGTGACCACATAATCCCGGTGTCCGACCTAATCCCGGTCTATCATACAAGACTTCAATTGCTTGCGATCTAAGCAACCTAATCCCGGAAGCTACACGCAAGACTTACTTCTCAATGAAGAGATTACAACCTATGCGAATATATATAATACTCAACAAATGCAATGAGAGCTAGGCAACTCTATATGCTTATCTAGGATGATTAGATGGTGATAAATGCAATCCTAGATATCAATAGCTAAATGACATGTCATAAAACTTAGCAAATCATAGATTAAATAACCTAGATGTTGCTATCAAAATACAACACTCAATCATGTCAACACAACAATCTCTATTTTGTATCTAGAATATATTCTAAGAGCATACAAATAATATAAGAGATTTCTTTGATAAATAAAACACTAAACTTAGATGAGATTAGTGAAGAACATACCAAAGGATGCGTGTTGAGCAAAACCCATTCAAATAAGCAAACTAACTATGCTAGAAAATGCTTAGATGATCTTTGATGCACATGTATGTGGTTTTAAGTGTATAAAAATGAGTTCTTGATTGATTTTCTCTCAAGTATCTCTCTTTGAAGCTTAGTGTTCTTTTGAATCAGAGAACTAAGTTAGAGAATAGAGAAAGTATGATATTTATAGGCATCAAGAACAGGGCATGTGAAAAGATAAGATTGCCCTTGAAAACGCACGATCGGCGGTTTCATTCGGCGGCCAGGCCGCCAATCATAACCGCATAATTGGTCCCGAGAGAAATAGGGGAGCATCGGTGGTTTCATTCGACGGTTTCGTAACCGCTGATCTAACCGCAAAATCAGACCCGAGAATTAAATGCATCAGGTCTAATCGGCGGTTTCGATTAGGCGGCCAAGCCGCCGATCGTAACCTCTGATTCACCAAAAGAGGTGAAACCAAGGGCATTCTCCGTGAGCGGTCTTCGTGCTAAACCAAGCATATTATCGTGCATGCGCGGACGTTTCCAAACACATTCGGGAAACGAATTGCAAGACACATAAACACACAACAAGATATATAATCAAATTGCTAGTGTGAAATGTGACATGTGAAGAGAATGCACACACATGCAAGTATGCTAAGTGTGTGTGTGCTTCTAAATCTCTTTAAAAAAAAAAAAAAATAAGCACTAGAGAATATACCTTTGGAGTGCTTGTCACCTTAAGGTCTTGAAAAGGGCCTTTGAGCTTGATCTTCAAACACTTAATCTACCCTTACAATTCAAACCCCAATATGTGGTTTGTCCACGAAATAAGCCAATCAATAATGGGAATCCTTACATACATCATTCAAATTTATGGATTAACAAGAACTCATCTGCATGACATTTAACATCCCAAATAAAGAGCAAGTAAAAGTGTAAAATCAAATTGCATTGTATCTGTCATCATAGCCCACCGCCATTCCTCAAGAATCCTTCCAAAGTCACTGTTAGTAGCTCCTTGTGTTAGCGCCATCATCCATACATACACTTCATACAAGTCTCCAAGCATCAGATGAGTAGTGTTGTTGGGAGTATCACCAAATCATTTCCTGGGCTTGGTTTACTATATTTGTTTTTTGCTTTATCAAAATACCAGATTTATCAACATAATATCAACTACACCAAAATACCAGATTTATCAAAATCCAAATCAAAATCTGAAATCAACATACCAGCAAAATCAACACCAACATCTGAAATCAAAATCCACAACACCAAAAACCCATTCAAATCAAACAAAATACCATATTTATCAACAAAATACCAACAAAATATTAGATTTATCAACAAAATACCAAATTTTTTTAATTAACAATTTTGAAAATCTGGAAATTTTTCAGAAAGAAGAAGAAAGGAGGAAGAAGAAGGGAAGAAGAAGAAGAGATCGACGGCGAATGAGCAGATCGAAAGAAGAAAAAGAGAGATCGACGGTGAAGGAGAAGAGATTGACGACGAAAGAGCAGATCAGAAGAAGAAGAAGAGAGATCGACGGTGAAGGAGAAGAGATCGACGGTAAAAAAGGAGGAAGAATAAGATCTGGGAAAGAAGAGGAACTAGGGATGGCCAATGGGGAAATGGGGATGGATATATAGGTCCCCCCACCCCCATCCCCATCCCCATTTCCCCGTTTTTCCCCATTTCCCCATTTTCCCCGAGTCCCCTGTTTCCCCATTCCCCCATTTTCCCTATATCATTAAAAATTACATAATATAAAAATACACAATCCATTAAATTCAAATATGAAATAACATCAAATACAAAAATTACATAATAAAGATATATATAGTTAGTAAGAATAAAAATATTGAAAAAATAAAAATAAAAATATATTAATATATTATATATTATATTTGGGGGAAATGAGGATAGGGCCACTTACCCCCATCCCCATCCCCATTTTCATGAATTTGTGGGGGAAATGGGGAAATGAGGATGGGGAGGAGTCCCCCCATCCTCATCCCCATTTTAATTTGGAGATGATTTTCATCCCCATCCCTCCCCATTTTCCCATTTTTCCCCTAATTTTTTTTTTCCAAATGGGGATGGGGGAGTGGGCCCCGGGGGAAAATAACCATCCCTAAGAGGAACCAGGAAAAAAGGAGGAGGAGGAGGTAGTCTTGGAAGAAAAACTAAGTGAAAAACAAAATGAAATTCTTGAAAAATATCTAAAAGTTTACAATTTTAACACTGATTTTTTTTTTTTTTTCCATTTTGTTTTCCGTTTTGTTTTTGTTTTTTGAAAACAAAATGAAAAACATGAATGAACGCGAATTCGAAATCGTTTTAAAAAAATAAAAACGAAAATGGGCCCAAAAAATGTAACCGGACGGGCCCTAAATCTCTACCATATCCCATCCCTTTTATGAAATTAAGAAGAAGTCACGTGAACCCTAAAAATTCCAACCCAGAAAAATTAAAAAAAATAAAAATAATAAAAATCTATCTATGTTTCTTTCTACAAATCCTATCAAGAAATCTAAGTGTTTGGTCACTAAGAAAAGGTGAGAAAATGTATGGAGATGAAAATAAAAGAAGAAGAAGAATTTTCTAGAACTTCCCTCTTTCATAACTGTTCTTTGAAATATCATCTTCTCTTTCTGATTTTAAAATGTTTGAATCAATCCTACAGCTTCATTCTTTTAAAATTGATTCATACACTGAAATAAACAGTTTTATTTTCAAACTACAAACTAGAATTTGGTTAAATTAGATAGATCGAGCAGAACTGAACTTCGAAAGCGAAACCGTTTTACTCGATCTGTGGGAAACAGGGACGCCCACCATTTCGTTTCAGAGCAATAAAATGCATCCTTGTTTTTACTGGATCTGCCCATTTCTTTTTCTTTTTCCTTTTTTTTTTTTTTTAAGTAGATCCCATTTCAAGTCACCTTTTTTGTGTCTTGATACTACATTTTCATTGATATATATATATATTTTTTTTTTTTGTTTATTTGTTCATTGTTCATGTTGTGGGCATCAAATGATGTGCTTTTTTGTGTTAATAATTTCTATTTTAGATTGGAAAGGGACCATAACAAACACTGGGATTTTATCTTGTTAATATTGATTTGATGAATAATTTGATTGCAAATCATTTGGATGATTATGTAAATTATGTAACAGGTATTATTGTGAAGATTCTAATATAGATGCCAGTGTGGTTGAGTTAATGGATATGTTGTACTGTTATTGTAAAAAAGATTCAAGAAACCATGTTGGTGAAGAATTTTCATTGACAATAATTTATAGCCGGTTAGAATTTGTTTCAAAAATACAAATAAAAAATAATATAGCCCGTTAGAATTATGTCAATGAGCTCATTGGAAGGGTAAAACAGTCACTTTGTAAATGTTTCAACAAAATGGTCCCAAAAGCTCTTCTCGATTCAAAAGCTTTTTGAAATAGACTATACAAACAATAATAGAAATTCTCAAACTTTCACTTCTCTTTATCTACCGTCAAAAGTTAAAAATAAAAGTTATTCCAAACGAGCCGATTTTATGGGCAGATCTATAATTAGTGAAATATATGGGGTACTTCCTTTGTTGTTTGATTGTTATTATGTGTAGAAAGATGAGTTTACCCTTGGACTATCCTTGACCGTTGAATTAGATGTCAGTCAAACTATTTAGTCCATTTTGAAAGAGTAGGTTTGTATAATAAAAGGAAAAAAAAAAAGAATATCTGTGTAATTAAACCGAAACTCATGGGTATTCGTGCAATTAATCCTATATTATATTTACCACGTGCTGCATCCCGCTACATGCACTCACATTGTACACGGGATCCAAAGCTAATAATGTTTCGAAAATACAGTTGTACCAATGTACCAACAAATCTAGTCCTCACATTAATCTCGTTACATTTCTCATCTAACATATTATCTTATCCAATGTTATCATGTATGGTTGAACCCAATTTACTTGCAAAAAAAAAAAAAAAAAAAAAGCACATAAAAATTTATTAAAATTGATTGAATTTCATCCATGGTCCCATGGCTATTAACTATATAAGAAAATAAGAAAATTTATTGTATGCTAATATAAGAAAATTTAACTATATATACATCTGGAAAAAAAAAAATGTTTTTGGATGTAGAAACTCTTTTTTTCCGATGTATCCCATTTTCTTAATGTTTAATCTTTAAAAAGTCGAAAAATAATTTGACAAATCGTACTTTTAAAATTTTCAATTTTGTTTCCAATTATAAATATTTCATTCTTCTTGTCAACCTGATCCGTGCTAAGATTTTTATTAAAATTCTTAAGTTTTGCTATTATATATAAATATTGAGATCCATCATACATGTAACGCAGTTATTAAAAAGGGATAACCCAATAAACATTTTAAAGTTTTCAAATTTTATTTTAAAAATTATTGAACTTTTTGAATCATTGAATTGCTATAGATTAGCTTAACCATAAAAGAGATGATCAAATTATAGAGAAAATTACTGATGGTCAATTTAATACTGTGAAGTAAAGTTGAATATTAATTAGATATATAATTCAAAATTGATCTTCCATAATTTAATTTTTTAGGGGCAGACATTGAATCAGTTCAACAAGAATCTTACAATTTTTATTTTTATTTTTTTATTGAAGTATTACACAATTATATAAATTCGGGTTTTTATTTTTTGGAGGGTAGATGACTCAAACCGGTAACCTCATGGTACAGGTGTGAAGAGTTTTGTTACCGGACCAACTTCATCTCGTCAAGAATCTTACTATTAATATTTATCAAACACTGCAATATTATCATGTCACATTTCATATAATACGAAAGATGTCACATTTCAAATAATAAGAAATATGTAACATTTATATTTTTATGTGTAATATGATACTCAAATTTCCCTCACCAACTCAACAAACAGTTGACCAGATGATGTTGGTTCAATGGTAAACCCCTCACATATACACAACGAGGTTACGGGTTTGAGTCATCTCTCTTCCCAAAAATAAAAAAATAAAAATAAATAAAATAAAAATTTATAATGTAATACTTCAAAAATAAAAATCAGCAAAGAGTTGATGTGCCTAACCTCTTGATTTAATAGTACTATTCAAAATTAGAGAAATTATGAAGACAAGTTTTTGGAAATGAAATTAAATAAAGAAAACATATAACAAAAATAAGGAACATGAAATCATTGTTTACATCTTCAGATGGCTAAGACAAGTATATGGAAAGGAAATACTTGGAAAGGAACATGAAATCATATATATCAACTATTCCCTATATAACAAAAATAAGGAACGTGAAATCATTGTTTCATCTTCAGAAGGCTATCAATTTATTAATTATTTCCATAAGACAATTATTAATACAATATAAATCATGAAAAAGGCCTTGTATCTTTCCTCAAAGTACAGGAAACCAATGAAAGCAATCCAAAATCCACATAATTTCATGCTTAAACGAACTCAACATCATCAAGCACTGCAGGAGCCTTCTTGTCTTGCACGATTTGCATAAAAACTCCATTTTTCAGATTACCTGAAAAAAGGTCCTTCAAGAACGCCACCGCGATCCCACCAACAGTCCTCCTCATGGCTTCTCTAGGACCCTTCCCATTAGCGCACATGCACTTTGACAGAACCCAGGAACGCAAATTCGATGGACAATCATCTAAAACGTCCATGTGACCATAGTCTTTGGTCACAAAATGAGCTTTAGGAGCCTTGCTTCTCTCGTAAAACTTCTCATGGTTTGCACTTTCCGGTGCGCAAGGTATTATGCATTTTGCCACCCCACCAAGGCCGGTGCCAATCACCGTAACAGGAAGGGATAAATCGAAGGTGTTATTAGAGAGGATGCTGGGATTGAGTTCTGTGCATTTGTTTATGCCACCAACAGGGTCTACAGCTACTAGTGCTGAAAACTGATCGAGACGGGTTTCAGGGTTCGTGGCATATCCAAGTGATAGAGCAAATGCTATTGCTCCTCCACGGCTGTGGCCTGAAAGAACAAGCTTTTTTAGGTCAGCTTCAACGTTTTCTGGGAGATTGGATTTCATGCCTTCGGGTAACCAGTTTGTGACTTGTGCTGCCAAGTCAACTTCATTGTTTCCGGACGGTGGCATAAACGAGTATAACTGAAAACCAAAATCATATATATCAACTATTTAACTAAGATTGTAGAGAAGAGAAAGTGTAAGTTTACCTGAGGAGAGACAACGATGAATCCATGTGAAGAAATGTGTTGGAAGAGCAGATAATAGGCATTGTTGCTGATAGAGGTGCCGGGAAAGAACAAGATAACAGGGTAAGAGCCTTGTTCAATTGGTGAAACGATAAACAGTGACTTTGGAGGTGAAGATATGTTTGATGTCTCTACAGTGATGGGTGTTGGTGTATGACTTCCTAGATTAAAAACTGGAAGCTCTGCAGCCGATTCATTTGGCTTTGCTTCCAACACAGCTGCCATTGTCTTTGCGATGTGGTGAGAAAGAGAACAGATTTATAATGCTCCTAGTCCTCTGGTGGCAATAACAATTATCGTCCTCTCAGCAAATGTTGAGAAAAAACAAACAAACAAACAACTTCCTTGTGTTATCATCTTTCTTTAGCTACAGTGTCGAATATGCGGGACCATTAATTATATCGATGCTTGTCCTTGTATGGCGCTGATCTCTCTCTTGCAGTCTTGCATGATAACAAAATCACTACAAAAAAAAAAAGTGACATGTAGTGACAAAAAATATTTGTCACTATAAGTGAAAAAATTGTCACTATTTTATTATTGTGACAAAAAAAGTGTCACTACCAATCCGTCACTTTTGCCCCCGTCACTAAAAGTATTTGTGACAGTTTTTTGATACTTGTCACAAATCTTAACTTTTAGTGACAAATTATCACTTGACCTTAATTAGTGACAAAATAAAAATTGTGTCACTAAATTTGTATATAGTGACAATTAATTGTTTGAAGATTTTGTCATTATACATCCTCTTAGTGACAATTTTCTGTTTGCAGATTTTGTCACTATACATCCTCTTAGTGACAATTTACGGTTTGAAGATTTTGTCACTATATATCCTTTTAGTGACAATTTACGGTTTGAAGATTTTGTCACTATATATATTTTTAGTGACAATTTATTGTTTTAAATTTGTGTCATTATTTACAAACTCAGTGACAATTAACCATATCAAAATTATGTCACTATACATAAACTCAGTGACAATTAATTGTTTAAAATAAATGTCACTATTCATAAACTTAGTGACAAATACACATAAAATTTATGTCACTGTATACTAACTTAGTGACAATTAATTGTTTAGAAAATATGTCACAATAAACAAATCTAGTGACGATTAACCATTTGAAAATTGCGTCACTATAAACAAATTTTGTGACGGTTAACAAAGAAAAAATTCTGTCACTATATGCATACTTTGTGACAATTTAAAATTGCTATAGATTTAGTCTCTAAAATATTATGATTAAATTGATAAATGTATTGAAAACAAACATAAACAAAGTCTGTAGAGAATCGTCAACCTAAAAATAAGATGAAATTAACAAATGTATTTAAATTATAAACCTAAACATATAAGATGAAATTAACAAATGTCTTTAAACTATAAAGACAAAACCTATTAAATGAACTACGAATATATAAACTAAGAAGATGCATTTGAATTTGAAAATTGATGTTCAAACATCGATTTCAATTGGGCAAACTGAGATTTCATTTCCTCCATGGTTTGAAGTTGGGATTTCAATTCAGTCAATTCAGACTGTAGATGTGTGATTTTTCCGTTTGCTGCTTGTCTTTGAATTCTTTCATCCTCTAACATCTTCAATGTGTCAAGATGAGAAAAATGTTTACCATTTTTTTTGATTGATTGATCCCAAGTCCATAAGTTAAAGTAGACACATTAGCTTCTGGACTAACTTCACCAATAACTTGATTGAAGACTTCATTTTTAGATGCATCTGGTTGGTTTGTAATAAGCTCATCCATTCGCCTCTATCAAAATTGAGTAGTGAGATAATGAAATCAATTAGCATATTTAAATCGTTTAAACACCAAAAAAAAAAAAAGTCCACATCTTACCATTGCATTTGCAACTGTTGGGTCAGTAGGCTTGTCTTTTTTTTTAGTATAAGTTGCTTTGAACATCGTTATCTTGTCTAGCTCCTTTCCTTCAGGGTCCTTTTTTGTCTATATATATATATATATATGCATTAATAAATGTTTAATATTATTCATAAAATATACAACATATAAGAATTTACCAGTTCATCTCGAAGTCTAGCAAAACTTTTTGTTCCACCAGTGTGATGCATCGTCATTTTGCCATAATTTGTTTTATTAGTCTCTGAACGATTCTGTAATATATTAATAAAATTTTTAAAAAAATTGATGCTTTTAGAAAACAATATTAATATGAAAATAAAATTATTAACAATTCAATCATATTAAAATTTTACCTTTCCCTTCTCAGAATTCCAAAACTTGACCAACAAATTCCATTGTTCTTTCCCCACATCATTTATGAGTTCGGAGAGTTTCTCCTTATCATTTGATGATTTCTCATATTTTTTCTTCAGTCTATGTTTTCTCTGACGCCATAGGTGACTTAACTTTTTATTTATCCAATCTTCAGCAAGGTCCCAATTTATATTAAATTTAGCCTAACATATATACATGACAATAGCCGAAGTCATGAATCAATTATATAACTACACCAGACATAAATTGTAGGAAATTAAATTAATTAAATAAGCATAACCCAAAAAAAAAAAAAAAAGAATTAGTAATACCTTTATTATGTCATACATATGAATTTTGGTCTCTTTAGGCATATATCTCCAATCCTCAAAAGTAAGGGGTGCTATGGCAAAGTCACTTACAATGAAACCAATGTATTGTCCTAATTTGTGACCAGGCTCTCCAATAGGTTGACGCAACACATTGAGTTCAACTTGGATATGCTCTTTTTGCAAATGTAACAATTGCAGACGTGTTCGGCCACGGGTTTTCTTACTAGCAGAACCTATAATCAGGATACAATTATATATTGAACTTAAAAACATTATTCAAATTAATAATTTGGAAAAAATAAATAATATAGCATAATTGCACAAATAAATATAAATTTATATGAGATATTTATGACCTGCATCATCTTGAGTTTCATCAATATTTAGGTCAGAGGGTTCCTTGGTCTCTGAATCATCACTCATAATTTCCAAATTTTTATTAGCACTTTCAAGATTGTTGATAGTACCCAATTCATTGTTGCTCATGTTTTCTAGGAATCTAGAATCTCTCTTTCCAACCACTTGCTGCATGTTGCTGTTAATCTTTAAACTACTACCCCTTTCAATTTGTTGCATGTTCTTCCTACTTTCGAGAGTCTTGGTAGCACTTTTTTCAGCAAATTGCATGTTGGTTATATTTTTAGGACAGTTAGCCCTCAATCCAACAACTTTTTGGATACTGCTTTTAAATATAAAAAAATTAAAAAATTAAAAAAAAAAAAAAACCGAAAAGAAAGAAGAAAAATATATTTAAATTTTGAGTGTTAATTACTTAGTCATTTTACTCTGTTGATGAGATGAGATTGACATTTCAAATAAACAAAACATGAGAGAAATAGGTCCTTGTGCATATCATATCCATACTAATTAAGAGGAAAACAAATAGGGAAAGATTGTAGAATTTGGCCATTCTTTACAAATACCCATCATAGAGTTTAATTAAATGGCTGTACCTGTTGTAGTTTGCTAGAGTTTGCCCCCCCATCTAATAAATAAATAAGTATTGCAGGTTTAACATTTATTTTTGTGGTTCTCTTGTGGTTTACGGGCAAGAGTTTGTTCATTGGTGGTCTTGTTTACATTTACATCATCAAGCAAGGGAGTATTGCATTAAGAACTTGTATGGGGCTTCGGGCTTTAGTCACAATAATAGAGATATGTGAGCATCATTTGAGGGATCTTTGTTTCTCCAAAGCTTGGACATTGTAACATCTTCTTGACTAACCTCATCTATACATGTTAATACCTGGATTATAAGGCATTGTTTGTGCGTACTCCCTGTTAGTTGTATGAGAGGGGGAGACTCCATTAATGGAGCTCAAACAAAACTCTGTTTCTAGTTACAATTTTCATTGAAGACTTTCATCGAACACCTTTTGACCAGTATCAAAAACTTAGAATTTCTTTAAAGGAAACCTTCTTTTCACTATCTGTATATAAAATATTACTTATAGAAGTAATAATAAGTATATATGTATAAACCAAACCCTGGTCCAATACAACATGAGTATAGAGAAGTAACATTTTTTTTTAAAACAGTGAATTTTATTGAGAGCCAACAAGTTACAAGAAGCAACAACCAGTGAAGAGCCACAACACAGCACAAGAAACAAAACCAAACACACACAAGATAGTGAAAGGGGCAAAACAACAGCACAACAACACAAAAACCAAACGCACAAACAAACAACAGCACCAGAGAACAGACAAAACCCCACACTAAAACACTAAAACAATTCAACATATATCAAGAATTCAACTTTGTTTAGGTAGCGAATGAAACAAAATAATAAATCCAGAAATAAAAAACCTAAAATGGATACAAATTTGAAAAATAGCATGCATATAATCGAATTTCACCCAGAGATAGTTATACAAATTGATTACAGTCAAAACCCACATCATTAACAGCTAAAATTTACCATCGCAGGCCATAAGAACAATTGAAAAAAAGAAAGGTTTTAGGTGGAGACTTACCCAATTGAATGTCACCTTGATTTCGAAAGAAGCTCAAGAAATTTTGTTAATCCAGACACGAACCAAAACCGTATTAAAAAATAAGACCTAGAGAAGATTGGAGAAATTATATGAAAGTAATTAGGAAAGGTGTAGGAAAACAGGAAAACTCTGGGTAATCAAATAAGGAATAAGAAAATTTTAGGATTTTATATGAAAAATTTGAGGATTTACATCACTACATGGAAAGAAAAAAGAGCGGGCTTGGAGGGAAATTTAGTGGCAATTTGTTTTATTTTTTTTAAAGTTGATTTTACTGGCAATTTGTATAGTCACTCTTTAATGAGTGTGTATATTGTGGATGTAATTTGTGACACTTAAAATACAAAAATTGTCTCAAATTTACAAAAATTCAAGTCAACACGTTTTGAGCCAATTTTTTTTATCTACATTAAATGACAAATATGAACATGTGACACATTATATTACCATTAGTGGTGGATTTAAAAAAAGTCACAAACTAAAATGTCACTAATTATATTATTTGTCACAATTATCAAGTTTTTTAACTAATTGTGACAATTATTTTTTAAAAGTATCAATTGAACAAAACATAATGACAAATAAAAAAAATTGTCACAGAATAATACCTACTGTGATACATTTGAAATTTGTCACAAAAAAATGTGTCACTATATGTCACTTTTTTTGTAGTGAATTGATATTAATCACACTTGAGCCTCTTGCTAATGTGATTGGACCCTCCCCTAGGAGCCTCCACCACTAAGGTTCAATGCCCATTGTGTACATATATATATTTCTATTATTTGTCCCCCTTGGCCTTTAATCCTAAGGGTGGGTGATGTCCCACCAATTGTGGGTTCTCTCTCCCATTTATGGAAGCTGTAGTCCGGGCTGCACTTGTAAAGTCCAATCTTACCGGGTCCCGACAGTTGTTGTATATTATAAAAAATAAATAAATAAATAAAATAAAATAAAATAAAAATTGATATTGATCTTACAGTATTCCGGTCCCAATTCCCAATTATTGATGCTATCTGTCTAGTAGGATGTATATCCCTTGACATGCTTATACACCGAATCTCATCAAATATTTAAATAGATGAG
The DNA here is from genome assembly GCA_954870605.1 of Acer campestre. Taxonomy (NCBI): domain Eukaryota; kingdom Viridiplantae; phylum Streptophyta; class Magnoliopsida; order Sapindales; family Sapindaceae; genus Acer; species Acer campestre. The sequence goes on along the minus strand of OX940802.1, from coordinate 15,372,019 downwards.
TAAATTGCAAAGGTATTCTCAATTTTAGGTTTAATTGCACAAATATGAAACTTTTGTATAAAATTACTCAAACATCCCCTAGTTATTTGACTTCAATCAATAATCGTTGATATGAATCAACTAAAATACACCTAGTTAATCATTTTTATTTTATAACCTTAAAATTAGTATTTTAATATTTAAAATAAATAATTAAAAAAAATGGATATCATATCTGAGAATCTCTCCTCCATCTAATCATCAAATCGAATGATCCGATGGATGATAGATCTCCTCCATCTAATTAGATGATATTAGATTTGATAGAGGAGAGATCTCATCCATCTAATCAGATCTAATTGAGGAGCTCTCTCCTCCATAGATTAGATTAGAGATCATCTTATTCATCATCAAATGAAGGAGATTGTATCCTCTCAAATCCTCAATGGAGTAGATGATCTCTTCCACGAGGAAGATCCTCCACTGACGGTGATTCACATACATGGATATGACAAAGTTTCAAGTCAAAAAAGTAGGGATCAACAATTTGCACAAAACAAATTGTGTAGCTTTTTCGGATTGATTTTTTATGTAATTGATGTGCAATATTTGCTTAGCCTTGCTCAAGAGAATTTACCTAATTGCTTTAAGCTTGACCTATTCAAAACCAAGTTTCTAAATTTCTTTGATAACCATAAGTCTTCAAAATGTGCTTAAAGTTTTAATGTTTCATAAAATACTATGAATTACACTACAACAAATTAGGTCTACTGCAACACGCCATGTGTGTTGCGAAAACTTTTTGCAACATGCCTTTCATGTTGTTGATACGCCTGTTGTCAAAAGATGATATGCATTTTACAACTTACACCGCGTGTTGTCATAGATATAATAACAACATGAAGCGCACGTTGTTATAACTAATGACAACGTCTATGTATGTTGTCATAGATATTTATAACAACGCACCACGTTCGTTTTCAAAAATATTTATGGCAACACGCAATGTTCATAAATGTCTATAACAACATGCATTATGCGTTGCTATAGATAAGTAAACTGTCATGATATGTTAAGCCATCCGACCACCGCCGGTGTTTGGCGGCCCGCCACTGCCATCCGACAACTCGACACCGTCCAGACGGCCACCCCGCCACCGCCATCATCAGAACGGCCACCCCCCATCGCCACCTCCGGCAACCACCATCGTCCGGATGGCCACCCCACCAGTCGACCACCCTACCACCGCCTCTGGCCATGCCCACTTATGATAATAATCACTTATGATAATAATGACAATTATTGTCATTATTATGAATTAAATTTGAGACCCCAAGTCAAATGTTGTAAGTCTTTACCATTTGACTACAAGATTTGATGTGTTAAAAAGTGAACAATATCTATATATAACCTATATGAGCTGTTAGAAATAATTTTTTTTTTTTAAAAAAAAAACCTTGTTAGATAAATTTAAATTTATTCAACTAATCAAAATTCTAATTTCTACAACAGATATATATTAAAAAATATTTATTGAAACTTTTAATAAAATTATATTTTATAAAACATATATAGTCGAGTTATTGGTCAATACTCTATGGTCACGTTTGGTTACATGATGGAATGGTAATCGGAATGATAATGATAATGATAATGATAATGCAAAGGAAAGAGAAACTAAGTTTTTTGTTTGGTTGAAACTTTAGAATTAGTCTCTAAATTAATATTATTTTGTTTAGTTAACAACGGAATGGAATGAAGTTAACTGTATTTTGACCAAAATACCCCTAATTATAAAACATTCATAATAATATGATATATTATGGATAATCCTCCTAAAACTGGCCCCAAAGTTGGGATCCATTACCAGAAGATTTTTTGCAAGATTCAGAAAACCCTATGGCCCTAGACACTCAGGCTTTTTGGCCATGTTGGATATGTGGTGCTACAGATTCAGATGATGAGAATCATAATAATATATATAAAATAATATATAATATATAATTCATATATATAATAATATATAATATAATATAATATAATATAATATAATATATTATACAATATATATACTAATATATTTATATAATATAAATTTATAAAACATTCATAATAACAAGATATATTATGGATAATAATAATAAAATATACTTAATAATATATTATATATATAATATAATATATAATAGATTTTTATCGCTGAATTAAACAAAAATAAATAACTAAATATTTAAATAATAAATTTTAGTCAAAATTTTAAGTTTTTTAATGTAACGTAACCACCCTAATAATTATGTTATTGCTATATATATGTCTATATTGCTACAGTAAACATCCTTTAATAATATAAATAAAATGATCAAATGTTAAATTTTTATTTTTATCTATTTAGATTAAATTAATTAGTATAAAAAAATAATGAGCATTAAAAACACCATATTTTGAAAATGAATATTTAGTTATTTTTAACAACATGCATAATCTAGTTGTAAAAACTCCGAGTTTTGACAACATTAAAACAAAGTATGTTATTAAAGATAAGTCTATGACAACAATAAGATTGTTCTGTTGCAAAATATGTTACTTTTAACAACATAAGTAAGTGCATGTTACGAAAGACACATTTTTAACAAGCAAAGTTGCGCGTTACGGAAGATAAATCATTTTAACAATGTGCAGATTACGTGTTGCAACATGCAAGTCTGTATGTTGTGAAACTCAAGACATTTAACAACATGCGGGTTTGTGTGTTGCAAAATGCAAGAAATTTAACAACATGCAAATTTGTGTGTTGCGAAAATCTAATAGTTTAACAACATGCGAACTTGTGTGTTGCGAAAGACAAGTCATTTAACAGCTTGCGTAAAATGTGTGTTGTTATATATTGTGATTTTTTAACAACTTGCATTGTGTGTTGTAATACGTAACCTTTCACAACATTCATAAGTTATACGTTGCAATATGTCTCACATTATTGACTACTTACGCATGTGTGTTGTTGTAAATCACTTCCACAACATGCATTTTTCGCGTGTTGCGATATGTGACTTTTGGCAACATTTACCTGATGTATGTTGCTAATTGAATGTTGTCTTAAACTATTTTTTTTGTAAAATAGGCTTGAATCCAAGTTTTATAAGAGATGATATCATGACACATGATTTACCTCACAGTCCAGTGTTCGAAATTTACAACGGCTAGTTGTCATAATACGACACATCATTCGGCACATAATATGGTAGTTGTCAAACGAACTTAAGGATTCTAAAATGGTAATAAACAACTATTTTTTCACCTCTTAGTATATAACAAGCTTGAAGAACCTTGAATGACTATCAACAAATCTGTTAATTGCCAAAAATGGCCATAAAATCAAAGAAGTATTTTTCACAATACTCAATGCCATGACCCTCACTGGACCCGGTCCATATCAACCTGAATCCCTCCTACAGCAGATCTCTACCGAGGTACCATGGTACCAAGATACTAGAGTATTGGATCTTGATTGAGCAGCGGGTCTACACAAGTACAGCTCCTCTATATTAGGCCATCAAGGCCATCAAAGATACCATGGTACCAATATACCGTGGTATGGGGTACCATGGTATCAGATCTCTCCTAGGGAGCAGCTTCTCACATTTGAATAAATCAGAGTTAAATCACACCTCTTAGGCTAAAAAGTTAGCTAAGGCATTGGTGGGACTAACGGTACACATTAAGACGATCTGACGGCTTAGAATCGAAGCCTTTTAACCAAGTAAAAGATCAACGGAGAGGGGTTGAGCCAACTCAACTTATAAGAGGATAAATGAGCTATTATCCATGAGAAGAAATGGGTCAAACAAACCAAGACCCATCAGATTTGCATAAGGGGAAACAAAGGAGGTCACATGGGAGTTTTTCACCAATTTAAGGGGGACAAGGGGGGCCCACGACCTGTAACTTTTTAGCAGCTTCCTAACAGCATTTATTGCTCTCTAACATCCCCATGTGATTGTCATTTGGTCCAAGAGCCGCCTAGGTACCTCTCTCTAATGGAAAGTCACCAAAATGACACCGAATTGCCTCGTCATTACCATGTCATTGCCACATGTGCCCTACTTCCATGTGGCATGTTTTACACCATTTAAGGAGTGTGTTTGTATATGGGAACCATAAGCCCACATGTGCCAGACACATGCCCTCCATATCATCACTCAAGCTTACTATATAAGTGAGAAACATAGTCTCACTTAAAGGATTTTTGGCTCCTCCATGAAATTACTCCCTTATACACAATATGAGAGTGTTCTCCGGCACCTCTACATTTATGAGGGAGGTACCTCTCCAATGAGCAGCTCATATGCTTCCTTTCTTGATAAAATGGAAATGCTACTATAGGATGACTAGTTTTCTAGAGAAAACCCCTCATTGGCCTTCATGCTACTTATTTATTTATCTATTAAAACCTCTTACAATCAGCTCTAGGGAGGTATTGTAAGCTCTCTGGAGCATTTGTGTTGTAATATTTGGCTACCATTGTATGCTCCCCAGAGCACTCCTTGTTAATATATATGAAGAATGGTCTCCCTCTCTCCACCAGATACCACCTAGGGGTTTTTTAACACATGATCAGTTGTGATACCTTTTCCCCTAGGTCAATCCAATTCTATCAAAAGAATTGTCTTTCTCCCCTCTATCTCTATCATTATGCAAGTGTAGGAGCTAAGCTCCGACCCTACTGGTCATAACTCTCTTATTGTATGTAAAATAACACATAAAAAGAGAGAAGACCCACTAGACCAACTAGAAAGGAATCGGGGAGCCGATGAGGTCCCTCATACCTTTTCTATGGGAGTGAGCCGCCTTTTTGGGGATTTACCACCAGAACTAGTGAGGTATGGCCAAATCCATGCCAAAAACCAAAGGAGCCCTGCTAGAATCACCAGCGGACCAACCAAGCTAAACCACCTCCTTTGAGGAAGCCCGATCCCTTTCTAGAGGATCTGACACCAAGACTAGGGGAGTTTGCTCCAGTACACCCTAGAAGAGCCATTGGACAAGCTAGAAGAGCTGGAACAAGTTTCAACCTCGTCTAGAAGGATTGGAACGTGAAGGATCATTATCGGGTGGTCACGTCCTTCCATGACCATAACTATATCATTAAAAAGCACACATCCCTCCTCCTAACATGCTATTTGGGTCGAGGAACTACAAAGGAGACCTAGACCAGGTACCGGGTACCAAGGATGACAGATCAGGTACCAGGGACCACATACCTGGTACCAAAAACTAGAGACCAATATCAAAGCTACAAGTGCCCATCTTCTCTCCTTACCCTTGAGACTCCGCTAGAGGGCACCCGTACCTCCCAGCTAAATGTTGTATGGAAAGTCTCCACGACGATTTTTTGGATGACAAAATCTTTATTGATGGGTATTGTTGACACCAAAATTTCATATTGTGTACGTATGAAGATGCCACACACGAGGTATATATTGTCTGCTTTGGCCCATTGTGCCTTACGGTCTTATTTTTAAAAGGGTCCTCGTGGGGTTAAAGCTAACATTTATTTATTTATATCAAATATTAGTTTTGACTTCAATCAATGTGGAAGAAAAAATCCCTAACAACAACCCCTAGTCAATGATGGTTTGTGGTATAAACAAGCAATATTAGTCTTAACCTCATGGGGGCTCTTAAGAACAAATCAATACCTCGTGGGTGACAACCTCATATGTACCATATTGCAAAATTTTGACGTCAACATATATAATCTTTCTTGAGAGAATTAATTGAGTTTCAATATATTTCTTAGCTAATTATGCCTTAACCTTCAAATCTCTAGAGTAGAGTTTTGAGCACCATTGTTAAATTTACTATTGTGAGAGTTCATTATTGTAATTACTTAATCACTTAATTGTATTTGAGTGTGAAAATCACCTACGAATACTATTGAGAAACATTTGTATTGACTGAGATTCCAAGTGTGTGGTATCTTGATGTAGGACATCTTTATTGGGGCCATTGGGAGAGACCATTTGTGCAATTTTATTTTTCTTTCGGGTTAGTTAATTAATGTCATTTCAATATTTATTTTCTTTGTCAGGAAGTAAGATCTTTCATAATGATCTCTAGGAATTTTATTAATTCAGTTACTTATACTATACGTCTACTAACTTGAAGTCTAAGTCAATTATGATTTTTTTAGATTTTGGATTTTCCTAACATAGCTAAACTTGAAGTCCAAGTCTAGTTAGGAATCTCCTATAAATAAGACTTGAATTCTATTGTTTTCTCATGCAATTTATCATAAATAAATAAAAAGTTCTTCAGAACAATTGTGTGTTTTCTTTATTTATCGCTTTCCGTTTCATCAAGTGGTATCAGAGTAAGATTTTCGCTGTAACTTTTATAATAATCATTGTTAGTTATGCTAAAGGAATAATCAGCTGTGAAATTAATCAGCAGATGTTTGGTTAATTATATTTTTAAAACTATTGTATAACTCAAAAGCAGTATACATATGTTTAGTAATTTTATTGCAAAAGTGCTGAGATTAGTTACAATGACTAAAATATACATAAAATATACATAAGTTTAGGATCCTATTTCATTTTTTTTCATTAATTATATATATTAAATCAATATTTAAGCAGAATATTTAAATTTTAAAAAAAAATCATAAGAACAATAAAAATATTTTTAAAAGATTTTATAAATCAAATCAATATTTAAATAAAATATTTAATTTTGAGATGAAATAAGGTATATAAATTATTTTAACTTGATTTCATAAGGATAATAATGATATTTTAAAAGATGCATTAAATGCTGAAATAGATTATTCCACAATCACTTTCAAAAAGTAATCCCTCACTTACTTCTCAAAATCACTATCAAAACTTGCCATATTATCAATTAATCACTTTTGAAAGTTTTACTAAACATCATTTTATGTCAAAATTATAAAATAATATGATTTTAACTTTTCAAAAGCAATACTAAACTGGCCCTTAGGCTATGCTTGGGGTTGCTTTTGCTTCAGAAATAATCTTATTTCTCAAGTTTTGAGTAAATAAGTGTATGGTAAACTTCCCAAAAATAGCTTCTTTTATAATTTGCTCCTCCAATAATCAACTTTTGAGAAGTTGGTTGAGGGTTTCTTTTGGAAGCTAATTATCAAATAAGCTGGCCTATTGTACTCGAAATATCTATAACACTCTTACTATTTTAATATAAAGACAATAATACCCTCATATTTAATAATGATATTTTGTATGAATCAATAATATTTTTAACAAACACTAAAAAACTGAAAATTTTAAAAATTAAAAATTTATGTTTTGAAGAATCTTACGGCGGTGTTTGTTGGCGGTGGCCACCACCGACAATGGAAGTCGGAGGAGAGCTAACTTCCACCAGCGACACCAAATTCGCCAGAGGAGGCTAGTTTCTAATCTAGCAGTGGATGAGGCACTACGATTTCTAATCAGGTTTCTAATGCATCCTCCATTTAGCGATTAGAATCGTGAATCTGGTCACGAAAATGTTCTACTCCGGCAATGGAGGAGGAGGAAGCCTCCTCCATTTTCGTGACCAGATTCATGTCGGAATTGTGAGTTCAAATGCTTGTGCATCGCTAGCATGGGAAAGGGTATTAGCGACACTTGAAGGAGGCTGATGACGATCTCAGTGGAGCTTGAGATGAAGAAAGAATTGGAGAGGTTGACACTAGAGTTTTAGATGCAGAGGCTGGCTGCACTGATGGAGAAGAAAACTGAGTTGACTCAGTCGTGTTGATAGAGAAGAAGATTGAGTTGACTCAATCATGTATTTTTCTGATTTGACTTAGAAAAATGTAAATAAAGAAATAAAAATTATATATATTTAATTAAATAAAATGAAAAAGTGGAAAATATTTTTGGAAAATTAACCATAAAAACTGTAAAAAAAGAAAAAAAAAACTGGTAAAAAAATCACAAAAAGGTATCAATTAGAGATATACTTGAATAATATATATATATATATATATATACGGTCTCATTCTGGTCAGTGCACACTGATGTAACCATATCAGTGTCAATGCTTGTGGACCACTGATTATGGAGAAGCTTTGACAAGTGTATACACTTTGAGTAAAATTATGTAAATCTAATGGTCCACATTTAACGCACTGGTGAAATTATATCAGTGTATACTAACTTAAACATTTCTCTGTGTGTGTATATATATATAAACAATATATGCACATTTTGGTCATTTTTCATAATCAATTATAGTTTACCAAACATTTTTTTTTCTTCTTAAATTGATTATTTATAAAGTCAATTTACCAAACACCTATCAACTTATCTTATAAGCTAATTATTTCTAAAGTTAAGTTATAAGTGAATTATTTCTTAAGCAATGCAATCCCAAACATAGCCTTAGTGGATTTGAAGGCTCTAATATAGACAGGCTAGCTAGGGATGGACATTTCTCCCATAGGCCATGATCGGACCATATTCACACCTATTTGAGGTTCTCATTTCTTATCATTTGTTTTCGTTTTCGAACATATTTTTGTATATAATGTGTTTTGTGATCGTTATATAAGTTATTCACCATAAATAAGGTAATTGAGTTTAATTGATGAGTTTTGGAAGTTATAAGGGCTAAAATGGAAAAGGCTCGTGCAAGACACCCAACTTCGGAAGGTCATAATTCCCTCCTCAGATCGAACCACATTGATATCTATATATATTTGGAAAGCTTCGGAAATCTACTTTCCAACGGTTTTTATGAATCTCAATTCTGAGTTTTGTAGAAGAAGTTATGCTTATTTCCATAACGATGCACGAAGCTAGAAATGACTGAAATGCCAAAACCGTTGTACAACCACCCTACATATAGTGGGTGAACACCGATTTTACTCCAAAGCCTTGCGTCTTTGATTTGCATGAAACCTGCTGTATGTACAGTGGTTGTACAACGGTTTGGAGGCGACTGGGCACCAATTTAGCGATTTTTGGCCAATTTTGAAGGTTATCCTTTTACACCCCAATTCATACCCTAACCTCCCAACAATATAAATACACCTCATTATTCACCTCTCTTCAGTTTTTACACAGACTTCTTCACCTCCTACACTCTAAAACCAAACCCAACACAAACCCTCTTCATCTTATTCACCAAATAAGTGAGAGAAACTAGCTCCCATGGAGGATTTTCCTCCATAGGAGCTTACCATACACCTCTACCATTATTTTTACACTTCTTACACCACATTTGAGAGTAGATTGCAAAGAGAAATGAGGGGTCTATGACCAATTTCGAGCTAGGGTTTCAAGGAGAACTTTGAGAGATTTCTTCAAGGGTTGTATCTCCTTTATCTCAATCTCTTTGTTTTTCTTGTTTTCTTGATATGTAATCACCAATTTGGGAATAATGTACACCTACACATGTGCTATATATGTACGTTTGTTCTTAAATTCTTTGGATTTTGTTTTACTCTTTGCTAAATCCATAATTGTCTCTCTTATTGTGATATCCATATGTGTAGAGGTCCGAAATTGACATGTATGCATGATTAGGATTAGGAGTAGAGTAATTTAACATCCCATAATTGTTTGTATGTTGATGGGGAACCAAAAATGTCATGTTTAGAATGATTTAAGTGTTTGAGTATTAGCTCCAAAGTGTGGGGAAAGCTTGGTTGATTATGCATTTATATGCTAGACTAGGCTTTGGTTCTTTATTCTTGAGCTTAATGGGTCTTTGTAGTAAGGCACAATTGCTCATCCTTGGCTGGATTGGGTGATGATTTGATTTCGATGAATTCCTTAATCAAGAGAATGAACCCTTAACTTGAATTGAATGGTCTTAATTTATAACAATCAACTTGATACACATTGTTGTTTGGTAAAATTATTTCCATTTTAGCCTTCCATCTTAGAGAGATTAGAGATGTAAGGGGAAAGCTTTCTCTTTATTTGAAAGAGTTGTGCATTCAAGAGATCGGAGACCACCGTAATAGTTTAATGGTAAGTACATCTCGCATTGACAACCAAAAAAACCCAATGTTCGATTCCCGGTTATGGATGGGTCTCCTTTCTATCTATTTTGTATTTATTTCTTTGTGTTTTTGTCTCATCTTCGATGTGTATTTTCATTCATTAGGGAGTTGATGTAAACCTAGCATTGTTGTCTCTTTTATTAAATGTGTTTGTTGATGGTTGAGTGGTCATTTGAAGCTCTTAATGCTTTTGAGTGGTTAGCCACTACTTGAATGATCTGCTAGGTGCCTAGCTAAACTTAGTTGAACTTTGGTTGTTGTGTGATGAACTGAGAGGAGAAGCACTCAACGTGCATGAGTAGATTGTCCACTACATGTAGAGTAAGGTAGAGATATGTGAGGCTTTGCATGTATAGTTGTTAAATGTGTCTCATAGTTCTTAATGAACTCGTGTGCAGTTCAGGTAACCATCCGTTGATGGGTTGCTGGTGCATGTGGGTATAGCCTTTGTTGCTCGAGAGAGAATATTTGCGAGGATTAAGTGAGCATGACTTTCAACATTAGCGAGTGTGTTTGTATGAAATTGTGTAATTGCTATGGTAGAGTCATATTCTTAGTGTAACCATACATTCCTCATCTCTCCAATCCATCCTATCTTTGTAAATACTTTTGTATAAAATTTATCTTTTCATTACAATATTTACATTTAATGCACATACACACAAACTTCAATTCGTATTTTCCAAATAAACTAAGCTAGCAACGATCGGCAGATCCCACCTCCCTGTGGAATGATAGCCTCACTTGCCGATGTGCTAATCTCTGTGACTCGCATGCTAGCGAGGTCGAACTTAATTGTTTATCTTTTAATCGACACTGTAACGACGTGTCATCAGGCCACACCCCACCCCCACGGGCCTATCCCATCTTGGGCCAAATTTCACTCCAAATGGGGTTTGGAGGGTGAAGGTGGGGGTTGGTGCAAATTCGACCCTCAAATCCTAAATGGAGTGGGGGTGGGGGAACCTCCCCTAACCCCCATTTCCTCATATATATATATTAATTTTTTAAAATGTTAATTTTTTTTTATGTATTTATTTTGGATTAAATTAAACCAATTATATATTTTAGATTGGATATTTTGATTATTTTTTGGATTGGATATTGAAACAAAATAAAACGAAATATTGGGATGACCGGATTCCGAATTCCAAATTTTAAATTTCAAATTGGAAATGGCGGAAATATGGATGGGGGAGAGGGATGAAATATTGATGAAATTGCATGAAATATATTGAATCTTAATTTGATTTTTTGTATTCATCCTAAGAAAATTAAAATACACATTTGGTAAGAATTTGGAAAATTTTTGGATTTAAGAACTATTTTTTCTTATGTTACCCTATTTTTAAATGTTTTATCTTCAAAAAAATCGGAAAAAATAAGTTTTTGCACCATAAATTTTTTTAATTTTTTTTTCCATAAATGTATTTTTTTGTTTTCACTATCCATACAAAAAAATCAAATCAAGATTCAATATATTCCATATAGTTTCATTAAAAATGTTTAAAGTATACATTGTAAAAAGTAGTCATTGGAAAATTACTAAACATATATAGAAAGACATCATTTGTACAAATATTTTAAAATTGCATCTTTTGGTCAGAATATTATTTGGAAACCCAATTCACCAAGTAGGACTCATCATTAGTTTACGACCAGGCCTCAAGCACGGCTCTTAGCCTCTTATGTTAAGAACTAGTTAGTCCTGCCCGCAAGTCCTCGTGGACATTTTTTTAGACCGTTAGCCCAACTCATTTAACATTTCTATGTCATGTTTCACGTGCCCTTGTAATTAACTAGCATGCGATACTTTTTTTTTCGACATTTTTTATATTTTAAGATAAAAATTCGAGGTTTTATAGGAGATGGGGAGGACTCGAACCCACAATCCCGTAGTGTAAGTGTGAGTATTACAGCACTAGACTAACCTTATGTCGTCCTTCATGTGATACATTTTAACAAATTAACTTGGTGCATAATTAACTTTATCAGGACATTAAATCAACAAATTTTCATTTATTCAGAAGGCATTTATGAAATTTCAAAGTTTAGTTTTTAATTAATAATTTTTTTTGGAACTACATGATATATCAAGATTAGTTATACATACAAAACAGGTATTATATATATATATAAATGAGTTGATATTGACACTCATAAATATGATAAACACACACATATTTTAATAAAAGAAATTTAATTAAAGAAATTTAATTACAAAAATATCCTGATAGAAATTTACCAATAAGGACAAATTAGTTTAATTAAAAATAAACAAAATACTATTTACACCGATTAATTACACCAATATATTCAAATATATCACTTTATTATTAAAAAAAAATAAAAATACCAGACCTTGTAATTCAGTACACTTACTCAACAATGATAGCCGTTGACAAATCCTTCATGTCATGGCTTTAGATTTCTAATAGGCTACAACTGGATAGACAAGGATGCACTTATATACAATTCTCATTCAAATTGTATTCACATCAAAACAATAAAACAAGTACCACAGGCTATTAGTCGTCTAACAACAGGTACCGGATAGAATGTCAGTCTAATACCACATCATGTTCTGAATCAGAAGCACAATGAACATGCATATGTCGATAAACTGATAGAATAGCAATCTCCAGTACTAACATATATACACATGCTGATACAGACATTCAAAAAACCAAAAACATAAAAATACAATTCAAATAGCTGACGAGCGTAATCCAACACAAAGAATTACTCATAAAGCCAAAACCAAAACTTTTACATCAGCACTGCTGTCCAATTATGAATAATGCAAAAAGCAAAAAAAAAAAAAAAAAAAAAAAAAAAGAATTCTTTCTAGATTCATAACTTATAGAATCCTGAAGGGAAACACAGTAACATTACTTATCAAGCATTGATTCATGCAGCCTTTGGGACCAAATTTTTTGTAGGTTACATAACTCGATTCTCTTGTCCTCTAAATGTTCACCTTATTTATGCATTGTAACACAAGTTATTAAGGCCAAATTTCCAAAGGCTTTATTAAGGCCTACATTTATTGTAATATCACGCAATAACACTGATGACTTTTTGTGATGTTATCTCTGGCAAATATATATAATGAGATCAGAGACTTGTGTCACTCTAAATATAAGTTTTTACCAGAATAATGGATAGAAGTTTCTATAGTTATAGGCTATATTTGGGATTGCTTTTGGTTGAGAAATAATCACTTAGGCCATGTTTGGTTGGATGGAATGGAATGGAAAGGAAAGAAGTCATTCCATTCGTTTGGTCCATTGGAATGGGGATTCCACCATTTTGGTGGAATGGGCATTCCATCCAAAAACCAATGGAATGCTTATTCCATTCCAAACTAAAATTTATATTTCATAAATACCCTCATATGCCCCCAACTCCATTCTAGAAATACTCTCCTTTCCAAAAATAATATATAATATATATTATATATATGTAATATATATTATATTATTATATATATTATTATATATTATAGTATTATAAAATATATAAGCATTAGCGGGGGTGGCCGGTACCCTACACCGTCTAACTTATAGCCTTAGAGTTTTCCCCACAAAGCGGCACTCCCATGGCCTAAACAGGGTACTCACTGACTGACTGTCCACAGACAATACAAGGACCTTTAAGCCAAAGGACCAATATCCATTTTCTGATGTATAGGATCCTCAACCTAGAGGCAAGCACAGAGCATACTTAGATAATTACAGACTGAAATTCATCACCTAGATTAATATTGAAGAAGAAGATGAGAGAGTTTAGAAAGCCATTTTTAAGATAACACACAAGTTTTTATATATTCAAGGTTGTCTGAAAACCTTTGAATTTTACAAGGGAGAACTCCTCGTTATATAGGAGGAGAGGAGATAAACATGCAAAGCTTACAAAGCATTCATGACAAATCACGTGAACATGTACGTGATTGATCAGTACATCAGTGCAGATAGATAACTATCTGATAAAGCTAAAACATAATAATACAAATTCATTTTGCTTTCTCGTGAAAAGCAAACTGAAAAGTTTGAAAACAAACCAAATAAAACAAAATACTAAATAGTAACACAACTTTGACAAACTCAAAATCAAACAGACAAAGCCTAATAAAACAAAATATTAATAGTAACCATGTGCTCTGTTTTGCTGATTCACTGATTGATCTGAGTGTCAGTTCACGAACTGATATTGTCTGCACGAGCTTGATTGAGTGTTGAAAATTCAAAGTACGGACTGAGGATGAACTTAAGCTTTGGATAAGATCACGGGGTTGTTGACAAGTTGCAATTGATATGATCTTCATCATCTGAATCTGTAGCACCACATATCTAATAGGGCCAAAAAGTAGTCTGAGAGTCTAGGGCCATAGGGTCTTGTGAGTCCTGGAAAAAATCTTCTTGTACTGGATCTGGATCTGGATCTGATAAATCTTCTGGTATTGGATTCCAGCTTGGAGGCCAGCTTTTGGAGGAATCTCTAGGCACATCTGGGAGGATCAAACATTCATTTGTATAGGCACCATTAGTGTCACAAAGAAAGTTCAACAGAGGTGTTTGAAGCTTAGTAGGATACAGCTGTGAATAGTAAAAAGTGGTGTGCCATTCATAATTGATGTTGTGTGTCCAAAGAAGCTTTTTGTGAGGATTGTAACGGTAGGGCCTGTGAAATATCCAAATGCAAGATACATAAGAGGCTGAATCAGGGTCAAGTTTCTAAATGTTGTATTGCCCCATGAGTTTTGTGAGTTGAGTTCTCCAATAGGATAGGGAATCAAATCATTGGAGGAATGTCCATAGGAGGGAGTGTTGTTGAGCTGGATCATGGAGATGACCATATAAGTCCTGAAGAGGAAATACAATGGCATGGTGATGGAGGATAGATAGACACCATAAAACCCATAAAACTCAATGAGTGAAGTAATCAAAAGGAGGCATCAGGAAGGGATCAAGAAAAGGTTTTGTTGGGTTGATGAGAGTGTGATGATATCCTTTCTGGAGTTCTGTCAAATAGACATTGAGTTAGGACTTTGCAAAATGTTGGATTTGATCAAGGGTAGGTTCTTGATTTAGGGGAAGAGTCTGTAGTAGCTCTAGAGGATAGGTTAGGTTGGTGAGAGCTGGGAGATTTGGTGAGGGATCTGATGAGGAAGAGGCTGAAGTAGCCATGCGGACTAATGGGATTCTTCTGGTTGAGGTGATGAGATGGACTGGCTGAAGCCTGGAAAGCATATCTGCAATTATATTGTGTTGGCCTTTCACATGTTTAACAGTGAAATCATATCTGGAGAACCAGTCTTTGAGTCTCAACAGTTGAGGATTAGGAGGAATCTTATTGCGGAACTCAAGGATGTTGGGAAAAGATGAGTTGTCCATTTCCACAATAAAGTTTCTTGTCCTGAGGTGGAAGTCAAACTTTTGGATTCCATTTTTCACTACGAGAATCTCTTTGTAGATAGTGTGATAATGCTGTTGGGCAGGTTTGAATTGTCCGCTAGCGTGACCACAATATCTTCTTTGACCATCTTTTTCTTCGATGAGGATGGCACCCCAGTAAGTTTCACTGGCATCAGTCTGGAGGATGATTTGATCGGAGGATGGAATAGTGAGAGCCAGTGGAGACTGTGCAATTTTCTTCAGTTGGATTATTGCATCTGTGTGTTGAGCACTCCAGGGAAGAGGTTTCTTCTTTAAATGAACAGAAAGAACTGAAGTGTAATGACTAACTCGAGGGATGAAATCTCTAATGTAATTAACAATTCCAAGGAACTGTTGAATCTGTTTGTGTGTGAGATTTGAATCAGGAAAATCTAGGAGTTGTGAGGCCAGATGAGGACCAAGACGGTATTGACCGTTTGAAATAAACATACCAAGAAATTCTATTTCTTTGAGGCCAATCATGCTTTTCTTTTCTGAAAGCATAATACCATACTGGTTGAGTAAATCATGGAAATGATGAAGGAGTTGTGTATATGAATTCTCATCTGCAGAGAATAGGAGAATATCATCAATGTAGAGTAAGGCTGAATGGAGAATAGGATGAAAGATTCTGGTGATGGCCTTTTGAAATAAGGATGGGGCTGTTTTGAGACCAAATGGGAGGACAGTCCATTGATACTGGGCATTAGGAAAACAGAAGGTTGTCTTGTATCTATCACTAGGATGGATACCGATTTGCCAAAATACACCTTTGAGATCGAATTTGGAGAAAATGTTGGCACCTGGGAGTTGTGAAAACAATATGTTGGTTCTGGGAACAGGGAACTTATCACTCTGAAGAAAGTGGTTGAGAGGCTTGTAGTCAATAACTAATCTTTTCTTGCCTCTGAGCTGTTCTGAACGTTTTTCAACGTAAAATGCTTGACACGCCCATGGTGAAGAAGTGTGTTCAATAAGACCTTGCTGAAGCAAGATATCACATTCTTCATTTGCTAATCTGAGGTCTGTTGGTGACATGCCAGAATGGGTGGCTTTTGTAGGGTTAACATCTTCATTGAGCTTGAATGGGAGCTTGATGAAGAAGTCTGGATTTTTTCACAAAGGATTGGGGTGATGGAAATCACCATGACTGTTGGAGCAAAACTGAAGTAGTTTTCTTTGGATTTGTTCAAATGAGGGTTGGATTTCAGACAAAGGGAAGATTTTGGGAATATCTGAAAATGATTTGAACTCTTTTTTGTATCTGATTCCTTTGGGTAGAAGACGAAGGGATTTGCATTGGCAATAGACATCCCATCCAATGAGGATATCTTTGTCAGGCAAAGGTGTTCCAATAACATGGACCCAAATGGTATAAGACGGGAAAATCTCAATACCAATTTTATGTCTGGTAATCAGGTTGGTAGTGAATATTTTTCCATCAACTGCTTTGAAATAATGGATGGTGGGTTTCCATACAGCAGAAGGAAGGATCTTAGGATTCATCATCGTGTTATGAGATCCTGTGTCGAAGTAGGCAATGGCATCAATTGGCTTGGAATATTTGTTAGGAATGATTTGAATAGGAGCTTGAGGTCCTGACTAGGAAATGATCTCAGAAGCCTGGTAGGATTCATAGATTGAGTCAGTTTCTAAGGAGGAGGCAGAGGATTCTGAATCTGTTGTTGTAACATCTGTATCTTGAAGCACAAAACTTGTGTTCTGATCAACAACTTCTTGTTCAGAATAGATGGATTCCACATCAGCATCAGTTGGAATGTCATCTGCCAGTTGTTCAATCTGGTGAACTAGTTTTGCTGACTTTGCATTCTTGTTGGGGCATTTCTTTGCATAATGACCCTTTTGTCCACAGATGAAATATTTCTGGGACTTGTTCCATGCACGTTTGGACTTCTTCTTGAAGTATTTGAACTTTTTGTTCTTGTTATTCTTGTGCTTGGATTTGGATTGTTGAAAATGGTTTTTCTTCTTTGTCTTGCAGGTACAGGTGTCTTTGGATTTGAACTTGATCTGGAGAGAAGGTTGCTTGCAGCTGATTTCATATCTTTTTCCTTCTCGTAACATCTTGGAGAAAACCTTCTGTGTAACACAGAGTTTTTCCAATGCACTCAAAGAGTACATGTGAATTTCACCAAGAGTTGTGTCATTGAGGGTTCTGCCAGAAGCATCAATCTTTCTCTGTAACTCATCATGAAGTTCTTCTGGAAGAGAATTCATATAGACCTGCTTGAGACTTTGGTCATTGATTCCACCAAGGATGTGGAACCTGCTGGACATCTTTTTGTAGTGTAACATGATGTCTTTCTTTCGGAGAGAGCAGCAACGTCCTTCAAAGAATTCTTGTCTGGTTTGTTTGTAGAAGTGATTGAGATCACCAAGAAATTCTCTGAATATGTAACCCATATCCTGAGAAGCTAGAGGTACACGGACAAACTGGAGTTGTCTGTATTCTCCGAGAGCTTGATACCAATCTCTGAGAGAGCCTGTGAAGCGAGAAACAAATTCTCTGAGTATAGCTTTGAGGTTGTGTTCTGATTTTGCCATTTGTAAGTCGAGCCATGCACTCATTTCAGAAATCTTCTTTCTCCAAGCTTCTGGAGAGGAGTCGTCAAGATTGAACCAAGGACCATTGGTAGGCTTGGTATTATGAGGCTGACCAGGGACATTTTCTTTTGGTTTTTCCACATATGGTTCAGTGGAGGCATCATCAGGAGTATCATAAGTATGAACAGATGGCTGAGATGACTGAGGATCTGTTCTTGAAGCCATGAAGACTTGGGTAAGATCTGTTTGATCACGATCTGGAGTGGAAATGTCTGGAATAGTGTTCCAAGAGGACTGGGATGAAGTAATGGAGGTAGAATCTGATTCTAGTTCTGAAGATGTGGGAGAATGATGGGAAGTATACAGGGCAGACCTGTATTGATCTGAGGCTGGTTGTTTGTCTTTTCTGGTGTGAGAGAACTTTTTTGTGGGTTTTTTCTTCTTGGGAGGAGAAAGAGGTGGATACTTTCGAAAAAGTTCTCCAATGGATCTGAAGTAGTTTGAATCATCTGGTAGTTTAGATGATGAAGGGTATGGGGGTGATGAAGGAAACATCAAAGTCTGAGTGTATGGTTTTGGAACATATGGAGGTGGAGCATGATGGAAATGATCTCTGTTTAGTTGGTCTAGTTGTTCTCTGAGTCTTTTGATCTCTCTTTCTTTGTCATTAAAATCAGGGCCAAAATACCCATGATTAATGTATCTGTGAATATCAGCATCTAGTTTGGAGATCTTGGACTGAAGATCAATGGCGAAGTCTTTGAAAACTATATCCATCCTTTGGAGGCTGTTTTCATGTTGAGAAACATGATGGGAGACTCGGACAATCTTCTGATCAATAGAGTTAAGAACTCTATTTTGTATTCTGGCATTATGGGTATGCCAGTTGAGAACTTGCTCAGCTTGTGATGTTTTAGAGATCCATCAGGTAAAACTTCAGTGGATTGGATGAAGGGTCTGGAAAATCTATTTTTTTCAGGATTGGAGGATGGTTCCAGAGGAGGGAAGTCTTGATCATAGTTAGAGGCCATGGAACATGGAATGGGTTGTGGTTGGATTGGGATTTGAGGCTCAGGTTTTGGTTCAGAAGGCAGTAGTCCTTCAGATCGTAAGATCTGTAGAGCTCTGTCATATATAGGCAGAGGTTTGTTTTTGATAGGGTGAAGGCCTATCCAAGGGCTGTCTGGGTCATCAGGTTTGTATGGTTTGCGAGAGGGTTTGCAAGGTGACAAGTAGCCTTTGAAACAGTCTCGGCATTCACAATCAGCATCGCACGTGTTGGGATCAACGTCCCAAATGAAGTGACCGTTGATTTTGTCTGTAAAGATTGGAGATCCATCAACTTTAAAGCTGTGGATGGGGATATCATCTTCTGTAGTGACTGGTCTGATCATCAGGGCTTGGAAGATGGGAGGAGTACTGGAACTGCTGGAGGAGGCTTCTGGATCTATAAGTGGTTTGTAGATTGTTTAGATAGAACCATCTGGTTCTCTAGTATACTCAGTATCTGTGGCAACTACTGGAGTATTGTTTTGGAAAGCCTTCTCATAGTTTGTGATCCATTCAAGTGGCATGATCTCCGTGAGCTTGTCCTTTGGTAATTGTTTTGGAATTTGGATGATGGTAAGGACTTCATCTTCACGTTCTGCTTTGATAAAGATGGTATCACCAGAATGACCTAGGATAGGAAGATCCAGGGCATGATCTTGGAGACGATAAGCTATCTGGTGGTGGAGAGTAGCCATGTATGAGTTGGGTTGCATATCTGCACCCAAAATCTGGAGCTGTACTTTGAGACAGTTGTGGAGGTTGGCATCCCTTAGAGGGATATTGAAGTTGGGATAGTATGTGAGTGATATACTACCAGCATGAAGCGTTGTGAGACAGGTACCAATAACTGCTTGCTCGTATTGCTTATAAACAGTGTTAAGCAAAGCAACTCTTGCAGTGACTGGTATTCCTTTCCTTCCATGTAAGGTAAGGATGATTCTGACTGCACCAAAGTGAAGGTGTGAGTAGCCTTCTTTGATTCATTGGTCAATCAAAAGTTGGCCAATTTCAAGATCAACATACTGCTCAGCTGGGGAAGCTGGGATGAGGTAATTGTCAAGAGCTATTAACTGGATGTATTCTTTGACTGGAGAAGATCTGTGGCGGACAAGGTGGGTGACTTGTCTGGCTAAAGACTTAGATCTTTTGAAAATGTTATAAGGATTTAACAGTGGGACTGAGGTTTCATTAATTTGAGCGGAGTCTGGGATGTGTGAATATTCTACAAGGTTTTGTATTTTAGATGACTGGGTTCTTCTGATAGTAGGTGGGTGAGAAATAGAGGAGGAGAGACGAACAGGAGCTAAAGGAGTAGTGTTTTCCATATGACTTAAACTCTTCTCTTCAATATTTTCTCTATTAGATGAAATAACAGTCTAACTCTTTCCTGGACACCAGGTAGGAGGCTCTGATACCATTAGCGGGGGTGGCCGGTACCCTGACAAAGAAGAAAAACCATTTTCAACAATCCAAATCCAAGCACAAGAACAACAACAACAAAAAGTTCAAATACTTCAAGAAGAAGTCCAAGCGTGCATGGAACAAGTCCCAGAAATGTTTCATCTGTGGACAAAAGGGTCATTATGCAAAGAAATGCCCCAACAAGAAGGCAAAGTCAGCAAAACTAGTTCATCAGATTGAACAACTGGCAGATGACATTCCAACTGATGCTGATGTGGAATCCATCTATTCTGAACAAGAAGTTGTTGATCAAAACACAAGCTTTGTGCTTCAAGACACAGATGTTACAACAACAGATTCAGAATCCTCTGCCTCCTCCATAGAAACTGACTCAATCTATGAATCCTACCAAGCTTCTCAGATCATTTCCCAGTCAGGACCTCAAGCTCCTATTCAAATCCTTCCTAACAAATATTCCAAGCCAATTGATGTCATTGCCTACTTCGACACAGGATCTCATAACACGATGATGAATCCTAAGATCCTTCCTCCTGCTGTATGGAAACCCTCCATCCATTATTTCAAAGCAGCTGATGGAAAAATATTCACTACCAACCTGATTACCAGACATAAAATTGGTATTGAGATTTTCCCGTCTTATACCATTTGGGTCCATGTTATTGGAACACCTTTGCCTGACAAAAATATCCTCATTGGATGGGATGTCTATTGCCAATGCAAATCCCTTCGTCTTCTACCCAAAGGAATCAGATACAAAAAAGAGTTCAAATCCTTTTCAGATATTCCCAAAATCTTCCCTTTGTCTAAAATCCAACCCTCATTTGAACAAATCCAAAGAAAACTACTTCAGTTTTGCTCTAACAGTCATGCTGATTTCCATCACACCAATCATTTGTGGAAAAATCTAGACTTCTTCATCAAGCTCCCATTCAAGCTCAATGAAGATGTTAACCCTACAAAAGCCACCCACTCTGGCATGTCACCAACAGACCTCAGATTAGCAAATGAAGAATGTGATATCTTACTTCAGCAAGGTCTTATTGAACACGCTTCTTCACCATGGGCGTGTCAAGCATTTTACGTTGAAAAACGTTCAGAACAGCTCAGAGGCAAGAAAAGATTAGTCATTGACTACAAGCCTCTCAACCACTTTCTTCAGAGTGATAAGTTCCCTGTTCCCAGAACCAACATGTTGTTTTCACAACTCTCAAGTGCTAACATTTTCTCCAAATTCGATCTCAAAGGTGCATTTTGGTAAATCGGTATCCATCCTAGTGATAGATACAAGACAGCCTTCTGTCTTCCTAATGCCCAGTATCAATGGACTGTCCTCCCATTTGGTCTCAAAACAGCCCCATCCTTATTTCAAAGGCCATCACCAGAATCTTTCATCCTATTCTCCATTCAGCCTTACTCTACATTGATGATATTCTCCTATTCTCTGCAGATGAGAATTCATATATACAACTCCTTCATCATTTCCATAATTTACTCAACCAGTATGGTATTATGCTTTCAGAAAAGAAAAGCATAATTGGCCTCAAAGAAATAGAATTTCTTGGTATGTTTATTTCAAACGATCAATACCGTCCTGGTCCTCATCTGGCCTCACAACTCCTAGATTTTCCTGATTCAAATCTCAACATAAACAGATTCAACAGTTCCTTGGAATTGTTAATTACATTAGAGATTTCATCCCTCGAGTTAGTCATTACACTTCAGTTCTTTCTGTTCATTTAAAGAAGAAACCTCCTCCCTGGAGTGCTCAACACACAGATGCAATAATCCAATTGAAGAAAATTGCACAGTCTCCACCGGCTCTCACTATTCCATCCTCCGGTCAAATCATCCTCCAGACTGATGCCAGTGACACCTACTGGGGTGCCATCCTCATCGAAGAAAAAGATGGTCAAAGAAGATATTGTGGTCACGCTAGCGGACAATTCAAACCTGCCCAACAACATTATCACACTATCTACAAAGAGATTCTCACAGTGAAAAATGGAATCCAAAAGTTTGACTTCCACCTCAGGACAAGAAACTTTATTGTGGAAATGGACAACTCATCTTTTCCCAACATTCTCGAGTTCCGCAATAAGATTCCTCATAATCCTCAACTGTTGAGACTCAAAGACTGGTTCTCTAGATATGATTTCACTGTTAAACATGTGAAAGGCCAACACAATATAATTGCATATATGCTTTCCAGGCCTCAGCCAGTCCATCTCATCACCTCAACTAGAAGAATCTCATTAGTCCTCATGGCTACCTCAGCCTTTTCCTCATCAAATCCCTCACCAGATCTCCCAGCTCTTACCAAACTAACCTATCCACCAGAGCTACTACAGACTCTTCCCCTAAATCAAGAACCTACCTTTGATCAAATCCAACATTTTACAAAGTCCCATCTCAATGTCTATTTGACAGAACTCCAGAAAGGATGTCATCACACTCTCATCAACCCAACAAAACCTTTTCTTGACCCCTTCCTGATGCCTGCCTTTGATTACTTCACTCCTCAAGTTTTATGGTTTTTATGGTGTCTATCTATCCTCCATCACCATGCCATTGTATTTCCTCTTCATGACTTATATGGTCATCTCCATGATCCAGCTCAACAACACTCCCTCCTATGGACATTCCTCTAATGGTTTGATTCCCTATCCTATTGGAGAACTCAACTCACAAAACTCATGGGACAATACAACATTTGGAAACTTGACCCTGATTCAGCCTCTTCTGTATCCTGCATTTGGATATTTCACAGGCCCTACCGTTACAATCCTCACAAAAAGCTTCTTTGGACACACAACATCAATTATGAATGGCACACCACTTTTGACTATTCACAATTGTATCCTACTAAGCTTCAAACACCTCTGTTGAACTTTATTTGTGGCACTAATGGTGCCTATACAGATGAATGTTTGATCCTCCCAGATGTGTCCAGAGATTCCTCCAAAAGCTAGCCTCCAAGCTGGAATCCACTACCAAAAGATTTACCAGATCCAGATCCAGATCCAGTACCAGAAGATTTTTTCCAGGACTCACAAGACCCTATGGCCCTAGACTCTCAGACTACTTTTTGGCCCTATTGGATATGTGGTGCTACAGATTCAGATGATGAAGATCATATTAATTGCAACCTGTCAACAACCCCGTGATCTTATCCAAAGCTTAAGTTCATCCTCAGTCCGTACTTTGAATTTTCAACACTCAATCAAGCTCGTGCAGACAATATCAGTTCGTGAACTGACACTCAGATCAATCAGTGAATCAGCAATCAGCAAAACAGAGCACATGGTTACTATTAATATTTTGTTTTATTAGGCTTTGTCTGTTTGATTTTGAGTTTGTCAAAGTTGTGTTACTATTTAGTATTTTGTTTTATTTGGTTTGTTTTCAAACTTTTCAGTTTGCTTTTCACGAGAAAGCAAAATGAATTTGTATTATTATGTTTTAGCTTTATCAGATAGTTATCTATCTGCACTGATGTACTGATTAATCACGTACATGTTCACGTGATTTGTCATGAATGCTTTGTAAGCTTTGCATGTTTATCTCCTCTCCTCTTATATAACGATGAGTTCTCCCTTGTAAAATTCAGAGGTTTTCAGACAACCTTGAATATATAAAAACTTGTGTGTTATCTTAAAAATGGCTTTCTAAACTCTCTCATCTTCTTCTTCAATATTAATCTAGGTGATGAATTTCAGTCTGTAATTATCTAAGTATGCTCTGTGCTTGCCTCTAGGTTGAGGATCATGCACATCAGAAAATGGATATTGGTCCTTTGGCTTAAAGGCCCTTGTATCGTCTGTGGACAGTCAGTCAGTGAGTACCCTATTTAGGCCATGGGAGTGCCGCTGTGTGGGGAAAACTCTAAGACTATAAGTTAGACGATGCAGGGTACCGGCCACCCCCGCTAATGGTATTTATATATATTATATTATTATATTTTTCTTTGGCTGAGTGGCATGTATTTCCACGGTGCTCGTTTTTCCAATTATGAAGCCTGGCTAAGCGATCCTACTCACATTGGACCTAGTGCCCAGGTGGTTTGGCCAATCGTGGGCCAAGAAATATTGAACGGTGACGAGGGCGAGGGTTTCCGAGGAATACAAATAATCTCTGGTTTTTTTCAGATTTGGCGAGCGTCTGGAATAACTAGTGAATTACAACTCTATTGTACCGCAATTGGCGCATTGATCTTTGCAGCCTTAATGCTTTTTGCTGGTTGGTTCCATTATCACAAAGCTGCTCCAAAATTGGCTTGGTTTCAGGATGTAGAATCTATGTTGAATCACCATTTAGCAGGGCTACTAGGGCTTGGGTCCCTTTCTTGGGCGGGGCATCAAGTACATGTATCTTTACCGATTAACCAATTTCTAAACGCCGGAGTAGATCCTAAAGAGATCCCACTTCCTCATGAATTTATCTTGAATTTATATCTATATATTTATATTTATGTATATTATATAATATAATATATATTATTATATGTATTATATATAATATATATATTTATTATATGTATTATATTATTATATATATTATATATTAATATATTAAATATTAAATAATATATTAACATATTATATTATATTATATTATATTATTATAAATACTATATTATATATATATATTTATATCTATATTTATATATATTATTATATGTATTATATATATTATATATTATATATTTATATTATATAAATACATTATTATATATATAATATATATTATTATATGTATTATATATAATATATATGTATTTTATATTATATATTATGAATGTTTTATAATTAGAGGTATTTTGGTCAAAATACAGTTAACATCATTCCATTCCGTTGTTAACCAAACAAAATAATGCTGATTTAGAGACTAATTCTAAAGTTCCAACCAAACAAAAAACTCAGTTTTCCTTTCCTTTCCTTTTCATTCTCATTCTCATTCCCATTACCATTCCACCATGCAACCAAACGTGACCTTATTTCTTAAGTTTTGAGCAAATGGATGTTTGGTAAACTTCCCAAAAGCACTTATTTTACAATTTCCTCCTCCAATAACAACTTTTGAGAAGTTGGTTGGGGGTTGCTTTTTTAAGTAGAAGCTAGCTTATTACTTATGCAATGTCTAAAATGCCCTCAATATTTCATTAAAAGACAGTATTACCATTATATTTAATAATAATATAATAAAAAACTAAAAAACTAAAAATATGAAAATATAAAAATAAAAACAGAATTTGAACAATGGTGGTGGCCACCACCGGATTTGAAGGCTGGAGGAGATCCCTCCATGTCCACCACCGACGCCGACGCCACCTCGCCTCCCTCACAGCCGCCACCGCCACCTCCGTGTGTTTCTCTTCCTCGCCGCTGAGTCTCTCTTCCTCCCACGACTCTTTTCCATCCCGATTCCATCATTGTTCCCTCTCGATTTCGTCGCGCCAATGATGGCGACGCTCTCGACGGTGAGGGATGAAGTATGACAATCTCTTGATGTCAGCGGTGAGCGAAAGACAGTGGCGGATTTGGAGGTTGAGTTGCAGAGATTCCATTGACAAAGCTTAGTGAGTGAGTTGACTCAGCCGAGTTGACTCAGCAACTTAGTGTTATGATGAGCGAGTTGACTCAATTATATATATATATATATTTTTTCTGTTTAAATTTCTTATTTATTTCTTTTTATATGCTTTATATTTATATTATTAATGATGTCTATTTTAGTAATTTTGTTGAATACATTTTCCATCATTTCAAAACTTAAGCATTTTTAAAATTTAGTTTACCAAACACTTACCAAATTTTTCTTAAATTGATTATTTATTAAGTGAAGCTATAAGTAAATTTTTTTTCTTAAGCAAAACAATCCTAAATATAGCCATAATTTAATGCAAAGCCGAATGATTTGCACTTGTGGTTATAAATTGCTTGCTAATTTTACAGGCAGTCTCTACCTTAATTCACCTGATTAGACACATCCCATTGCATGGCATCAGATTGATGAAATCTTGCCCATGTTGACATAGTGGGATTCAAAAATCACTCTTCTCTGCTTTTAAACCCATCCAATCAAGTATCAGTAAGAACGAAGTACCTAAATCACTGCTCCATATTTACTCATTTGGCTGCAACTCCAACTTGTATGCTTGTATTTCCATGGGAGAGATAATTATGTGTCCCTCTTAGGAAACATCTCCATAGCAGGAAATTGGCCTGAAGTAGAGATTCTTGAAATTTAAGAATTTAATAATTCCCAAGACTGTGTTTTCGAGTCTAGAGAACTTAAAATTTTATCATTTGTAAAATTGGGTGTATTAATAATTTATGAGGGTTTATAAATAAATTGTATTGAAATAGAAACATTCATTTAAATAAAGGTACTATTGGCATTAAGATGGGTGTTTATAGTAATGTTTTAATTTTAAATTTTAGACATGAGTGTACTTATAAATATGGGTGCGCTAATCATATTTATGGATGTCAATATCCGTATCCTTTATATAAATATAGAACTACAACTATTTTTTTTTTCATTTTTTTTTTTTTATGTTTTTTACATCATTTTATGATGCTTTATAATAAAAAAAAAAAAATCGGAAAATAAAAAAATTTCAAATTTTGTTTACAAGTTAATTTCATTGAACTTATGTTCTAAAAAAAATTCAGTGAGTCTAAATTGAACTTATTAAATTGTTTTGTTTGTTTTTTTAGGTGGTCAAACCACTTAAAAATATCAAAAAACAACTTAAAAATAGAAGTAAAAAATCCCGACTTTTAACTTAATTCTAAATCACTGGATTACAATTAAAATATTCTCTTCCAAGTCTATCCTCCCAAAGAATATATATTTCCAAATTTATCCTAATTTGACATGGTGTAGAATTTTTTTTTTTTTTTCTTTTTTCATATTTCTTATTTTAAACGATCGATAAATTTCATCAAGGTACTTAGGGGTCATTTGTTTTTCCCACTTCAACCTTAATGGGTCTAAATTGAACTCATTAAATTGTTTTGTTTATTTTTTTGGGTGGTCAAACCACTTAAAAATATCAAAAAAACAACTTAAAAATAAAAGTAAAAAATCCTGACTTTTAACTTAAATTCAAATCACTAGATTACAATTAAAATATTCTCTTCCAAGTCTATCCTCTCAATGAATATATATTTCCAAATTTATCCTAATTTGATATGGTGTAGAATTTTTATTTTATTTTTTCATATTTCTTATTTTAAACGGCTTTTAGAAAAAAAAAATAATCACTCTTCTTAGAGACCGGTGCATGTAATTTAGGAACCCATTTCAAAAAAAAAAAAGTCAATAACCTTTTTTTTATTTGGTTTCCAGTGCATACGATCCTAGAAATCAAAAAACCAAAAAACCAAAAAATGGTTTCCTCGATTATATACACTGAAAATGTGGACAACATGCAAAATAACTTGAACCTTTTTTTTTTTTTTTTTTTTTTTTACAATAAATTGAACTTGAATTTTCTTTGATGAATTTTATGTTTTGTTAATTTGAACTTTGTTTGCAGAAGAACATGCAAAATCTTATAAAAGAATGATGCATGTTAAATTACTTCTTTTGAATAGTATGGGTATAAATGTAAAATTACTTATTTCAGACAATTTTATTTTTAAAAAACAAACATATTGTCAGTACATTCAGATGTGAGAGAAAAAAAAACATATCATTCATGTTAAGATTTCAGTCCCTATTCAGTCTTCTAAAAAATTCAGGACTATTTAGTTTTCAGACAAAAAAACAAACAACCACTTACTCTATGTTAAAATATGAAATTTCTCATGAGAGAACCACACTATATATATATACAATTTTTCTATTATCAGTTCGAACTGATAAAAGATATATCAGTTCTTTGCATGTGGGTCATTGGATTTAAATACTTTGACTTGGTTGTATGCACTTGTCAAAGCATCTTTTAAATCCAGAACATTCAAGGAACTGATAATATAAAAACTGTATATATATATATATTATCTTTCAAAAACAAAATATATGTTTTTATTTTTGGATATTATCATTTGGGTCCCCATGTTTTTTTTTTTTTTGAATTATCTATTTTTTACTCACTTATTCATTTTTCACTAGATTGATCCCTATATTTTCAAAAACCACTCAATTTGGTCCCTCTGACTAGAATTTTGACATAGTGAGTAAAAAACAGATAAATGAAAAAACATAGAGACTATGATAATATCCCTTTTATTTTTGAATTTGAAATACCAAATATATTTAGTTACAAAATAACAATCATATTCGGCCCGCATTCCTGGGCATAGCTCCATATCCTTTGGATTGGCCAAACTCAAAGCCAAAACATAGATTTACACAATCATGTTTGTGTGCATTTTCAGGTGAAATCGTCGGTTGGTTTTGTTTATTTTTTTTCGTACAATTATTTAGTTGATTTTATTGGAATTATTTTTGTTTTGGATTTGTATTTTAGGATTCAATTTGTGTTTTGTGATTTGGGTTTGTGAAGTTCAGATATTTTTCTAATATATATGGTGGTTGTTGGAGTGGAGGATTTGAGTGTATTGATTGATAATCTTTGTTTGTGAAAATTGATGATCTAGCACCTCTTTGAGGGTGCATTTTAAGATTATCATCATTTTAATAACTTGAGTTTAAAAGGCACATATTATGGTGAACGGATAAAAATACCCCCCACAATAACCTTCTTCACCATTTTGATTTTTTTTTTTCTTTTCAAAATCCTCCATCAATAGAGGATCTCCACCAATGGAGGTCGATTAAAAAAAAAAAAAAAAATTGGAGGTCATTTCTGAGACTTTTGGTAATTTTCGAAACTTTCTGGGCAAAAATGTAATTGTCCGAGACCTTCATTTTTGTACAGAAAGAAGTCTTGGGAAATTTCATTTGTACCCAAAAAGTCTCTAAAGTTACCAAAAGTCTCAGAGATTACCAAAAAGCCTCAGAAATGACCAAAAGTCATGGAAATGCTTGAAAAGTCTCGAAAATACATGAAAAGTTTTGGAAAATACATGAAAAATCTTGAAAAATATGAAAAGTATCGAAAATTATCTAAAAAGTCTTAGAAATACATGGAAAGTCACTAGTGTAGTGAGTCAAGTCAGTAGCCATGTCTTTGCCTTCTTTGGGCAACAATGGCAAGAAGCCTAGAAACTCCCTAAGTCCAGGTACCATACTCTCTCTCGTTCTTGCACTCAAATTCAACTACCCCTCTTACTTCTGTCTTCAATCCAAAATGACGACGCTGCTCTCCACTGTCGAACAAGTGTCTTCCTGACCATGCTGGCATGTCTTTGCACACCTCCAATACCACATCTGCAACTAAATACAACTCTGCTAATCATTTTCATTTTCCTCTTTTACATTTACTTGTATAGGTGAATTGAAAAGAACCACTCATTTTTCTTCTTTTTGGTGATTGTCCCAACAACATGTTTGCTCTTCATCTTCAGCATTACCTGTAGAATTAAAGCAACCATCGTTAAAATTACATGAAAAGTCTCGAAAATACATGAAAAGTCTTAGAAAATACATGAAAAGTCTCGAAAAAATATGAAAAGTACATGAAAAGTCTCGGAAAAGAAATAAAATTTTCCAATTTTTTATTTTATTTTATTCTTCATCAATATCCAATGGAGATCAATTTCAACCTCCATTAAAGGTCGATTTTGACCTCCATGGAGGTCGAACGACTTCAACCTCCATTGCAGGTCGATTTCGACCCCCATTGGAGGTCTATTAAATAGACCTCTATGAAGAAGATGAAATAATAAAATAAAATAAAAAGAAAAACTGAAAAGTAAATAAATAAAAAATAGAGTAAAGTAAGGGTATTTTTGGAAGTCATTTACTTTGGTGCCTTTAAAACATAAGTTATTAAAGTTGTGATACTCTTGAAACATCAACTTAAAAAAGTGACAAAAACCCCTATTTCCTTGATGATCTGGGCTGAAGACCGATGAAAGTGTGTTTGGAATATTATTATTATTATTGTTTTTGAATTTGATTCAAGGAAAAAAATTGAGATCGATGAATGTGTTTTTTTTTCTTCTAAGTCTGGATTATTTTTATTAACTTTTTTTTATTAAATTAAAAAAATAAATAAATAAATAATAAAATAGTCACTAAGGGCATTTTGGTATTTTAACTGTCAATGTCAGTCAACGATTAAGTTTGATTAACGATTGGGGAGGTGAATGTCAATTAAAAATAAAGTTATTTCTAGGTGTAAAAGAGGTTGAGGTTTGGTGCAATTTGCTCTTTCTGTACCTAAGTTGTTTGAGATCGGTAGTTGGTAGAACTCATGAGCCGAATTATATTTATGTGGAACTTGGAGGTTAGAGAAGAAATTGTGTAACTTTAATTGTTATTTTTTTTCTTTTGAAACAAAATTGCGAAACTTGAAGCTACATCAACATCATCTATAACAAAATTATTAATCCATATTGTTGTATAATGGTGGATTTCCACTTGTCAATTTGCATGTAAAGAAACATGCATGTGAGCTTATTTTCGTGAGTCGTGACACACATCCCTTTTTATGTGGCTTATTTTTATTGTATGCCTTTGCCTATAAATAGGCTTTGTATTGTTGTTGGATCTGATGATGTTCTATCTAAATATCAATAACAAAGCTCTCCCTTGTGTTTCCTCTCATCTCTCGTCTCTCTCCCTCTCCCTTGTTTATCTATTCTTTAATTAATCATTATTTATCTATTGTTATTTTCATACATTTACAACACGTTATCAGCACGAATACTGTTATTCCCAGAATCTGAAGTTCTGAATTTATTATTACTGGGACCTGAAGTTCCTAGATTTATTACTAGAACCTGAAGTTCTGAATTTATTATTACTGGAGCCTGAAGCTTCCAGATTTTTATTTATTACTACCTGAACCTGTAGTTCTAA
The DNA here is from genome assembly GCA_954870605.1 of Acer campestre. Lineage (NCBI taxonomy): Eukaryota > Viridiplantae > Streptophyta > Magnoliopsida > Sapindales > Sapindaceae > Acer > Acer campestre. The sequence continues at coordinate 15,340,591 of OX940802.1, read as the reverse complement.
ATTTACTTTCTCGCATTTTATTTTTACGCAATTTACTTTATCGCATTTATTTACTTTTACACGATTTATTTTCTTGCATTAATTTATTTATACACTTTTATGTGATTGGCCATGCCAACCTACCAAAACCTGCAGTTCTGGATTTACTTTCTCGCATTTATTTATTTTTATGCTTTGATGAGATTGACTATGCCAACCAATCAGAACCTACAGTTCTGAATTTATTTATTTATTTTCGCATTTGTTATTACACATTTTAGTTTACGTAATTTTTATTTAAACAATTTGGTTACCCATCCAGAACCTGAAGTTCATGGATTTATTTATCATTGCCGGAATATGAAATTTCTAGATTTTTTCTTTTATATATCTGAAGATTTGAATTCCTCAGTTTTTTTTATCAGACCAGAAATTCTGACTCTGATTGTGATTTTCAGATAACCAGAAGTTGTAATAATGTCAAATCTTGCAAATTTGAAATTTGCTGCACTAGAAGTGTCTAGGGACAATTACGATCTGAAAGCTCAATACCTAACGGTCACAGAACCAGAAGTTCTATGGCATGAAATAAAAAACCAATTTGATAACCAACTAGATGTTGCATTACCAAATGCCAGATATCAGTGGCAACATTTACGTTTTCAAGACTTTAAATCTGTCTCTGAGTATAATTATATTTTATTCAAAATCACTACACAGCTGAAATTGTGTGGTCAGGATGTAATCCAAAATCATCAATAAAAATAGTAAATTTTCTCCCCTATTCATTTTATCTCATACTATTCATTCTTCTTCATCTTATTTCTGTTATATTATCTGTTATTTTAATTTTACGCATCTATTTAATTTTATGCAATTTATGTATTTGAGTATGCCAACTAACCAGAACCTGAAGTTTCTGGATTTGTATAAATTATGTGTTGAGCCTAACTAGGTCAAACGTTAAGTTTCTGGAATTTGAACCAAGCTCGGCTAGACCGACTAACCAGAATCTGAAGTTTCTGGATTTTTCATTATAATATTTAAGTTGACACGGTTTTACAAACCGATCAGAATCTGAAATTCTAAATTTTAACTTTCAGTAAAAATATGGAGTTATGGATTCATTAATATGTACATAAATGTCATACTTGGAATCTGAAATTTCAAAATTCGAATTCTATACAGAACCTGAAGTTCTAATTTTGAATACGAAGTATTGAATCTGAACTTGAAATTCTTAAGTTTTGAACATGAAGTTCTAATCAGACTTGAAACTTTGAATTCAATTTAAATTGTGATATTAAAACTTTTATGTCAAAGTTTATTAGAACCAAAATTCTGAATTAGATCAAGTTACGATTCTTTCATCTAGAAAGTCAATTTGTAATTTCTATTGAGAACCTGAAGTTTTCTGAATTTTATGAACCAGCAGTTCATGGTCGAACTGGAAGTTCGAAAAATCAATATGATTCATGATTTTTTTTATAAAGTGATATATTTTCATATCTATATGTTTATACTTTTGATCACTCTATCTGATATGCACTTTTATTTATTTTGTTTTGTTTTGTGAATAGTTCTGTCTTTAAACGATAAGTTGGGTGATATTGAAAAGCAAGATACATGAGATATATGTCTAGCCGATAGTGTAACGACACATACGATAGAATCAAAAAATATTTTCTAAATTTAACATTACTCAAGGCAAATGTCAATACAATATCGGGTCCAGCAGATCTGATAGAAGGCTCCGGTAGAGTCATGATATTGTTACCAAACGATACTAAAATATGTATCAATGATGCTTTACATTCAAGTAGATCCAGAAGAAATCTACTTAGTTTCAAAGATATACGGTGTAATGGATATCACATAGAAATTATAAGTGATGAGAATATTGAGTATCTGTGCATTTCTTCTCATAATTCAGGCCAAAAGCTCATTATGAAAAAGCTGCATGGTTTATCTTTTGGATTATATTACATTCTTATAAGAGGTGTAGAAATTTATGCAGTTATGAACCAGAAGTTCCCAGATCCAAAAATATTTATGCTTTGGCATGACCGTCTTGGTCACCCGGGATCTACAATGATGCGTAGAATCATTGAAAATTCTCATGGGCATCTATTAAAGAACCAGAAGATTCTTTTATCCCACAAAAATTTATGTACTGCATGTTCACAAGGGAAATTGGTAATAAAACCATCTCATTCTAAAGTTGGCTTTGAATCCCCATCATTCCTGCAAAGGATTCAAGGGGACATATGTGGACCTATTCATCCACCAAGTGGACCGTTCCGCTATTTTATGGTCCTAGTTGACGCATCCAGCAGATGGTCACACGTTTGCTTATTATCAACACGCAATGTTGCTTTTGCAAGATTACTCACACAGATTATCAGGCTTCGGGCACATTTTCCCGATCATCCGATCAAATCAATACGCCTTGATAATGTTGGTGAATTTACTTCCAAAACATTTGATGAATATTGCAGATCAGTTGGGATTGATGTTGAACATCCAGAATGGATTAGAGAATCACTTATTAAGCATCTCCAGGTAATTGCGAGAACTTTATTATTTCGATACAATTACCAATTTTTATATGGAGACATTCTATTCATCTCTAGCCCACTGCTTATCATTATTACTTACCATTACAACATGTAATTGGTCATAGACATGCTCATTTTTTTAAAGATAATTGATCATCAGATAATTATTAATCAGTTATTTGATATATTAAAGGTGACAAAATTTTATAAGTTGCTATCTCATAAACCCCGGCCGGGTGATTGTTCCTGAAGAACGATCTGAGTAAAATGCAACAAATAAATCATCTGATGCATATCATAAGTTTGTAAACCTTTTATTTCGAAATGTATTGTTCCCAGAAGAGGAAAATAAATTATCATGACCGTAATGTAAACAAGACTCGAGTTATGAATACATCCACTTTCTCTAAATCAACTCTATAAGAGTTAGATATACCTAAAGAGACATAAAGTCCCTGAAGTGACTAAATCCATTGAAATGGAAAAATTCTCAACAGAGATTCAAGTATATTGAAATTAAGAAATTTCTATAAATCATACAGGAGAAATATGGAATAGTGAAGAAACAAATATCAGTGATACATTTTCAAATACAGTAGCTACTGAAATAATAATTATGAAACTCATAGTATCGATGATTGTAGACAAAGGCATAATTGGCCTAAATGAAAAGAAGCAATTCAAGAAGAATTGACTTCATAAGCCAAACATAAAATATTTAGACCAATAGTTCTCCAGACACCTGAAGATGTCAAAGAAGTTGGATACTAAAAGGTCTTTATACGGAAACATAATAAGAAAAACGAGATCGTAAGATATGAGGCACGACTCGTAGTATAAGATTTCTCACAGAAACTTGGTATTCAATAGTGATGAATATAATTACGTTCCGAATTTTTGACAAATTTGGCTGCCTTTAAAAGGCTTGAAATACATCTTCTAAACTTAGTAATCATTTATCTATATGATTCACTCAATGCAGATATTTATAATTCTGGAAGGATTTAAAATGCCAGAAGCATATAAACCAAGATCTCGTAATCTGTATTTGATGAAACTACAAAAATCCTTATATGGATTAAAAACGATCTGGACGGATGTGATGTAACCGTCTCAGTAAATATCTGATAAAATAAGGGTATAATAATTATATTATACACCCATGTGTTCTTCATAAAGAAATCAGAATATGAATTTGCTATTATAGCAGTTTACATTGATAATATGAATTTGATTGGAACTCCTGGAAAGCTACTAAAAACTGTTGAATATTTGAAAAAGGAATTTGAAATAAAAGACCTGGGAAAGACAAAATATTGTCTCGGTCTGAAGATTAAGCATAAATCAGACAGAATACTTATCCATCAATCAGCTTATATTGAAAAGATTCTGAAAAGATTTAATATGGATAATGCTCACCCATTAAGTACTCCTATGATTGTTAGAACCCTTGATCCTAAGAAAGATCCATTCCGACCACTGGAAGATGGTGAAAAGATACTTGATCCGGAAATACCATATCTTAATGCAATTGGTGCTTTATTATATCTGGCTCAATGTACTAGACTGGATATCGCATTTTCAGTAATTTTACTTGCTAGATTCAGTTCAGCACCAACTCGAAGACATTGGAATGTAATTAAACATTTTTTTTTTTGTTATCTTCGTGGAACGAAAGATTTATGATTATATTATTCAAAATCTAACAATTTTTCAGGTTTACTTAGTTATGCTAATGCCAGGTATCTATCTGATTCTCATAAAGCTCGTTAACAAACGGGATATATTTTTACCTATAATGACATAGGAATCTCCTGGCGCTCCACAAAGAAAACTATTATTGCTACATCATCTAATTTTTCTGAGATCCTTGCACTTCATGTAGCAAGCCGAGAATGCGTGTGACTAAGGTCAGTAATTTATCATATTCAAATTACATGTGGTTTTTCATTATCTACAGGAATGCCGACATCAATATTTGAAGATACTATGGCTTGTATTGCTCAAATTAGAGAAGGATATATCAAAGAAGACAGAACCAAATATAATCTGGCAAATCTGTTTACCAAAGCATTGCCTACATCAACTTTTGAAAAAATGGTATATGGAATTAGCATGCTTCAGCTTTGCAAATTACATGATTGATGTTGAAGTTTCATTTAGAGGGAGCGTTCAATCAGGGGGAGCAAAATTTGGAATGGACATATGTGTACTGTACTCTTTTTCCTTTTACCAGATTTTGTCCAACTGGGTTTTACCGGAAAGGTTTTAATGAGGTAGTTCTGAACACATCTACACTACTTGATCCAGAAGATCATTGTATATATTTTGCTAAGATTTTTATCCCACTAGGTTTTTCCTAACAAGCTAAGATACAAATAGTGAAAATCCAATGGGGAGTGTTGTATAATGGTGGATTTCCACTTGTCAATTTGCATGTAAAGAAACATGCATGTGAGCTTATTTTCGTGACACACACCCCTTTTTATGTGGCTTATTTTTATTGTATGCCTTTGCCTATAAATAGGCTTTATATTGTTGTTGGATCTGATGATGCTCTATCTAAATATCAATAACAAAGCTCTCCCTTGTGTTTCCTCTCATCTCTCATCTCTCTCCCTCTCCCTTGTTTATCTTCTTCAATTTTATTTGTTTGTTTATCTATTCTTTAATTAATCATTATTTATCTATTGTTATTTTAATACATTTACAACACACACACATATATATATATATATATATATTTGAAATATTACAATAATGGGGTTCAAGAGGTGGGAGAGACTTGAATTCATAACCTCCTATTGTGGGTATGAAGGACATACCATTGGACCAACATAATATTGTCATATTAATCCATATTCTTAAAATATATTATTCTATGATTTCATATTTTTATTTATTTTAATTGAAACTTGTATAGTATTTCAAATTCATAAAATATAAAATTAATAGATAGTATGTAAATATAAATAACTAAGTGATCAATCATTTTAATAATTTATGACTTGCGCATTTTATGAATTTATGTAGAGAATTTTTTCCTTGATGTTGTAGGAACACATGTAGAGCTTGCTTGTTTTTCACACTTGAAGTCTAAAAGATTCTGGAAAGTAGAATTAAGACGTTATATTTGTTTTTTAAGTGGTCCAAAATCTAAAAAAGCACATGAAAATATCATGTATACAAATCATGAAATAAATTTAGGAGGGTGTATTCAATTAGGATTCTTAAGGACATTTAAATACATTTTTTAAGTGACGGATTTTCATGGATTTTTATGGACTTTTATAAATCCACATGGATTTTCATTGATTTGTTTAGACATTTATCTCAGACTTTTATGGATTTGTTTAGACATCTATCTCAGACTATTATAGATTTGTTTAAACATCCATGGACTTTCATGGATTTGTTATCTCTGACTTCTATTATAAATGGAGAAGAGTGACGATATTTGCACCCCTTAAAAGTTGTATGTACACCCCTATGGTAAGTTCAATCAACTTTACTATTATTTAAAAATTTGTTATTGAATTTATTGTTTTCAAAAAAAAAAAAAAAAAAAAAATTCTTACTCTTAAATACATAAATTACATTAAGATGAGTTGGGGTTTGAGCTAATTTTATTTTAAAATAATAAAAGAAGATTAAAAAAAAAAAAAAAAGGTAAGTTAAATGCATAGAACCTGTATAAAAGGCAAAACACAGACAAATAATAAAAAAAATCAACGTTTTTACTTGTATGTGTTGCCTCTTGCCAATGTATGTAACTCATAGCGAAAAAAAAAAAAAAAGGGAGCTAACCGTGGTAGTGGAATGTGCTTTTGGTTTATTGTTTATTTATTTTTTATTATTATTATTATTATTATTATTATTTTAGGGTGTTGTTGGGTAAGATTGCAGTAAAAAAATCAGCAAGGGAAGATTATTAATCATGATTATTTGAGCAGAAAAGAAGTGAGAAGAAGCAACACGTTTCTATTTTGAGAGAGAGAGAGAGAGAGAGAGAGGAGAGAGAGAGAGAGAGCGAGCAAAGTCCACCAAAATCTTTAGGGAGAAGGCTGGACATATTATGACATTTGACATTTATATCTCTCACTATCAAGTCCACCAAAATCCATGACCTAAGAAAATCCTTTAAAATCTAGTCCTAATTGAATACACCTTTATTCTTGTAGACATTTTAAAAGTCTCAATTCAATACACTCATATTTGAAAGGATTCTTTAAAAGTCTATAGAAATCCTAATTGAATACCACTGGATTAATATAGACTCTTTTAAAGTCTTTAAATGTCCTAATTGAATACACCAAGATTTGTAATGTCTTTAAATGTCCCTAAGAATCCTAATTGAATACACCCCCATAAGTTTAGAAATGATAACGAGATGAAGTTTGTCATGTGGTAAATCTCTCACACCTGCACCACAAGGTTACGGGTTCGAGTCTCCTTTAAAATAAACTTCGAATTTATATAATAGTGTAATACTTCAAAAAATTAAGGAGTCGTTTGTTTTTTCCGTTTAAAACTTAATGGGTTTGAATTGATCTCATTAAATTGTTTTGTTTTTTTTTTTTTTTTTTTTTTTTTAAGCGGTCAAACAACTTAAAAATATTCAAAAACAACTTAAAAATAAAGTAAGAAATCCTGACTTTTAACTTAATTTCAAATCACTGGATTACAATTAAAATATTATCTTCCAAGTCTATCTATCCTCTCAAAAAAGATATGTTTCTAAATTTATCCTAATTTGATATGATGTAAAGATCTTTCTTTTAATATATTTTTTATTTTAAACGGCATTTAGGAAGAAAGAAAAAAATAATAAAACCCCTAATCAATTCTCATAGGAACCTATTTCAATATATATATATATATATATATATATATCCTTTTTTATTATTATTTGGTTTCCAATGCATATATCTAGGAAATTAAAAAAAAAAAAACAAAAACAAAACAAAACAAAACAAAAATGGTTTCCTCAATTATATACACCGGAAACATGGACAACATATAAAATAACTTGATTTTATATATATATATATATATATAACTTGATAGCATGAGTATAAATGTAAAATTACTTTTTTTCAAATAATTTTATGTTTAAAAAATAAGCATATTGACATTACATTTAGATATGAGAAAACAAAAAAACAAATATATTATTTAGGTTTAGATTTCGGTCTCTATTCGATCTTCAAAACAGAACCGTTCAAATTTTAGACAAAAAAGCAATCGAACTCTTAGTTCATAATTATGAATTAAGTTGTTTTTAAGTCACTTTCCCAATAAGTAACCACGTCCAATTGACCAAAGATGAAAATTATGCTAGAAAGGAATCGTGAAAGTATACGTGTATAATATAGTACATGCTTCAACTAGATGGTTCCCTGTGCATTCTCATTTACTAAAACTACTCGAAGTAGCACGAGGATAGCGTGCCCTTTCCAATTCCTTCGCAGCAAAGTTTAAATAAAAAAAGTAAAAAAAAACAGACAGATACAGCCGGAGACGTCTAGAATTTCCAGATGCTTCCACGTAACAGCAAAACTTACACGTGTCAACATCCCCTGACATGGGAGTAACGCGAGGCATCACGAAATTTCTATTACATCCTCATATTAACCAAAGTCTCAAATGACCCAAACCCACCCTTCCCACTTTCTCACACACAAAATTCGTAATTGAAAATTGGAGCAATCCCTAACTTGGAAACAAGACTTTCTCTTTATCCAAACACTGGACGCTTTTTGTAAGATGTGGCCCCAGGCTTACCGGAAGAGTGACGTGGAGGCCGGAGCGAGGCCTCTCTATCCGACGATGTTAGAGAGTCCAGAGCTTCGCTGGGCATTCATTCGCAAAATCTATGTGATATTGAGTATTCAGTTATTGGCCACAATCGCGGTGGCTGCGACCGTCGTTTCGGTGCGTCCGATCGCTACTTTCTTTTCGACTACTGGGGCTGGACTGGCTCTCTATATAGTTCTCATCATCACGCCCTTCATCGGTACGTGTTCGCCATTAGAATATAGAATATGTTCTTGTTTTTCTTTCTTTTTATTTGGGTTTTGGGGATCGAATAAATGATCATTGTATTTGTTGCAGTGTTGTGTCCCTTGTATTACTATCACCAGAAGCATCCAGTCAACTATCTTTTGCTCGGGATTTTCACGATTTCTCTTGCATTTGTTGTTGGATTGACGTGCGCCTTCACTAGCGGTAAGTTGGATTTCATGTTTATATTGTATTACTTGAAATTTAGTTAATAAATATGTTTATTTTTCTGGTGTTGGAGGAGAAATAGAGTGGATTTCTATATACTCCATTTAAGAGATAATTGAATAACAGGGCTTAAATTAACAAGATGATTAAAGAAAAATGACAGAAGATTTGATAAGTTGGTGATGAACATGATAATGTGACCTCTATCAGATGCTCGCTCTGATAAATTGCTTAAAAGTATCTGTAATGATCACTTGGGAGTGGTTGTCTATCAGTAGTATATTTATGTATTTCATTAGGTATGCCAATATGTATACATATATCGTATATGGAAGGAATATCGGTGCGTTGAGATAAGAAATGGAATTTCATCTTTGCCTCCTTTGCATTCGGTTATCATTTGTGGGAATGAAATTTTATTTTTATATATAGAAATTAGTTGAATGGATACCGAGAAAGGCGAAAGTATGTGCCATTCTCCAATTCTTCCAAACTAAAAACATCAATGGATAGGTACATTCTACCGAAGTATAAAATCTATGCACCGTCTAACAATTGCTAACAAATTAATCCTGGCAACAGGGAAGGTAATTCTGGAAGCAGTGATTCTGACAACTGTGGTGGTTGTCTCCCTCACTCTGTACACATTCTGGGCTGCAAGAAGAGGCCATGACTTTAACTTCCTTGGTCCCTTCTTGTTTGGTGCTGTCCTTGTTTTGATGGTTTTTGCTGTGATTCAGGTTTGTTTAATCTTATGAAAATTGTGTCTTTTGCTTTTACATGTGTTATAGGATTGGATTCTAACTGTTGATTGGAACGAACTCTTTGGGTTGCAGATTCTATTTCCATTGGGTAAAATCTCTGTGATGATCTATGGGTGTTTGGCTGCAATCATATTTTGTGGGTACATTGTATACGACACCGACAACCTTATCAAGCGCTACAGTTACGATGAGTATATATGGGCTGCAGTTTCCTTATATTTGGACGTCATTAATCTCTTCCTTGCACTACTGACCATTTTCAGAGCAACTGACAGTTGAAGAAGAAAATGGAAGATTTTTTTTTTTGATTCCTCTGTTCTTTTGGATATAAGAGATTCATGTCAACGCCCAAATATTGTGTTGTCTTTATAAACTATGTTCGTAGTTGTAAATGTCAATGATATAAATGCTTGAATTCTGATCGGTCAATGTGGAGATTTTGATCGTGTAAATACTTTTACAAGTGTTATGAATTCCTTTTCCTACTCAAAAGTTTTGAGTTGAAAACTTACACTGCACTGAAAAAAGCTACTGTGCTTGTGGGGGCTTTCTTCAGTTTGTTCAAGTTATAAGTATCTGTGTCTTCTGCGATGCTCATTGGTGGTTTGGTTACATATTAAGCAATTTTTTATTTTATTTATAAGGGAATGCCAACAGGCAGATTTGTGATTGGGACATTATATGTTTAGAAATGAATGGGATATGGTTGCACATCACCTTTTTAAGCAGGCGGCACATTATAATTGGTGAGGGATTTTCATTTTACGTCAACAATCCTCGATTGATTCTAGTATTTTTTGTAATATTAAACAAAAAATGAATGGGGTTAGGTCTTCTGAGTTTCGATCTCAAACTAAAGTAAATCAAATATCCAGACTGCCATTTTTTTTTTCACTTGCTTTCTGATTCGTTATTTATTGTTTGATTGATGTCCATCCCTCAATCATAGCTAAAACTAAAAGTTGATTACAAAGATATCCAAAGTAGATTTTAGATTTACAATGCATTAGAAAGAAACATCAAACACAAAATAGGTGAAAACATGAACTGAAACTTTGATACATGCATGTAATATAACTCCCACTTGAGATTCTTCTGTTTTTCCACTTCAACATAAATTGATTTTTGATGCACAAAAGAAGCTCTCTCGGAGTTTGATTTAATCTAGTTAGATGGAACTATGGTGAGTCCAGGTCAGCGGCCATGTCTTTGCTTTCTTTGGGCAACAATGACAAGAAGCCTTGAAACTCCCCGAGTCCAGATATCATACTCTCTCTCGTTCTTGCACTCAAATTCAACTACCCCTCTTGCTTCTGTCTTCAATCCAAAATAACGACGCTGCTCTCCGCTGTCGAACAAGTGTCTTCCTGACCATGCTGGCATGTCTTTGCACACCTCCAATACCACATCTGCAACTCAAAACAAAACAACTCTGCTTATCAATTTCATTTTCATCTTTTATATTTACTTGTATAGGTGAATTGAAAAAAACCACTCACTTTTCTTCTTTTTGGTGATTGTCCCAGCAACATGTTTGCTCTTCATCTTCAGCATTACCTGTAGAATTAAAACAGCCATTGTTAAAATTACACAGATATATATAACTTAAAAACCGAAATTTAAGAAATGCGAAAACTACCTGGCCTGTCTTGCTGATATAGACAGATACAATTTTCCAATGAAGGTCGCCTGCATGCCATTGTAAATTCGTTGTACTTCATATCTCTGTAACTAAACTTAAGTAAATAAAAGAATAATCTGCAGGATCAAATGTGATTACCTTTGCGGGTTCGTTTGAGAAGTTCAGCACCCTTGGCTAGGAGCTCTTGGCTACAAGAACTCAAAAAATCCTCTCGAGAGGCAAGCTCTTCACTATAGTTATCTTTAAGATTCTTGTTATTGGCTAATTTACCACCATTGATAGACACTCCTGTCCCTCTCTCCACTGGTAAAACCGCCGCAACATTTAACACTTCTTTCAGTGCTCTAGCTTTTAAGGTTGCTGCTCCGCGTAGAGCTGCACAAACAGAATTTCCACCGTTAATGAAGTTCATTTTCTTATCAAGTTACCTTTATTTTTTTCCTAGTGAATGCACAAACAGAAATATACCAGTAGCAGCTGCAGCTGTAAGTGTCACAATATCATCATGTGAACGAACGTTAACTGCAGAGCTAATAACCGAAGCTAGGTGGTCTCTTTCAGCTCCCATAGACTCTGCGGCCTCTACACACTGTGCAGCCACCAACGTTGCAGCAGATGCCACAGCTGTGTCTGTCTTAGCGGATTGCTCGTTCTTTCCTAAAGCAGAGGATGCCGCGGTGGCTGCAGCAATGGCTGCAACGGCTGCCGCCACAGCAGCAACTGAAATAGCCGCATGGAGCTGCGCATTGTGAGTTCTGCTCTCCTCTTTCTTCTTCTCTTTTCTCTCTTTCAACCACCTCCCGACTGTCTTGGCTCTGCCAGTAGCACCACCAGGGGTGCTACATCCATTGCCACCGGCACTAGCACGGGTGTTGGTGAATAGAGGCTGTATGCTGTTGTGGCAACGAAAATACTGCACCCATATTACAGTTTTAAGTCGCAATGTTATCTATCATATGCGAAGAAAATTTTGAAACAAAGTGCGCCAGAGAATTACTATAATCCTTGTATATGTGTATGTCTACATAAAGTTATTATCCAATGCAAACATCACTGATTTATTAATGCGCCAGAGATTTTTTCAAAGGTAAAGAGTATCAAGTCATATGTTTAATTGCCATTATAGTTTTGAGTGACATTGTTACCATAAACGAAAAAGAAAATGTAAAAACACAAAAAGTAGCAGAGTATTACTATCGTGTATGTGTGCATGTGTTAGATAGTGCAGGGTCAAGTCTCACTGCCCCAAATTGAGTAAAAGAGTCAAATTTGCAGAGAAACATGACAATTGACCAGACCATTTCCAGCTTGATTAGAGCTTTGTTATCCAACTGTACACTCCACTCGTTACTCCCAATGAAACAGGTTTCCAGTAAAGATGGCAAAATAGTCAAAATACAGTCTGACTTTTTTCCCACTTATTACCGAGGACTTGGGTTGATGGAATGATATGTACCCAACTAAGAGATTAAAATAATCATTAAAATCAAAACTGTATTTACTTTTTAGTTAAATACTTAAACTGTGGTGAACTCTACAATTTGACAGAGCTTAAGCTGAGCATGACAAGTAATAAAGCTCAAATTTGGCTTTAAATGTAGATAAGTAGTTTTATAAACTCAAATAGTACTAGTAATGACAAAGCCAAGACAGATTTTAATTTAACTTTTTCGATTGTTGTGCAACTTTTCTGAGGAGTGAGGATCATCAGCTTTTGTTTGTTGATAAGACACCTTAGATAATCTTAAGCAAGATAAAGGTTTTATGGGGAAGAAGACAAAAGCAAGCCTCTGTATTTTCTGTACACTGTATACTAAAGTAATGCAACACTCAAAAACAGAAGATGGGTGTGACAGAGAAACCTCAGATATTGGTCTCCAACCTGTCTTCAATGTCCATTCTCACCAAAATATTTAAAAATATTTAAATATATATAAATAAATAAATAAATATACAAGAAAGAAGACCTTAACGACGTCGTCGAACTCTTCGGAGGGAGAAACCGGAGGGCTGTCAGTTTCAGTCAAAGAACCACCGTTCAAAGGTCCACTGCTATGAGAAAGCCTCCCTGACGTTAACGGCGACACTTCCTGCATATTAACCCACAACAACAACAAAAATGAGACAAGAAACTACTTAATTGTATGTAGAGAAACAAAAGCAGAGACTACAAGGTTGTACTTACGGACTGTGACATGATGCGTTCAAGCACAAGCTGAGAAGTAGCAGAAGAAGCAAAAGAGAACTGATGATTTGAAGAAACATTTGCAAGCAGCTCTTCGTTCTCGGCTATAATGTCTTCGGGTATGGAGTTTGTGGTGCAAGAAGAGGTACTAGCTGACTTGGAGGTGGCTACAATATTGCAAGAAGAAGGCGTTGGTGGAGCTAGAGCTTTGGATACTTCAAGAGCCGACACACTCCACGACCTCGACAAGAACTCCATTGGGCCTCTCGGGCTCTCCGGCAACTGGGTTGCAGACAGTGACACTTGGGTTCTTGCTTCTTCCATGTCCAAAGACAGCATATAAATAAAATAAAAAAAACACTCTCAAGTCTCAACTGGGGCGGGGTTGTTGATTTGAATTCTGTTGATCCAAGGGTAGGGGCTGCTTTGTATTATAAAGAGGTGTGTCATGTGTGTGTGTTTGTAAAAGGTCTGGTGACATAGTGATTAAAGTGGGTCAGCCTACGCTACACCACCGGCTATGTTCAAGAGGCAGCATGTGATGTTATCTTTTCTATTGACACGTGGAATCGTTCTAATAGGGGCCCACAATTTTAAGGTTTTTCATTCTGTATTAATTAGGTCAAAACAATGGAGGTTGCATTGCATGTGATGACAATGAAATGAATTTTGAGTTACTTTCAACAATATTATAAAGAATAATACATCTATGATATAAACTATAGTTGACTGCTAATCTGGTAAATTTTGGAGTGATTCTTGTTTTCTCCTTTTACATATACAAAGAGAAAGTGATTCTTTTCTCTTTTTTTGGGGACGTAGGTAGCTTAGCTTTACTGGTCTTTAACAAAGTCGGTAAAATTATCTAACAATTTAGATATTTTGTATTGGCAACGTCGAAGGCCGACAAGGTTAGAGATTCCGACAAAAACTAAGCTTGAGGAAGGAATTTCGTGCAACAGTTTTTGGACACAAAGCTGCATCCCAGCCCCAACTAGTTGAGGCCTCAAACTAAAATACGCGTGCCTGGATACGTCATCGTCTCTTTTATTGATCTCATCTTTCTTTTTCTTTTCTTTTTTAATTTTTTCTGACCAAAGTTGAAAGATGAGAGGAGCTGAAGAGAAGCCAATCAGCTTTCTCTTTTTGTATTATTTCTTTTCTTACTTGATTACCTCTGCTTAATAAAGACACGCCCTTTATTCCCTTTGCCTCATTTTTCTCCAACTTCATTTTCCATTTCAAAATTTTCATTTGTTCAAGCACTTCTCTAGCTTATATACTAAAATTTAAGTGACAAGTGAAAAGAAAAAAAATGTAAAAAAGAACAAGGTGATTTCAGAATCAGGCAAGAGAGTATTTGTTGCGGCTAACAACAGATGTGTCACATAGTCGAATTTGATCCAGATTTAGAGGGGATTTAGAGGGATTTTTCAGTTATTTAATATTGAAAATGATTGGAGATGGCAACCAATCCTAGAATGGTAGTGACGGAACAGGTAAGAGACATTCCTTTCAGGTTGGATGTAACAAGCTTTGAGACACGATCAAGGTCCCCCACCCATCATCACACCTCCAGACAGGCAAACACTCCGATGCTTTACTTTTAAACAGAGAATAAATATGACATTGTAAATAATTCAAATTGCATATAAATTAATAGATTTATTATTATATAAATGGTTAACAAAGTTTAAATTCCTTAGTATCAAACTTTTTTATAATAATAATTGCTAACGGTGATTTTTGAATCGTTGAAAAGTCAGCCCGTCAAATGATAACACGTATACAGATTAAGGTTTTGACAAGTCAAGGTGAGTGGGTTAAAACCCTTCTCTTTCACGCAGATGTGATGCAATCGCTGAATAGCCAGATATGTAGGGCTAGTTCAATGAGAATGTCGATTTGCAGATTAATATAAAAGAAATAAAAAAGGAAAGAACACAAGATTTACATGGAAAAACCCTAGAAAAGGAAAAAACCACGGTTGTCGGAGACAGTGGGAAGAACTTCACTATGAATCCTTAAAGCTCTCTCTCTCTCTCTCACAGATAGATTCCTCGTATCTTGTACATTGATTTCACTAATATTTATATGGATCGATAGGGTGTGTAAGTAACAGATTCATAATTAAAATCCTTGTAGGATTCTGGTCAAGTGGCATATTTAATTAGGACTCATTTCCTATTTGATGATGATCCTTTTAGAAGCTTTGAGTTCTTTCCTAATTGGAATTCTTGGATACGCAAGAGGAAATATCGATATTTCCTTATTGGGGTGTGATTCTTAAATTTCATATCTAAGTGGATTTTTGCTTGATACGGCTTTGATACGGTGTATCCTGATAAGTTCATATTTCTCGTTTTGGCTGAGTATATCTCACTGAGCAGAGATCTTTGGTGAGCATAATCTTCGCTTATTAAGACTTTCTAAATCAAATGATTTCACTTAGTGTTTCTCGTTTCGGCTGAGTAGATCTCGTTGAGTAGAGATCTTCGGTGGTGAGTATAATCTTTGCTTATTAAGACTTTCTAAATCAAATGATTTCACTTGGTGAACATGTCCCTAGCTCATACAAGCTTTCTAGACATGTGTCCATACCTGGTAAATCAAATAATTTCACTTTGTGAACACGTCCCCAGCTCATACAAGCTTTCCAGACACGTGTCTAGACCTGGTGACGCAGCCTCAGTCAATACCACTCTAGTTGACTGGTTGACTCTAGATGAGGTGGCACCATCATATGTGTAACAACCTAGACCCACCAAGTAGATATTGTCTGCTTTTGACTTCATGCACAAGTCCTTCACCCTCACGGATTTGCTTTGGATTATGGGCTTCACACAAGTATCCTTCACCCATGGCCTAAAACACGTCTACTTAGTTAAGAGATACCATGACTTATATACAAACCATGGACCTCACTTACTAGCGATGTAAGATGTGATAATCTACCCCCTTTCGAACCTCGCGTCCTCGTGAGGGTTCAAACACAATCACAAATTCAAATCCACATCCACACCAAGTAGCGAACCAGGCTCTAATACCATTTGTAACAGCCTAGACCCACCAAGTAGATATTATCCGCTTTGAGTTTTACGCACACGTCCTTCACCCTTGCGGATTTGCTTTGGATCATGGGCTTACGCGTTTTGGGTCATGGGTGAAGGATGCTTACGTGAAGCCTGTGATCCAAAGCAAATCTATAAGGGTGAAGAATGTGTGCGTAAAGCACAAAACGGACAATATCTACTTGGTGGGTTACAATATGTCTGCATTATCTGCTACCGTTGCTGACGTGTTGCCCAACCAAATTTGTACATAATAATAATAATAATAATAATCATAATCATAATCATAATAATAATAATAATACGAGATGAGGTTGGTTCGGTGGTAAAACCCCTCACATCCACACCACGAGGTTATGGGTTCGAGTCTCTCTCCCTTCCCTATAAAACCCCGAATTACTGTAATATTTCAAAAAAAAAAAAAAAAAAAATGACCAACATCACAAGTTGTCATCTAGAATGAAATTTCGGGTAATTCTAAATATTTCTATTTAAACATGAGAAGTGTGTTCAGACTTTGGAATGTTAACGAGCTCACAAGGAGAAATTTTCACATTTGAATGTGAATATGTGATATAAATTCAACTTTCAGAAATGGGAATGGAAGTCTTTGAATTCCAATGGTATATTCGATGTAGAAATAATTGTCAAGTTAACAGAAGGCATATGACAGGAAACAGTTTGATGAAGTTTTGTTTGTTTCCTTTTGACACTGTTACATTGAGAGCGACTCTCAGATGAGAAAATGATGCATCAAGCGACTGGTGTGATCCAGCGCATGCATGCCAGGATTGGGAGCAGTACCAGCTACTGCAATCCCGTTGAAAGTTTAAAATGCTTGAACGAGTGTGTGTAGTCTACTGATCAGCATAGCAATTAACGGAAAATTTCTACAGCTCTACTACTTAAGCAGCCAATTTCAAGTCCAGTACAACAAACTTTACCTATATGAACACATTTTGCAGAGCAAAATCAGAGCTCATACAAAGCATAACGATTCCTTTTAACTCATTCAACCAGCCTTCAGAGATACGAAATTGCTAGAGCTCTTTCTTCTGCTGGTTGGAACAATATTGCAGCTTCATTCAAACAGCCAAGGCATCAAACTAGCAGTGTAACAGTACATTTGACCCACCACTGATTGTTTGCATAGAGACAGATTCTCTACATATGCTCTATAAACATATTATTATTAAAAGCAAAGATGAAAACTCCATTAAAGTTTGCTTAATTTCCCCAAAATTCTATTATTTTATACAGTTACTTCAATTTGAAGCCTAAGGGAACAAAGCAGCTTAATTTACACTTTTGTCATAACATAAGAATGAAGAATACTTGAGCAAAAGACACACATGAACTCCAAATAGAAATTCCAAGTCCCCCTTTTTGATAAGGTAAATTCAACCTAAAGGATAGAAGCTACTACGAGTTAGCAAAACTAAGTCGGTGCATCTGGTTCAAGAACTGAAATTCCCGGAAATAGATACCGAAAAAGTTCTCACCAAAATTTGCATAACTACAGCATATAAATTTCCAAGTGACCATTTATTTATTAGATTGTAAACCACCGCCACCATAGTACTGCTTAGTAGTTTCACGTGAGAATTCTGCAAAAGTCATCCCATCCTTCAATCTCAATGAAAGTGGGGGAATTATTTTACGAATTTCTTCAGTTAATTTAGAATCCTGCTCAGCAAGTTGATTTTCAGCATCAGGCACTCCAGAACACTGACAATTTAAATTGCAATTTTCAAAAGGATAATCTGATATTGAGAAGGTTTTGCTCCATGCTGGTTGCAAGAACACGACAAAAGTTTCTCTGCTTAAATTTTCCAACTTTGCTGGTCTACGCACACAGTGAAGGGTTGAGCGGAGCTTCCCTTTGGATATGATATCAGCCGATTCCCCAACTTGAATGATGAAACTTTCAGGAGAAGACTTCACCATTCTGACCTTGTTCTTGTTTGGATCAAAAATTTGTAAATACGTATGCCCACTAGGTGAAGGGCATTCTTGATCACAAGATAATGCATACTGTTCTTCCCGTTTATTTCCTGGTAAATAAGAGGACAAAATAAACAAGGGATCTGTCAATACAGTGAAGACACCATAATCATAATGCCACTGCTGCCATAGGTTGGAATGTGTTCCACGAAACCCAAACTCATGACAATTTGTATCCATATTAGCACTTTTAGTCTGTACTTGCTCACTCTTCATGCAATGTTCCCAGTCCCTTCTGTGATTATCCAGATTTTTAGAGAATCCCCTTTTTCTTCCAGCTTCTTTCAGAGTAATGTTATCTAGAGTTGAATGATAATGTATAAGGCGCCCTTTTGCTGTGCGAGATTCCAGTAAACTCTGCTCCAGCTCTTGCCCACCGATGGCTCTATCACATATTCGTGCAAGACGGAGACCCAGATCCATCATGCAAAATCCCAGCTCCTTAAAAGTATTGCCAAGATTCTTATATTCATAATCTGTTAAGTGTCTAGTCACATCAACATCAACATGATCTTGATCTGAATCTGTAAGGCCACCTACTATAGAACTCACATTATTTTGAGTGGGTTCTAGACCTTGTTCATATCTAAGTTGCATTGCAAAAGAGGAGACATTCCTATCTGGATTCTTCAAAGAAACATCACTACCCAAGTTGTGCTCCTAAATTTTGTGAAAATAAAAACAATTAGATACTAGAAATAGAAATTAAAGCTGTATCTTATAAATTATAATGGAGTGCAAAACAGAAAACAGATAATTTCATCTACAAAGACAAATTACTAGATAGAAAAAGAACAGGTTCATAAAGTATCAAATACATGTGAAAAGAAATGAAACTATTTCTGTAATTGGGGTTCCCAAAACCAAGTTCCATGCCAAGATATTGAACATAAATATAGCAAGGAAAGACAGAAAAAGAGAACAAATCAGCTGCTCTCTATAGTCTATACAGATATTGAAAAAAGACTTCAATCACATGGCAGACGACACGAAGAGCACTTTACTTGACGTTGGCTACAAAGGGAAATTTCTAATTCCTCAATTGTATAGTAAAGACACATCCCAAACTCGATACTTGCATAAAGAAGACATGGGAAATATAGGCATTTGAAAAAATACCTTGAAAATGAGATTGCGATGGTCTGGGTTGAGAAGGGCGAGGTTGCGAGCGAGAGGGAGGAGGTTCCGGCGAAGAATAGAAGCGTTTGTAAGACCACAAATTGAGAGCAGACCCGGGCCTTTGGGGCCTAGAGCTTCCATTATACTTGTCTTTATTGTTTCCAGTCTTTCAAGTTCTTGTGTTGACGACGAACCTGAACCTGAACCTGAAGATAAGAGCTTCAGATCCGAATAATGAAGCTCGTAGAGTTCCACGATTTCTGCCTCTTCCATGTAAGACTTTCTTTCATTAATCAAGTGCGAGAAAAATCAAGCACGATTTTACTTTTTAAAGTTCCATAATTTCAAATACTGTAACATTTAGCATCCTTGCCATTGTCATGTTATTAATAGGTAAAATAGGTAAATAAGCACTTAGCGAAAAGATGAGATTGTTCTGCCAGTAAAACCCCTCATATCACATATACATAAGATTATAGGTTCGAGTCCTCCCGTCTTTAAAAATAAATATATATATATATATATATATATGTATGGTAGAGACAAATGTTAGAGGCACTCAATCAGCTGACAAATCGCCCAACATGTCTGGACAGTAGAGGCACCACAAACTTTTTTCCTAAAAATTAATTATAGGCATTAATTTGTCGATTTAATGTAAATCCCTACAGCAAAGGACTCTGTCTTGAGAGGTAAAAGTTGGCTTCACATGTTATACATTTTTCTGCTCCTGTCTATATGTATAAGATTAGCAAGCCATAAACACCAAAAGAATAAGTTACACTTATAAAACCACTACCTATAAAATTTCTATTTTTCTCTTTCAAAAATCATGTAGTTCAAAACACAAGCTCTCTCATGAGGATTGAGAAAGATTACAATCCAATCAACAGTCTCTATGCTACCTTCAGTCACCAAGACAGCCTAATGATTCAACTTCAAAACAACAACGTTAGTAGTAATATACACGTGCAAACATTCATTCACAAATTGTTAGTGTTCCGGCTTGAAAGCTAGACTGCAGTCTCTTTGAAGCTCCTAGCCAACCAGATAGCAGTTTCCCTAGGTGAAACCTTCTCCGGTCCAAATGGCTTCAACAGCACCCCAAGCTCTTCAAACCTCTCTTGTTGCAAAAGCCTTGCACTGAACTCAAGCAATCCTTCCAATGCCTCGGCACGCTGTTGGTATGACGAGGTGTCAAACCGACGGTGTTGTAACTCAAAAGATGAGTGACTTGAAACTCCACTTGTTGGATTATGATCTGAGCATTCAGTTGCATCTTGCATGAATCCATCAGCGAAATTTGGCCTGGTAGTGGTTCTATCTATAACCTGGACTGTACACTTGTCCTTAGTTATTGAGCAATCAGCACTTTCTGGCGGGGAAGAAGAGCATTGTGCAGATGTTGATGAGGTTCTACGGACGGGAAACAAGGATTCTTCTGATGAGCCCAAGGGGAATTCAGCAATCTTGTCAATTCGTGGGGCATTGACAGAAACATCTGGAGATTCAATGCGGCAGATATTGACTCTATAAGGGGCTTCCAAGCCTCCAGCTCTTGTAGACAAAGGAAGAGAAGCTCTGCGGGCAGAGTGTGAAGATTTGTTCCTTGGCGTATGTGAAACCGGTAGCTGCAACATAAGCACACAAATGAATAACTTAGCAAAAACAATCATTTTGAGAAAATACAAAACCATCTATAATTCAAAGATTGTCTTCAGCACTGACTTCAAGAAATATTCAAGCCTGGGGTCACAATATAATTATAATTCACATGGCTGTAACATTCAATTCAATTTACCAGAATCTTATCCAATCCCAAAAAAATATAATTGTTTGAAGGCAAACAGAAGTTTCTTGAGGATTTAATCACTGAGACACAGACGGTGGAGAAATCACAAGATAGAAGCTACAGATGTGGTATATTGAAGTTAAAAAAGAACAAATCAAATGTCATTCACTTGCAGAGGACAAGCATTGGGTTTGTATAATCTATTAACCGTGTAAATATTCATATATTAAAAAATCCATGCAGGATCTTAAACCTCTATTTGCATGCCAACCATAATTGAAAAGGATTCAGACAGAAACTTCATATTTTGGAAAATTTTGAAACCAATATGGAAGGATATTATTAGTCCTCAGGAGGAGTCTCTTTCTATTGGTCTCAAAGACCACTGATTATGTTTACTTACCGAATCACGTTTGGAACCGAAATGGGATATCTTGGATGGTGTTGCATGTATTCTTGGAGTAACAGATACCTTAGCTGGTGTCGATCTCGGGGTTTTACCAGCACTGGAGAACTTTGGGGCCATAGACTTTTCACTACCAATCTCTTCATGGACGATGCCAACAGATAACTCTCTGAACTTTTTATTTAAATGACTTCGAAATTCTCGTGTTCTTTGAGAAGAAGATGGGGACTCTTGTTCAGTTTCAGATGCACTAGGATTCAACGCCCTGTCATTGCTGAATGACCATCTTTTCTCTCTGTCAGTAAGAATGGAAACAGATTCCGGTTCCATGAATCTAGTTTTCTTAATGAAGTTTGAATCTGGCCATTGTAAAGGGAAAGTATTTTGTCTAGGGCTATTCCATTTTAGATGAATTTTATGGACATAAGGTTGAAGATGTGGGTGATTGAGCAACTCAGCAGCCTGGCATAACCAGAATATACTTCAGTAAGATGCATTAATCCACAAAGTCCAAATAAATACATTAGCATCAACCATAATTTTAATCAACAAGCTATCACAGTGAAGGTGTTTAACTCAACAATTTCACCCATGCCAGACACGAGAATGTGGAATTGCATAAAGGCTTTTAATTCAGGACATGCATCCATACCAAAACTTTAGTTGATATTTTCCAAGTTGAAAACATAATTTACCAATCAAATATAGTTTTGACATACAGTTGGAACTCCGTGCTATGTCCCCATATCATCTCTCACTCAAATACTATTATATACAACCTGAAACTTAGAGGTCATACTATCTGCATTCTCACATGCATATATGTTTGATTTGAAGCAATCAAGTATTAAATAGTTAAATACAAAAGAGGGGAAAAACATACACTTGGTCTAAGTTCAGGGTTTTTGCGCAGCATGCTTTTAACAAGTCCTCGACTGAAAAAACATGAAGAAACAGGATTAGGAAACCCATTTTAAGGCTCATAAGTCTATAGAGAAAAATGGAAAGTTATTTCAGAAGGTAGCTTATACAGCAACAGAGCAACTATGGACAATTACTATAATCTTCCCAGATATGTGAGATTCCACATTACTATAATTTTCTGAAACATTAACAAGATTCCAATCACAATACAGGATACAACAGAAGTGAAATAGTATATAGAACTATGAAGAGGGCAGTAAACTTACAATGCACAAGAGTACACAGTTGGAAGTGGAGCCACTATAGACTTATTTATTTTATTAATCAGAGCCTGCATATCCTGCTCAGTCAATAAGACAGAAACTGAAAGTAAGTCCAAATCATTTGAGATAAATGATTAATAAAACTACTTCATATTATGATTAAAAATACCACAGGGTGTTAAGAACATGAATAAATTGATAATGACAACAAATGTGGATTACTATTTCATCCATCTATGAGGATGCAGTGTTTCTTGATTCTCAACAGCTAAGGGACACAAATCAATATTAATTTAATCAAATGCTTACAAAATTAGCCTGAATAAATTTTTTAAATTGAATGTGTCCAACAGTGCTGCATTTAGGTATTCATATTTTAACAGATTAATATGATGCATCCATCATTTCATCCTTCTACTTTCCCACTTAACATAATAACAGGAAAGCAATTTCCAGCATTCAAAAACTGTCACTCCAAGTATGATTAACATGACTTTGCAAAAAGTCAGGAATGTGGATTTCAAAAACAGTGAGATTCTTAATTAGAGAGCAACTCATTGTTTCAGAAATAGGATCAGCATAAAGCATATTTTGATGAACTCCAACACAATGTGACATTTATCAGAACAGTAAGTGAAGAACAATAATTAAACCAACAGTTGAATGTGATCATTCCAACACAATCCTAATCTCAAATAAATTCACTCAGTGCAACTAAAGGAATTAACGACTTGAACAAGCAACTTACAAAAGCTTTAAATGCAGGCCTTTGAGCACTCATTTCATATATGCAGCATCCTGAAAAACACAAGATGTTAAATACATAATAAAAGACAAAATGGATGAACAAAATCAAGATTAGATTATTATTTTATCACAACAGAAAAATAGAGGTTACCTAATGACCATATATCAGACTTGGAACCGTATGGTATATCAGCAAGAAGTTCAGGGCACATATAACTGGGAGTTCCCACAATCTGTATTCAAGCATAAACACATTAGTTAGATTGAACAGATGGAGAACAAAAATAAATCCATATTGAAATAGTACTCACTGACGAAGCAAGATCATCAGAAGTCAACATTTTAGCAAGGCCAAAATCACCTGCATCCAACATGTATATCAAAGCAACTTAGAATGTTTAAAATATACAATTCAATAAATGAAGGCATAAGCTCTAGTAACATAATCAATCATAAAAAAAATAAAAATAAAAAGAAGTAATGTTGGATCAATTACCTAAACGAATGTTTTGATCTCTTGTCAAAAATATATTTGAGCACTGAAGCAATTGAAGAATACATCAAAGCAAAATGACTGATGAGGTTGTAGCCATTAGAGTTAACTAAAACAAATAGCAATTGCACAATTAAATTCCAATTACCTTGACATCACGATGAAGAATATGGTTGGCATGCAAGTACTCCAGTGCCATAAGGAGTTGAACTAGCCACTTACAAAGTTTCTGAGAAATGATGGAGAAATTACAATAAGTATCTTAATGATCCTAAGATTCTCTGTAAGCAAAAACTTGACTGAAAGGCAAGAGTTAATACCTCTTCAGGAAAATGCACACCATTGGTCCTTTTTATAGCTTCTGCCCTGAAACATAAGAAATGGAATAAGCTCAAGAGTGCATAAACTACAAGTCATGCACAAGCATATGGATGATAGAAAAGATAACTTACATGTCACCTCCTTCACAATATCCTATAATAATGCAAACATAGCAACCCTGATGGAGAAGACATCAGACAGTTAATTCAACATAGATAATACAAATTCCTTAAATTCTTGGGGTCATATGTCATAGGACAAAACAGGGAAGAAAATCAGAATCTTGATCTCCACCATAATTGAAGTCCACGCCAATGATCAATGGAAGGTAGACTTTTAGCAAGCCACGGAGGAAAGAAAAGGTGATAGACACCTGTTATTATATAATACTATATTAGACTTGAGTTAGAACAGACTCACCTTTTCCACCCAGGAATCTTTGTACTCCACGATATAAGGATTTCTTACTTTAGAAATAAGCTCCATCTGCAGCACAAAGAATCACATCAGAATCTCAAAATCTAAATCAATGCACCTAATAGTTTATAGACCATTAACACAAACATTAGAAAACAATGTATTGCAGCACATTTCAAGATTAAGTATCGACTAAACTGAGATCAACCACTTTACCGCCAACAACAGCCCATATAAAGAACCAAGAAAAAGTGAGTAACTTTAACTCAAATTAATTTAAGCTTCATTATTTTCAGATCTTACATACAAGAACCTGTTTCAAGGTGGATATGTTTTAAACGGCTCCAATAATTCACTAATTGGATTTTATTTTTCAGAGGAAATTTAGAATCTATTATTGTGCATTCACCATATCAGCTCTTAGGCAAAGAGTACGACCCAATACTATAGCTTATTTTGGTTTAGAACAAGGAAAACACACACTAGAAGCACTGACCTCCTGATGAGCAGATCTACGAGCTCTATCAGTCTGACGAGCAAGCCGAATCTTTTTCAGAACATACCTAGAAAGAGTACAAACACAATAACAATGATTGACTGATAAATATATAAAGGTAATGAACAGAAATCAATTCCCTATAGTTACTTGTTTATATCAAATACGGAGCAATTTGATGAAACACACACACACACACAAGCTGCAAGCATGCTCACTTCTTTCTTTCATGTTTGTGCCTCACAAGAAGAGCAGAACCAAAAGATCCCTTTCCAATCTGCTCCAGAACTTCGTACTGCTCCATTGTAAATTTTCGGACCCCCCCACCTCTTAGTCTTCTAAAGCGTTTTTGACTTCCAGTTTAGCAACTATCCACACACACACAAAATCAACATGAAAAAGTGAAATCAAGACTAGAAACACATAGACAAAATTACAACAATCAATCACAAAGAAGAATGCTAGACGGAAAACAGAGACTATAAAAAAAAAATTACACCATAAGAAAGAAACAAAGCATAGCAATCAAAACCCAAAAATTAAGCATACCAACATGGGCTATTTCGAAAAAATACAGCAAAATTGTGTCCATGAACTATGATATATCAAAGTTAGGGTTTAGCTTTCTCTAAATAGATGGTTCTACAAACCAACTTCATATCTAACAAAACAACCGTGGAATTAGTAGAATAGTGAATTGTAAGTACCGGTCCAGTTAAACAAGTGAGTAGGATTCTTTATACCAACTTATTTGCAGAACATAATGAAGAGAATGCAATCATACATGATTAAATAGAAGAAAAAAACAGCTGAACAGTGAATTCCATTTGGTGCATGGTCTATTCAAACCAAAAAAGAAAAAACAAAACAAAACCCACCAACAAACAAACAGAAAGAATCCAATCGCTCATGCATTTAAAGATACAAAATAAAAGAAAGCAGACACAAAACACAGATTATCATTCAGTTACCGTCTAGAACTGAGAAAATCTCAAAAGTAGTTTCGTGAACCAAGACTCTGCGGTGGAGAAAGCAGTGTGTGAATTTTGAATTTGAAAGTAGTGTGTGAATTTAGAATAGGTATGAAGCGAAGTGGAAGTGAAAGAAAAGAAAGTTTACCTAAAATAATAATAATAATAATAATAATAACATAGGTGATTGGTGAGAAAGCGGCAAAAGGATTGCAATTAGAATTTAAAATTCAAAAAGAGAGAGAGAAGGGTCGGATGGCATTTTCTTGATCTTTGTAAATTGTATAAAATGGTCTTTTTAAGATTCTTGAAAGCGACTGAACCTGACGGATGCGCACGGGTGGTGGTTGAGGTTGAGACTTGAGGTGGACCTCTCTACCTCTCTTCCTCACGCCGACAAGTGTCCAAACGATGTCGTTTTGTTACAGAGATACCGAGATAAAAGTAGGTGGAAAAAGATTAAATGTTTTTTCTCCTCTCGTGAATGGAATAGAAATCTTCATTTTTGGAAGGATTAAAAGCTACTTTCATTTTCATGTCATTCTTACAATCATTCCTTTTTATTTAATTATTGAGTAATTATCTTGTGTTCAAAAACTCATTCTAAATAACTTAATATTTTACTTTGGTTTTCAACATAAAAAGATTTCAAACCCAAAGAAAAAGGGAGGGCAGATTTCAATGGGATGGGAAGGGAAAGGTTTTTTTGGGCCCAGACATGAAAATCCGAAATAGCTTTTGGGCCCCATATAGTCATACAAGAAAAACTTGTCATGGACTGGTAATTTGGTAATAATGCACTGATCCAAACCCACAACCTCATTGGGTTTTTATCACATTATCGACCTGAAAAAAAAAAAAAAAAAAAAAAAAAAAAAAAAAAAAAAAAAACCCTAAGGGGGTGTTCGGTGTCGTTTCCTAGACTTGTTGTTTCGTTTTTTGAGTTCAAAAAAATATAAAAAAGGGATAAAATTCGTTCGGTAAGCATTTTGAAAAAAAGAAGACAAAAACATTAAAAACTGGTTTTTGGATTAAAGCGTAAAAAGTCGCGCCTACCAAAAATAACAAATATTTGTTCTCGTTTTTGGTGGGACATGCAAGTACAATTATTGTTTTCTTTTACTTTTGTAATAAAAAAAATGATTTTTAATTTATATTTTAATATTAAAAGATCCTTTACCTATTAAAATTCCGTGGAAATTACCTACAATGACCACAACTATTAGTGGAAATTCTTTTTTAACCACAAACGAAGTTTTATTTATTAATAACAATGTTTTTGGGAAATTACTAGACAGTCCCCATATAAAAGCCATCCCCCAAACACTTTCTCTCTCTTTTCTCTCTTTTCTTTCTCTCTCCTCTGCTCTCTCTCTCCCGGTCCTCTCTCTATTTTCTCCTCTCCATCCCTCTGGTTCGCGCGACGACCAAGAGGTGCCTTCGTGCGCCGCTGGTCGTCGACGGCGCTGGTCCAGCTTGTCGTCCGGCATGTTTCGGCGAAGCTCTCCGGCGACGTCTACCTGATCTGCAACAAAACCTAAACCTAATTTGATTTGAGGAAGAAGAGAAGGAAGAAGAAAATGAAGAAGAAAAAGGGGGAAAAAACCCTAAGGATAATTTCAATTTAGTCCATATTTCAAGTTTCAATATTTTCAATTTAGGCATGATTTCAAGTTTGGATATTTAATTTTAGTTATGATTTCAAGTTTGATCATTTTCAATTTATTCATGATTTCAAGTTTTAAGGTTTTAAAAAAAGAAAACTAATTTCAGGGGTAATCTTGTAATTTATGGAATACACTGAAAGTTTTTTAAAAAAGTGGTTATTAACAATTAAAATTTCAAAAGTGGTTATTAAGGAAAGTTTAATGTTTCCATGACTACTTTTGAATTTCTCTCTAAAATTCTATATAACAAGATAATTTTTATCATAAAAAAAAAATAAAAAAATAAAAAATAAAATAAAAAAACAAGATAATTCTACCAGACGCGTTTTTTATGTTTTGATTCTTCGAATATTATTTTCAATCATCGCTATTAGATGTGTTTTCGAATCCAAAAAATTCAAAAATCAAATTTTCAAAAATAAATAGAAACCAAAACACGAAAATGTTACCGAGGCCTATAAAATATCTATTGTGTTGTCATGCAGATTTAGAGGCTGGTGAGTGGTACCGGTGGTGAGTAAATACTAAATAGTTGTAAACTCAAGTTATGATTGAATATCGGGTAGAGTTGCTAATTGTAAGATGACTGGTCACCGGTAAAATTCTAAATCAACATTTTAGTGATTTGATGTCTCAATCATGAGGATTTTGTCATCCACGAAGATCATTTTTAAAGTTGAATTTTCAAATATCTCCACCTTTTAACTTCGTGGTAATCAAACTCATTATTGCATCTGGCATCTTGAGACCATGACAACGGCCAACAATATTCAATTAGAATAATGGACCATATATCCAAAACCAAAGAATACGGTATAGTCGAAACCCATTGATATATATTGTCATCCATAAATATGATTTTATTTGTTTAGGTGGACAAGCTTAATTGCCAGTCACTTGTTTCTAATACTTGTTTAGTTTATAATTTCATTTTAATAACAACTAAAATCTCACCAACTGTTGGATGCATCGATCATAAAGTTATATAGTGGTGGATGAGAATGAAGATGTACAGCTCTTCAATAAGAAGGGAGTAGAAGGGAATCCAAGAGAGGATTCACTGCTACTGGCATAGACTTATTCACGAGATGTTGAGATAGGTACGTGGTTTAAATATGGGGAATTTTCAAAACTAGTCATTCCATCATGTGAAGTATTGTTTTTACCAAAAAAAAAAAAAAAAAAAAATTCAATTATTGTTTTTAGTATTGTTAGGGATAGAAAGTCCAAAATACCCCCATATTAAAAAAAAAAAAAAAAAACAAAACCTAATTTCACGTTTCTTTTTTTGGTGTGTCACGTTTGAGCAACTGGAGATCAGAAACGCGGACACTATTCTTGCAACTATTGCATGCCTGAGCTGGTGACGAGTCGACGAGAGGAGGGCTCACCAGAGAAGGAGATCGAACACCAGTTTGAAAGAACAATCTTGACCCAAATTCGATCCATATTCATTTAAATGGTAAATTCACTTAATTTTCATCAAAAAAAAAATTAATATGTGTTTGTGTGTTACTTTTGACGTTTTTAGGTGCTAATTTTACACCAAAAAAAAAACAAAAAAAACAAAAAAACAAAAGCGAAAGAGATTATTTGTACAGTTGAAAGTGAAACACATGCTATTTCACTTTTCAAGAGTGAAACGTTAAACATATGTTTCACTCTTAAAGTGCGAAACATCTTATTTTGAAAGTGAAACAGCACTGAATTCTGTTTTTATTTCATAGGCTCCAAATTCAGTTTTTTTTTTTTTTTTTTTTTTTTTTTTTTTTTTTTTTTTTTTTTTTTTTTTGAAAAGGCTATGAATTATGTCCCTTTAAAAAAAAAAAAAAAAAAAAAAAAAAAGCTCTTAAATCTGAATTCAATTTTTTTTTTTTTTTTAAAAAGACAAAATTTGAAGGCTCTAAATTTAGTCTTTTAGACTTGGGAAGTGTATTCAATTATGATTCTTGAGGACATTTAAAGACATTTTTTAAGCGACAAATTTTCATGGATTTCTACCGACTTTTATTTTATAAATTCACACAGACTTTCTTTAATTTGTTTTGACATCTATCTCAGATTTTATGAATTTGTTTAGACATCTATCTCAGACTTTCATGAATTTGTTATCTCAAACTTCTATTATAGATGAATAAATTATACCAATCTATGGCTCAATCAGTCAGCCGAAGAGAAGCTCCATTTCAAAGCTCAATTTTCATAAAGATCTCAACTTTCATGATAAACCCAAAAAAAAAAAAAAAAAAAAAAAAAACATATGAATACATAAATCCTTCACGTATGAATAAACATTGCACCAAAAAAAAAAAAAAAAACAATAATTCCACTCAATTACTAAAGTCGATCTCAAATGAAAGAGAGTGACATAGTTTATAACAATTTTGAGAGCAAAATTAAAAGGAAAATACTCAACATTTATAACTCATCTTCACTGATTCTCACTGTTATTCAACTATTCATATAAACAAACAATAATCAACTAATCGAATAACTAAGCAAAGTTGTACATAAAATATTGAAAAAAAGTATAACCCTAACCCAAACCTTGTCACAACTGACCACCTTTTGATCCACGATTTTTAATTTATTATCTACAGCTCCAAATCTTACAAAATTTGACATGAATAATCTAGACATATAGGAAATACTACAGTAAAATTATCAATTTAATCCATGATCATTTGTATATAAAAGTATTCATTCTTTTCTTATTTCTCGAATCTGTCCAGCAGAAATTAATATCGCCCTTTGTCAACTCCAAAAATTATAATAATTTTTATACTCAGTTAAAAATCACGAAATTTTTTAAAATAATAGTAGACATAACATTCTATCTACATATAATTTTGCATACTTTTCTAGATAAAATAAATCACCCAAATAAATTTACGAATTCTGGTCATTTGTCAAAATAGAGGGGTTCCAGCAAGCTTTTGTATATTTCGAAAACACATAAAAACTAATAACTGCCACTATCAATTAAATCAGCTATAAATCATCATCATGGTCTCTACTTTCATCAATTTAAGCATATCAAGAATCATAACCTAGCATATTTTAGAAGTTCAATCATGAAAGAGATAAATAAAGGAAAATAGAAGCAACGAACCCTAGCAATGGTCCAACAATAGAGAGAGGGAACTTGGGCACGGTTGGATAGATTCTTAGTGTCCCCTAAAATTTTGATTTGGTTCCCTAAGGTTATTCAAAAGGGATTGCCTAGGAGTCTCTTTAACCATAATACTATTTGGCTTGGTGAGCCAAATGAGGACTGGGGACCAACTCCATTTCGATTCTTCAATTGGTGGTTGGAGGAAAAAGATTTGACGAGGGAAGCCATTAGAGGTTGGAAGGACTGTCAGGTGGAAGGTTCATATGGTTTTGTGCTTTTATCGAAAGGGAAGGCTTTGAAAAGGAGCATGAAGAGGTGGCTTGAGTCAAGAAAGAATAGTGGGGTTGGTTTAAGAGAGGTAGAAGATAAGTTATGCTAGATAGACAAAAAAATTATGTCTGAAGGTTGGCCAGAAATTCTAAGGGCGGAGTGGTTGAAGTTGATGGAGGAATTGTGGAAGAGTCTTCGAAGAGAAGAACATTCTTTGTTTCAAAAGTCTAGGGTTAAGTGGCTTAAAGAGGGGGATAAAAATACTAGGTTTTTCCGTTGTGTGGCCAATGATAGGAGAATGATTAATTCCCTTAGGGATATCTTTGTTAATGGTGTTAGATGCTCGGCTCCTAATCACATTAGGGAAAGTGTTTTTAGATTCTTTTAGAAACACTTTGCGGGGGAATTTTGGCCTAGACCGATTTAGAAAGATGGAGGGCTTAAGAAGTTATCTAATGAAGAGGTGGTCTCTTTTGAAGGGAAGTTTACTTTGGAAGAAGTGATGGTTTCTTTATCCAGTTGTGATGGTAACAAAGCACTAGGTCCATATGGTATGAACTTAAATTTTTGGAAGACTAATTGGGGAGATATGCAATAAGATGAATTTCTTAGAGGAATTTCACAATGAAGGTTCCATTGTTAAGGAGTTGAATCACTCCTTTATTGCCCTTATCCCAAAAGGGGGGAACTCGGAATCACTGAACAACTTTAGACTGGTTAGTTTGGTTGGATCTATATATAAGTTACTTGCGAAGATATTAGCGAATAGGCTAAAACGGGTAATGGACTCCATTATTGGTGAATCCCAAATGGCATTTGTTGGGGTTTTTGCCCTAAAGCTTGTAGTTTGTAAATGTGAATTGAACAAGAAATAAAAGAAGTAGTTTATTCATTCAAATTGTCTCATACATTTATAATAACATATGTACTTAACATCCAATATTGCCGGATGTAATTTTAAACTGAGTATATGAATGTCATATATAGATGGATTCAGTTTGAAAGGAGTAATCTAAAGAGTCCGTAGATAGCAAATAAAGCTAGGTACTTTATTTGTGGTCAATCTACAGCTGCGGTCCATTCCGTAATGTACGGTGATCTTATCCTAGACCATTCATATGGAGATATGAGAATGGAGGCACCTTATATGATTTGATCATATAGGACTGGGCCATGATCTATATGAATCTCTCACCAAGATCCGTTAAAAGATAAAATTCATATATATCAACAAATGATGGCTATATATGGGTGATCTTAATCCTAAGTGTCTTATCGACTCTTTCAGGTTAGATCGTGGTTTTTGATATACCATGGGTGAGATCGGAGTTGCATTCCCAGTCAATAACTTCGTATGTTGGAATCACGGTTTGGCTTGTGGCTGGGAAGGTCTGCACACAATAGTGGAATCCACTCCTTCTTGTGAGAAGTAGATAGTAGTTCCCTTAAGGGTTGATTCGGGGCTTGAACAATATGAGCGCTCTCCTAATTCCGTAAGGAATGTAGGATTTATTGTTCATTAGAGAATCAATGGTACTTAATGGAAAGATATAATTAGAGGGGTATAACGGACATTATGACCCAGCTCTAATTATGAACTACCTGTGGAGGATTATACCATATGTAATAGCTATATCGATGGACACCAAGAATTATTGGTTTGTGTAAAAACGTCTACAGTTGAGAGAGTGCAACTTCGGGTTTTTAGTGGAATAACACCGAAGTTAATAATCATGAAATATTAATTAAAGAGTTTAATTATTTATTTCTAAGGATTATTGGAGCTTAAAATATTGTGGGTCCATTAGGTCCCCTTGCTAGCCCGATCGATTTAGGTAACAAGGGTCACGGTTAATTAATTGGATTGTCCAATTAATTGTGTTACAAAAGTGACACGTGTCTATTCAGGAATTAATTGAATAATGTGATTATTCAATTAATAAATATTAATGATTATGTTAATTAAATAATTAGATTATTTAATTGAGTAATTAATCATTAGATGGAGGGTGTTGATTGATATTTAATTTTGAATGAAGAAAAGATAATTTGATTATTTTATTTTCATTTAATTAAATATTTAAATTTGAATTTAAAAGAGTTTTTGAATTCAAATTAAATCAAATAAATTAATTAATATCTTTAAAAGATATTCGATATCTAAAAAGATTTTATTAATTAGTTTAAGTTTAAAATATATATATATATATATATATATGATATATATGTTATTTTGAATGATTGATTTGGTATCAGATACTAAACAAAATACAACACCAAAAGAAGAAAAAGAAAGTGATGCGGCCAAAGAAAAAAAAAAAAAGTTTTTATTTTATTTTATTTTATGATTTGATTTCATCCTAGGTTGGCCGAATTCTCCATACACAAAGCAAGAGTTGTTTTGTGTTGTTTTTTCTACCTCCATACCGGTTCCTGAATACCGTGACACGCCCACTCGCCGTTGCCAGTTCCGGGAGATAGCGAGAAAGATCAAGTGGTACAAATCAGGAGCAGATCGAATTAAAGTGAAGGAGCCTACAAACGTTGGTATGGAATCGTTTTCATCTCCTTCTTATCGTATTTGATTATTACTGTACAAATAGGTTTAGTTTATGATTGCATAAAAAATTTTAAAACCCTTCCGCTGCGCAATCTGTAAACCTGGGTTCCTACAGCATTTGTGAAGGGTCGTCAAATCACCAACAGTTTTGTGATAGCTAAAGAGATTATTCATAAATGGAAGGGGTAGGATGAATAGGGTATTATTATGAAATTAGATTTTGAGAAAGCTTATGATAGTGTCGATCATGGGTTTCTAGAGCAAATAATGGAGAGTATGGGGTTTGAGGCAAAGTGGAGAGGGTGGATTAGAGCGTGTATTTCGTCTCCCAAAATATATGTACTAATCAATGGTAGCCCAACTCCTTAATTTCACATAGGGAGAGGTTTGAGACAATGAGACCCATTATCCCCCTTTCTTTTTAACATCGTCGCTAAAGGTTTAAACTGTTTACTAATCAAAGCTCATGGATTGGATTTGATTAGAGGGGCAAATTTGGGGGATAATAAGGTGCATGTGTCCCATCTTCAATTCACGAATGACATAATCCTTTTCTTGGAGGCTAGGGTGGATTATTTAAGCAATGTGAGGAGAATATTAAGGTTTTTCGAATTAGCTTCTAGTCTTTGCATCAACTTCCATAAGTCTTGTTTAGTGAGAATTGTTAAACGCAGGGCGACAGAGACAGATTACTGGGCGAATATTTTCAAGTGTAATAGAGTTTCCCTTCCTATTATGTACCTAGGCTTTCCTTTGGGTGCATGGCCGTGCTTGGTAGCTTTTTAGGACCCGATTATTTGAAAGATTGAGAATCGCCTTGCCCCATGGGGGGGGCGTCTGGTGTTGATTAAGGCAGTGATAGTAAACATCCCAACTTATTTCTTATCCATTTTCAAAATTCCAGTTAATGTTGCCAACAGGATAGAGAAACTATAGCGAAGTTTTCTATGGGGAGATGGGGTGGTAAAAAGGAAATTGCATGCCATAAAGTGGGATGAAGTATGTAAAAGCAAGGCCAATGGTGGTCTAGGTATAGGTAGAATTATAGACAAAAATAAGGTCATGCTTGCTAAGTGGGTGTGGAGATTTGGTAGGGAAGGGAGCTCGTTGTGGAGAAGAGTTATTTGTGTTAAGTACAGTATTAACGAGTTGGCTTTGAATTGGAATTGGCATAAATCTTTGTCGGATTCGTTCTTTGTTAAAGGTGTTAGTAGCCTTTGTAAGGAAGGAAACAACATTGTCTCTTTGCTTCAAGAATGCATGCTGGTTGTTGTGGGGTGGGGGAACCGGATGGATTTTTAGGCTGCCAATTTGTGAAATGGAAAATCTTTAATGGAGGCCTTTCCAAGATGCTTTGCTTTGGCAGTTAAGAATAATGAGATGATTTTAGACTTCGGCTTTAAGAATGGGTCGAAGTAGATTTAGGACTTTCAAACAAGGATGAGTCCTTTTGATTGGGAATTGGATCAACGGAAAGTTTTTAAGGACTTCCTTCAAAGCATTCCTATTAGAGAACTTTTTGGGATACCATTGCGTAGTCTAGTTGCTCTAATGGTTTATTTTCGGTTGGATCCTTTCAGAGTGCTTTAAAGGATTCTATGGGCAGTGTTGTGACTGCCTTTAAAGATATATGGTAGGGGATTTGTCCTCTTAAAGTTGTGGTGTTCTTGTGGCAATTGCTTCGTGGTAGAGTCATGGTCAAAGACATTATGCGAAAGTGTGGCATGAACCAAATTGTGGATGTGGGATGCCTCTTATGCAGATCTGATACTGAAACTGTTGATCATCTTTTTCTGCTTTGTAGGTGGATGAAAGTGGTATGGGAGGAATGCATTAAATGATAGGGGATTAGTTGGTTTTATAATAGGAGTTTTTTGGCTAGTGCGAAGGTTGGAGGGGTTGCTGCGTGAATCCTAAGTGCGAAAGAATATGGTGCTCGATGCTTTATGCGATTGTTTGGACTATTTGGGAGTGTAGGAATCAAGGTATCTTTGATGACAAACAACCTTCAACTAATCAACCGGTGGATATGATCAAGTTCCAGATCGTTTGGTGGTTTAAACATTTCAAAAAAGAATCTTCGGAACCAATCTCGCTTCTCCTTTTGAATTTTAAAGACCTGTGTGTTGAGCTTTTAAGATATAAGTCTAGACAGATCAGTGACTGAATTCCTCGTGCGACTGATAACCTCATGTTTAACATAGAAGGCTCTTCTAGAGCTACGGAATTATGGAATTATGGAATTTTATGGAATTATAGACGCTAATTCTGTAGAAATTTTTGCCATCAGAAGAGCTATGGAATTGTGTTATTCTAGGACAAATCTGCACCATCGTCACATTTCGATTGTTAGTGACTTAATGACGGTAGTTTCATGGATGAATATTGGTGATTTTGGGAGCCTGCTTCATGTTGATGTTATTTATGAGATTCAGACCATCTTAAAGTCAATGGAGAATATTGTTGTGGTTCATAATTCTAGAGCGTTCAATTCCCTGGTTGACTTGCTGGCGAAACAAGGGTCTGGTGGGCAAAGTGATGTTCTCCAATGGGGTTCTCTGTGATGTTTGTTTTGGGTGTTGCTCTGTTGCTTTAGTGCTCGGTTTTATTGTTCTGGTTCCTGTGTTGTTGGGTTCGTTTTTGCTGTTGCTGTTTTGTTGGTGTTGAGTGGGTTTGCTTGTGATTTTCTAGGCATGTTCTCGTTTTGCTTGTCCCTGTTGGTCTTCTTTTGGCGTAGTCTTGTCGCCTTTGTTGCCCTGCGTTTTGCTTTGTGTTGCTCTTTTGGCTTCTCTCTTATTGTGCAGGCCTTTTTGGCCTTATGAATAAAATGCTATTAAAATAATAATAATAAAATAAAATAAAAAAACTCAAAATCCTTGGGGAGAAGGCTGGACTTGTTATGGTCTTTGATATTTATACCTCTCACCATTAAGTCCACCAAAATTCATGACCGAAGAAAATCATTTAAAATATAGTCTCAATTGAATACACCTTGATTTTTGTAGACATTTTTAAAGTCCCAATTCAATGCACCCGGATTTTGAAGGACTCTTTAAAAGTCCACAAAAATCTAAATTGAATACCACTTGATTAATATAGACTCTTTTAAAGTCTTTAAAAGTCTGAATTGAATACACCCAGATTTATAAAGTTTTTAAATGTCTTTCAGAATCCTAATTCAATACACCTCTCGTAAACACGTGTTGATAGTGAAACACATGTTTCACTCTTGATGCTTCACTGTTGAGAGTTAAACAACATATTCATGTGTTTTTACCTTCAAGAGTGACACATGGGATGTTTCACGTTTTGAAAGTGAAACATTCTCTGTTTCACCATTGAAATGAAAGATATGATTTGTTTCAAAGTTGAAAGTGAAACATTTCACTCTTCAAGAGTGAAACATCTCATCTATGAAACATATGTTTCACTCTCAAGTGTGAAATAGCTTTTTTTTTTTTTTTTTTTTTTTTTTCAAATGTTAAAAGGTGAAACAACACATGGTTCACTCTGAATTCTATTTTTATTTCATAGGGTCTAAATTTAGGTCTTTTTTTTTTTTCAAAGGCTTTAAATTTTGTTTTTTTAAAGGCTATGATTTTTTTTTTTATAATTTTTTATTTTTATTTTAAGGTTATGAATTCTCTTTTCTTTTCAAAGGCTCTAAATTTGTGGGGGTGGGTGGAAAAGATCTGAATTTTCTTTTTTTTTTTTAAAAAAAAAAAATAGCTATGAATTTTGTCTTTTTATTTTTGAAAATGCTCTTAAATCTAAATTCAGTTTTTTTTTTTTTAATATAAAAAAATAATAAAAAATGAAAGGCTCTGAATTCAGTCTTTAAGAGTGAAACACGTGTTTCACTCTTGATGCTTCACTGTTGAGAGTGAAACAACATGTTCATGTGTTCAACTGTTAAGAGTGAGACAAAGGATGTTTCACGTTTTGAAAGTGAAACATTCTCTGTTTCACTCTTGAAAGTGAAAGAGATGATTTGTTTCACTATTGAAAGTAGTGTTCGAAAAATTGATTTAGTCGGTTGATTAATCGGTGAAATTCTTCTAGGTGGTGCTTCGCCATGGCAAAAAGATCATAATTGGCCATATTAGGCGGGGAACGATTAATCAATGATAGGCGATAATTAATCGAAAAAATCAAAAATTGATTATTTGATATTTTGATTTCAGTTTTATGTTTTAGTGTTTTACAATTTTACTGTTGATGAGGGTGATGACGAAGTAGAGCTCAGTTCAGGAGTAGACAGTGATACATGATCGGAACGATTTATACACCTTTTGAGGTCCCCATTTCCTATCATTTGCTTTCGTTTTTGAGTGTTTTTGTGAATATAATATGTTTTGTGAGCCTTGTGCAGCTTCATTTTGTTTTGGGGAGTCTACACGAGATAAATGGGATTTTCTAGGCAAATACGAGACTTTCGGGTTAAAAGAGCTTTTTCTAGTTTTCGTCAA
Organism: Acer campestre; assembly: GCA_954870605.1. Classification (NCBI taxonomy): domain Eukaryota; kingdom Viridiplantae; phylum Streptophyta; class Magnoliopsida; order Sapindales; family Sapindaceae; genus Acer; species Acer campestre. Next base: position 15,302,127 of record OX940802.1, on the reverse strand, counting down.
AGTGTACTGCATCAGGCAAAAATGCGTATAGTGACCTGTATAGCAAAAGTCAACAGAGGACACCAAAAAGCATTTCGTCAAAGTGGTCGTCAAAGGGTATAGCAAGACATATAGCGACCTGCACCTGACTTACGTTTTTTAGGGCTTTTCAAGAGGGGTAAACTCGTTTTTTCACCCCTATTTTTGCACCCTAACTCCCCCTACTATAAATATCTCCTATTCTCTCTCTTCTGATGAGGATCACAACATCTCCATTCTCTCTCTCATGCCCAACTCCATTTTCTTCCATATTCTTCATCTTCTCCACCCAATAAAGGAGAGACCCACACTCCCATGGAGGTTCTTCCTCTATGGGAGCTCACCACACATCTCCACCACCCCTTTCTCACTTTCTCCATCCATTTTAGACTAGATTTCAAGGAATTAGGAGCCAAATTCGAGCTAGGAGAGCTAGGAACATCTTTAGAGGACTTTTCTTCAAGGGTTTGCTTTTATTTACTCATTTCCTTGTATTTCTTGCTTCTTTAATGTGTAACCCCAATTTGGGGAATATTGTAAACTTTCACTTGTGCAATAAATGTATGTTTGTACTCAAATTCATTTGGGTTTTGTGTTTCTCTTAGCTAATTGCATGATTTAAGCTTTAATTGCAATATCTATGTCTATGGAGGTCCAAATTGACATGTATGCTTGAATGAGATTAGAAGTAGAGTAAATTAAATTAGGAATGGTGTAATTTAGCATCCCATAATTGTTTGTATGTTGGTGGAAGACCAAAATACCATGTTTGGAGTAATTTGAGTGTTTGTGTATTGGCACCAAAGAGTAGGAAAGGCTTAGTTCAGACATTTAGTTGCTAAATTGGCCTTGGTTCATATTCTTATGCTTAATGGGTCTTGTTATCAAGACACGATTATCCATCCTTGACCAGATTAGGTAATAAATTGATTTAGGGAGAATTCCCAAATCAAGAGAATGAACCCATAACCTAAATTGAATGTTCTTAATGTTAAATAACCAACTTTATGCACATGTTTGTTTGGTAAACTTGTTTCCCATTTTTTGCTATCCTAGGGAGATAGATAAGACCGAATCCGTATATAAAGTAAAGACCAAATGAATTCCTCTTGTGCTTGTGTGGTTATAGGGGTATTTTATTGCTTAATGCTTTCACTCGGTTAGCCACCTTGTGAATGATATTTAGGCTGTATGTTGTATATCGCGTGGTGTTGCATTGACATGCTTAGCGTGATATCCTTTACATTTGACCAGAAAGATGAGAGATTACTTGGCTGGTGTGTAGAGCTCGTGTGTGTATCCCACGGTCCTTAATGAATCCAAGCATCTATGCATGGATGTAATCTCTAAGACATCAAGAGAGATTAGAGATTAATTAAGGGGACACGAGCATATAACATACGTGTTATATGGGTATCTCGTATTCCTAATGCTTTCACTTGGTTACCATCTCGTATTTAGTTAGCCTCATGGATGAATTATTGGTTATAGTATGGCCCACACAATTGCGCATTACATGCCCAACAAAATAACCAATGTATTTGATTGGAAAGTTGAGAGATCACTAGGCCAACATACATGGCTCGTATGTGTGTCCCACGGTACTTAATGAATCTATACGTATGTGTGGATGTGATTTCTAAGACTCGAGAGAGATTAAATATCAATTAAGTGGACACAAGTCTATTATACTTGCATATTGAGGGACTAAGTGAGTTTAGTCCGTAATTAGAAGGATTGCTACGGTTGAGTCATTTCCTTAGTATAACCACATTTCATGTCATATCTCTCCATTCCATTCTATCCATGTACATATTATAGTATGTAGTTTATTTATTTATATTATTATTTACATTTTCTTAACACGCAACACATGAGTCCGCTCGGTGTGTTGTAATAATAGCTATAACCGATGACGGTTAGCGAATTTCACCTCCCTATGAAACGATACCATCACTTGCCGTTGTGCTAGTCTTTATGACTCGCGCACTAGCGAGGTCGGACTTAATTGTTCATCTTTTGACCGACATCGCAACGACGTGTCGTCAATACAAATGAGAAAATTGAAGTTCAATTTGAGTCTGATGAAGAGCGTGTCGATATCCTTAGAGGAGGATACAACTACTTAAAAACTTAGATAGTTTCTTCATTTATTGTTTTATAATTTATATTTTGAATGTTGTTAATTTGTTGATGTTCGTTAGAACTTAGAACTTGGAATTTTTCATTTCGATTTGTTTGTGCCTTTATGATTGGATTTGAATTGGTTTGTGATTGCATTTGGATAGGTGTTTGTGGATTTGGATTGATTTGTGATTTGATTTGGATCAGTAATTTGGCATTTGTGGATTTGGAAAGAATTTTGTTTGGATTCAATCATTGGAATTTGTTTGTAATTGGATTTTTATCTAGGAAAAAAAAAATTCACTGAACGATAAATCGGCCTAGGCGCTAGATGCTGGGGTCTCCACCCGACCAGCACTTAGCGTTTACTAGAACACTGATTGAAAGTGAAACACATGCTATTTCGATATTCAAAAGTTCACCACCCAAGTAGTTTACACCATTCCACCACCCTCCGTAATGAATTGCAATTCTATTCATACTTCTTGAAATGAATTATAGAAACCAAATTAGGAGAAATTTGAAAAATCATAACAAATTAACAATAATAAGTGAAAACATGATGAAAGTAAAACATCATGACATTTCACGTTTGAAAGTAAAACATTATAATGTTTCACGTTTGAAAGTGAAACTTTTGAAAATAAAACAACATGCTTCATGTTTGAAAGTGAAACAACATTTCAAATATGTTTCACTTTAAGTGACACATATTCTTATATGTTTCACTTAAAGTGAAACATCTTCACTCTCCAATAAATAATGTGTGTCAAGTTAAAGAGTGAAACACACAAATTTTCTCCAGTGAGCACACAACTTATAGCATACTTATAATACAGGTGCCACATCATCCACTTTTTAAATTATCAACCAATTTTCAACCACAACTAGTTGTATACACATGGCAAAAGTGATGATGTGACATTTGTGCTATAAATATGCTATAAGTTGTATGCCTACCAGAGAAAAACTAGTGAAACACACCCTATGTTTCACTCTTTAATGTGACACATAACGGGTTCATGAAAAGAAAAAAATAAAAAATTCAACCCTTTTCTCCACCAAAAAATTCAATTATATTTTTGGATAATTGGAAGTAAACCCAACAACATAAACTTTTTATGTTTCACTCTCAAATGTAAATTTTGATGTTTCACTTTCAAAAGTGAAATATGTGTCACTTAAAGTGAAACATAAGTGAACATTTCACTTTCGGAAACAGAAAGTGAAGGTTTCAAACTTTTTTTGACAAAAAATGTTCACACTTAAAGTGAAACATTACAAGATGATGTTTCTTATATCAGAACATGTTTCACTTTAAGTGACACATATTCTTATATGTTTCACTTTAAGTGAAACATCTTCATTCTCCAACAAATAATGGAGCAACTCTTCAGCATGACACATAACGGTTTCATGAAAAAAAAAAAATAAATAAATAAAAAAAATTTCAACCCTATTCTCCACCAAAAACTTCAATTTTTGGATAATTGGAAGTAAACCCAACAACATAAACATAAAAAAAAAATAAAAAAAAAAAAGTAAAAAAAAAAAAGAAATTAAAAACGAAAAATTGACATACCTTAAGGGTGCGTTTGGTACGCGGGACGGGACGGGACAACGTAGGATAACTTTTTGTTGCCCCGCGTTTGGCGCGCTATTAGCATGGGACGGGATGGGACAACATGGGACAAAAATCACCAAAAGTTGTCCCACCTCATACCCTAGGCCAGATCTGTCCCAGGCATGGGACAAGGCTCAAAAGACTCTTTTACCCTTGATATTTCTAAAAATTACAAACATATATATATACACAACCTGAATCTTCTCTCTCTCTCTTTCTTTCTCTCCTTCGCCAAAACTATCTGCAAACCCTCCATCTCCCTCTTCCACCGCCGAAAGCAAGACCACTAGCAAACCCAACACCCAAATCGTCGTCGCGCCACCAACAACCAAAACCCCTCCACGAAATCAAACCAGTATCACCAACACCCAAATCAATCTCTATTAATTATACCCAAAACAAGAGCTGATTTTTTTTTTTTTTTTTTTTTTTTTTTTTTTTTTTTTATGGTGGTGGAACACCAGTGCTGATTTTCTTCATTAATTTGGAACACCAATTCCAATTGGAAACAAGATCTATGGAAACAAAAGCATTTTTTTTTTAATTGATGATGAGTCTGCTGCTGTTGCTGTTGATTTTGGTGTTATGAAGAAAGTTGTTGATGTTGTTGTGGTGGGTGGTGTTGGTGTTGTTGTGGTGATCATCGAAGGATTGGTGGTGGTGGTCATCCCATTTAATTGGTGTTGTTAATGATTATTGTCAAAGAAATTATTAGTTTTTTGCTTTGACTTTTTCTCTTGAGAAAAGAAGAACATGGAGACCTGGGTTTCCTACATCTTCAATTTTTTTTTTTTTTTTCATTTCTTCATTAATTTTCTATTTTTTACAAATCCATTAAATTCCATACAATTCTATATAAAATCCAACCAAATATGTACAAAAATATGTTTCAATTCCAATATTATTATTTTTGTTAAATATGATATATAAAAATAAAATAAAAATCAAATCAAATAAATGTTGACTTGTCATGTCTCATTTGACACTATTGTGTGGTAACAAACATTAGATAGCACAATAGGGGTACTCTGGCCATTTGAACATTTTGTCCCGTCCTGTCTCAGCCATATCAAATGCATAACAGTACAGTGAACAGTTCTGTCCCATGTCTTCCAAACACAATACAGAACAACTTATTCCGTCCCGTCCTGTCCCGTCCCACCTTGTCCTGTCCCATATCTATGTCAAACGCACCCTAAACTAGTATGTCAATACTGCTCTTTTTAAAACAACCTTTTTTTTATTTATTTCTCTTTCAAACTTAATTCACCCTATAAAAAAAACTGCTCTCTCTTTGTCTAAATTTTATGGTTTGTTGGGTTTTTAAAAAAGTTATATTATTTTAAAAACAAAACAATACAGAAGAGTTTTTTTAAATGTTTGATTTTTTTAAAAAAATTATTTTTGTTAAAAGGAAAACAAACTTAGTTACGCCAGTATTGTTTTTGTCCATTTACATCTGTATTGTTTTTTTTTTTTTTTTTTTTTTTTTTTTTTTTTTTTGAAAGAAAGAAACAAAAGACAAAAATCAGGCTGGGTAATCACCCAAAACCAGCATCTCCACGTAGGGAGGAACATATTCTAAAAAGAACTGGTCTTCATCAATGGACAGCGCCATCTTCACAAGACTATGAGCAATCCCATTAGCACTCCTAGGGGTAAAGAGGACAGGCGGATTGGAACACACCTTCATAAGGGTCAAGATTTCAACAATAATAAGACCAATATCAGCATCAGGCGGTCTGCCAGACCGAATAATATTGACAACGTTCAAGGCATCCGACTCAACCACAAAAGGCACCAAACCAGACTCTAAGGCAAATTTCATCCCCCGTAGAACAGCAAGAGCTTCAGCTATAGGAGGTGAGAGTAAGGCATGAACACATTGCAAACTAGAGCCCATCACCAGACCCTGCGCATTTCTGACCACAATCCCTAACCCCACAACTCTTCTAAACTTTGGAACAGAAGCATCAGAGTTTATTTTGAAGACACCACCCTCAGGGGCCTGCCATTTAACAGGGACATCCTTGCTCACCAGGGACTTCACAGGGAGAGAATCACCAGCGGCAGAGAACTCAGAAAGATAATCTTGAGCCCACAGGAAGGACGAAGACAGATCAATAGGAACCGAAGAATGCAGGACCTGGTTCCGATGGAACCAAATTCTCCAAAATAAAACACAAAGGATCGCAACCTCCTGAAGATTGAGGGACCGAACACAGAAACAAAAGAAATCCATAAAATGTACCATTGAGGGAAAGCACAAACCAGACATAAAGGGGACAGAGGCCCTAACAGCTTTTAATCTCGGACAATCCCACAGAGCATGGATCGTAGACTCCGGACTGCGATGGCAAAGCTGGCAGGTCACCTCCACAGACATATTTCTATTTGCCAGGTTAGTCAGAGTAGGGATCCACTGGTGGCAAGCACGCCAGATGAACAGCCTAATCTTTGAGGGAATCTGGAGGCGCCAAATCACTTTCCACCACGAAGAAGAATCACACAGGCCAGAGGAACTAGGACTCACCACCAAAGATTTGCCCACATGGTACTCACTTTTAACCGAATAATTCCTATGCTTTTCAAAATGCCACAGAAGTCTATCATCTTGCGGAAGAGAGCTAGTAGGGATGGCCAATATAATATCCGCATTTTACTGGAGAAAACCCGACTTAACCAGCTCAACATTCCACTCACCAGAAACCATCTTCAGCTTGTCAACAGTTGCCAAAAGAGGAAAAACAGGGGGGGTGAAAACCCTGAACGAAGTAGGACGTGGAAGCCACCGATCTTGGTAAATACGAATAGAGTCCCCTCGTCCAACCCTCTATCTAGACCCAGCTTCCAGAATACCACGACCCCACAGGATGCTTTTCCAAATAAGAGAGCCATTAGAGCAAGATCCAGCCTCAAGGAACGACGAATTAGGGAAGTACCGATCCTTTAGAATCCTGCTAACTAACGAATTAGAATTCTGAATAATCCTCCAGCCCTGCTTAGCTAAGAGAGCACGATTAACAATCCTGAGGTCCCTAAACCCCAAACCCCCCTCATCCTTCCCCTTGCACAGCTTCTGCTAGGTACACCAGTGAATTTTCCTGTTCGCCTCCGTACTATCCCACCAAAAACGCGCACATAATCTGTGGAGGTCCGTGATAAGTCCTTTAGGGAGCTGGAAGAGACTCATAATATAATTGGGGATATCCTGGAGTACAGCTTTGATAAGAATATCTTTCCCACCAGTTGACAAAGTCTTGCTCCTCCACCCCTTTACCTTAGCCCAAACTCTATCCTTAACATCATTAAAAAGCTTGCATTTATTCTTACCAGAGATACACGGGAGGCCCAAGTAGCTTTTATGGCACCGGACAGGCGTAACCCCGATAATATCAGCCAGCCTCCGTCTATCCGTACAGCTAATGGATTTACTCATACAGACAGCGGATTTCCCAAAATTTATGACCTGTCCTGACGCCATAGCATAAACATCCAGAATCCTTCTAATAGCCACACAGTCAGCCACTGTCACATTAGAGAAAAGCAAACTGTCGTCTGCGAAAAATAAGTGAGAGATCTTTGGTCCCGACAAGTTACACCTAAAGCCCGACAACGAATTACGACTAATAGCATCATTGAGCATACTAGACAGACAGCCCCTCCGCACAAATGAGGAAGAGATAAGGAGATAGTGGATCTCCTTGCCGCAAACCTCGAGATGGAGTCACCCTCCCACAAATTTGACCATTAATAAGGAACGAAAAAGACACCAAAGTGATACATCTCATCACTCTATCCACCCAAATATCTGAAAAACCCAAACTCCGCATCATAATCTTCAAAAACCCCCATTCCACCCTGTCATAAGCTTTCGATATATCAAGTTTCAATGCCATAGACCCCACTTTTGGCTTCTTAGACCGGATCACATGGAAGCATTCAAAGCCGATCACCACATTATCCAAAATAAGCCGCCCTGGAATGAACGCACTCTGAGATTCCGAAATTATTTCCCCAATAACCAAACGAAGTCGGTTCGCCAGTGTTTTTGCCACAATCTTGTAGACCACGTTACAAAGGCTAATTGGGCGATACTCCGTAATCATCTTAGCCTTCTTCACCTTTGGGATCAACACAACTAGGGTATCATTAACAGCAGCAAGGGAACCACCATTATTCAAGACATGGAGGCACGCCTTAGTAACACTCCCACCAACTAAGTGCCAAAATTTTTGGAAAAAAAAAACCAGGTAAGCCATCAGGGCCTAGGGCCTTAGAAGGGGAAATATCAAACACCGCAATCCTAATGTCTTCAGCAGAGAAATCCCAATCAAGGAGACAACTACTTCTCCCACTTAACCGAGGCTGAATACACCCCACCGCCCTGTCCGTAACATCTATAGTCGGCTGCATAGAAGTAAACAAATTGGAAAAATAATTCACCACAATACCTGCCATCTCAGCTATATCAACACACCATCTTCCCATGTCATCAACTAGACCTGGGATTGCATTACGGGATCTTCTAGTCGAGGCTTTCATATGGAAATACTTAGTATTTCGATCCCCCCCTTTGAGCCAATCCACCTGGGATCGCTGCTTCCAATATAACTCCTCACAATCTAGAAGATCATCAAGTTGTTTTTCAATATACCGAATCCTGTCCCATGAACTGCCACTAACGTCCTTTGTAGCAGCCCACAACTCCAGCCACTTCCTCCTAATATCATCATTCAACTTGCATCTGTTCCTAGCATTCCAGCCAGCCAACTTAGAAGAACATCTGTGGATACCATAAGCTACAGCCGCCATATTACCTATATTCCCCGCTTGATCCTAGCTGCAAGAAATTAACTCTAAGCATTCTTCTTTCTCTGCCCAGCACTCTTCAAAATGGAACCGTGATTTGTTTCTTGTCCCCCGCAAATCCACTTCCTCAGCTTGAGTCCTAATATCCGCCAAGAGAGGACGATGGTCGGAATGCTAGTACTCAAGATGCTTCACAGTTGTTCGGCAGAACAGTCTCTTCTAATCAATACAACACACCCCCTATCCAGTCTTTCCTGAATGGAATCCTTCCCATTATGTTTATTACACCAAGTAAAATCAGGCCCCTCATACCCCAAATCCTCCAACCCATAGAAGCCTAGGGCTGCACGGAACTCCTTGATCATTTTCCTAGGCCTCTAAATTCCCCCAATCTTCTCCTCATCTGAAAGAATTTCATTGAAATCTCCTGTACATAACCAGGGAAGAGAAGCCATCCCATGCAAACGCCGAAGGAGTGTCCATGCATGCCCACGTTGGGTTTGATCAGGATGCCCATAGAAACCAGTAAAGCGCCATTCTCTACCCCAGTCATTCAACACCCTAGCATCAATATGGAAGCGGGAGAACGAGAGTAAAGAAACCTCCACCTTGTCTGACCACAAAAAACACAAACCACTACTGCGCCCCTCACAATCGACAACCAATTTTCTGAAAAAACCTAACTTAACCCGAAGAGACTCTAACACCACATGAGTAGCCTTCGTCTCCATCAAGAAAACCATATCCGGAGAGAATTCCTGCTTAAATTTAAGCAGAACCCGGAACGCCCGATTACTCCACAATCCTCAGACGTTCCAACATAAGAGTTTCATTGTGTTCGACAAGCCGGTGAAGACCGACCTGCCGATATCTCGGAAGATTCCCCATCATTAGAGACATCCTTTTGTTTTTTCACCACACATAAATCAGATTCACCCACCTTCACCCCCTGTCGTTTCCCCAAAATAACCCCCCCCGCTTCCCTGGCTCCTGCCGTGGCCGGCTTCGCTAGCTCTCCGCTTCCAATCTCCTCTGTTATAGTTCTGAGACCCCCCAATCTTAGTTTTATCAGAACCCCCTCTTTGACTCAGTGTTTCTGTGATGATCGCTAGATTGAGTTGAATCCAAAACCAAAGGGTTACAGTGAATCTCCACTATGTCAGCCTTTAGGTTTATCTCAGAAGACACCGGGGAATGGGCTTGGGTAAGAGTATGCCCATTAGAGGATTGCCTCTCTAATATCGGTCCCTTCCCTACCATTCCAAGCCCAACTGTCATGGTCCGGATACTAAGGCCCAAGTCCTTAACTATCTCAGCCCGTGTCCCCCTCTTTGTCGTTTGAATATTGGGTTGTTCCTGCCCACTTTGGAAGGTAAAGACGCCCGCTTCTTCTGGGATTTCTTTCCCTTTAATCTTGACCCCCGAGACACACGAGATTTCCTGCATTCCCGTCCTCCCGTAAAACTCGTAATCCCCCGTGATCCTCCTTCCATTTCCATCCCCAGCATTCAATGTCCGATCAATTTGACCTGTATCACTTTCCTTATATGAGTGATATTGGGACTCCCCGTCGGTGTAGGATCTCAGCCGGCCACCTCTGAGATTCCTGCCTTGCAAATTTCCACCCTGTCTCTAGCTATTGTCATCTTTAGTTTGGCCCATATGCCGCCCCCAAGCCGTGGCCTTCCTTGTTGGTGCAGATGCCCTCATCCATGCTCCAAAAAGGAGCTTGTTACACGATCCAACTCCAACCCTTTCTAGCCTCTCTGAACATTCAATCAAAACATGGCCTACCATCCCACATCCAAAGCAAAAATCTGGTAACCTCTCATATTGGATAGGCATGACCGTTTCCTCCCCGTCACCTAACACATCAATACGGAGGCATCTTCAGAGTGGTTTGTCAATCTCTACTTCAACCCTTACTCGTAAGAATTTCCCCATGCAAACTCCAGAATCACCACCATCAATCTCTTTCGCTGTTCCAATGATACTCCCCAAAAACTTCCCAGTTTCAACAGTCATACATATAAGAGGAACATTAAGGATCTGGACCCAAAAGTCAGTCTTATTAAACAACATACTCTTAATATCCCCCTTCCCTCCCGGTTCTACCAGGACCATAAGAGCATCATCAAAGCTCCAAGGTCCTCCCTTTAATACTCTAACCTTATCCTCAGAGCACGAAAAGTGGAAAGCAAACGTATTCCGGGAAATCACCTCTATGTCCAACTCTTTCCTAAGCCTCCATATTTTGGTGATAACCGATTTGAAAACTTCCCCATTCACCTGTTTATTAGTCAAAATCTTCCCCACTAGACTGGATGACATCAGTTGGACTCCAGCCTCCTTCAGGTCCATATTCAACTTCCTAACAGGTCACTCCCTCTCCGTGATTGACAGTGAGGCACACATCTTCGCTATCTCCTTTGTATTCATCCCAAACAAAATATGGCATAAACGGTCTCGGCAACCGACCACCAAGAATACCAGTAGAAAAACACCAAAAACTTTTACGCTAGGGTTTCAGAGAAAACCTAGCGAAAAGACTTTTTAATTATCTTTTATTTGTTTCATTTTGACTGATCTAAAATGCATTTATAAAAATAGTAATAAGAATCTAAAATGCAAAACTACTTTTTAGAAAGTCTATTTACGTTTCCCCTTCCCTTTTATGATATGGATTCAAGTCTTACATTTATCTATTAAATTTTAAGATGTACAGAAACATCTCTCTATCTCGGGTACGATTAACGAATATCCTTTGATCTGACAATATATGATTTAATTTTTTTTAAATAAATGCTAAAATAAATGTTAATTTGTCTATCATATAAAATAAATTTTATATTATTGGAAATAAAATTTTGATTTAAAAATAATAAATTAAAATTTAATAAAATCTATAGTTTATATATAAACATTATGCAATTATTAACAAATTCAAATGAGTAGCAGAACTAGTTAAGGCTTTGCTTGAACATCATGAGGTGTCAGGCTCGATGACTGATGTGAACGAATTATTAAATAGTGTGAAATGAGAGGGGGAGGTAGGAATGGATTCAGTGGGGATGGGTGATGGGATGATGTGCTTTAAATATAATATAATATATTTTCAAAAGATAATGACGACATGCTGGTGCAGGCCGTGATTGAGTTTACACCCAAATCGATACATGACGTTTCTTGTGTGTTGTAAAACATATTGATTTGGAATACATTTAAATACAATTACATCGTTTTTTAAAACATATTGATTGCGCGTTTGGTCTAATGTGGCTTGCGACTGAACACCGTAAATTACTCTGTTGTAATGTGTTAAGATATGGGATACAATTGGGGAAAAGTTTTGAAAAAATTTCGGTTACAATAACTCTATATATATATTTCAATTTTCCAATGTTTTCCTATATATATTTTTAAAAAATTAGCTTAATTAAAATAAAATTCTCAAACTTGAAATTTTTTGAAATTGTTTCTGTAAGTTTATTTTATTTTCTTGTCATTCAAGTAAAAATTCTTATCAAAATTTATTAAATTTTATCATGATGTGGATGGTGACATAAGATGCTTGCACTTGAAAATTATATATATATATATATATGTTAGGATTTGGCTTGTATTCCCATGTATACCAAAGGTATTCAACTGATGCGAAAGTGGTCTAAATGGATTCAATTGATTGCGATTTAGATGGAATTGGAAAGAAGAGTCCGAGACGAAGCTAACAATGAAAATGGTGCCAAAATTGGGGTCCGGATGTGCCGTTACAAGCTACCTAAAGATTATTGCACAGCACTTGTGTGTTGCTGTGGACCAAAGGTGTTGGGGTGCATGAGGGTGTGTGAGGCATGTTTTTGGGGACTGGTTTGGCTCGTTAGACTTCTGGAAGACATAAGTAACTGTTGGAAGTTGGTTTTCTTGTTGGAGAAGGTTTTGTTTCGGGAATACTTGTTTAAGAAAGACTAGTTAGGTGATTTCCAACTGTTGATTGTAGGGAAAAGAATAACGTAGTACACGCAGCGAAGCGAGACTAAAAATAGATTTAGTAGCTTTTAAAAATTTTCCCATATTGAACCTTAACCCTTTAATTAATTAAGCAATATATACCAAAAGATATCGTACCTTTGTCGTGTGATCCGATTGACTATGCGTCGATGGTAATCCGCAAGATCTTCCAATCCGATCACAAAGGTGAATCACCTAGGAGCGTGAATCACCTAGGAGCGTGATCTCCCTTCTCTTTGAATTGTATACCTGAGAATGGACAACAAAACTTTTCTGGTTTTTGTTAGTCACAAAAATTCCAATAGGTTGCTAAGAACGTTCCGGTCACTTTTGAATTCACAATCGTAAGATTGAAATTCGCGTGAACCTAATTCGAAAGTGTGTACAAGATCTCTTGATGTTAAGATCACTAGTACACTATCGAAACAAGAACAATTCTTTTCTCACAAACCTCTAGGCCGAATCACTCACTAGTCTTAGAGTTGGATCTTATTTTTCTCTAGCAAAAGAAAAAACTCTCAATTGCAAAAACTAGGGTTTTAAAAATAAATAAAGAATATATATATATTTCCATATAGCCGGCAATCAAAATGCCAATATATATATATATATATTACTCATACAGCACGCGGTTTTAATATATATATTCTTTTTTAAATATGTTTTCTATATCTATGACAAAGTGTCATATAAATAATATATAAAAAATATATACTACAGTTGGCCGACAATATACAAAGCCACCCAAAAAATTTCTGCACACCTATATTATATATATTTGTATTGTATTCAAACACAGCATGCATTTAAAAAATATAATATATATCAAACCCTAATCCAACTCTTTAGTGTATTTGTGACTATATAAAAGACTTCATAATTTGACTAAACAAATAAAGTCTTTTATATTTAGTATAATACTAATAGTAGTATACTACTAGGAAACATATTTCCTAATCAGAAAAAGATTTGATTTTTAATTAAATAATTAATTAACATATTAATTAATTTTCATTTAATTAAATAATAAAATAAAACAATATAATGGGCTAAAAAATTAGCCATTGCCACCCATGACTAGAACTTGGGCCTACATATTGTTTTCTTATTTTATTTAATCTATTTGGACTTTAATAAAAAGCCCACATGTGAACTAGACCTATTCTTACTAAAAGAAACAAGCCCACATGCCTTTCATTAATATATTAATATAATTAAACAGCCCATTAAATAACTAATGTGCAAATTATATTCTTAATATATTAAATACAATTCTAAATGGACCCACAAATAGTCCGGTAGAATATATCAAGTAATCCATACAAGTCCGTGTGGATTGAGGATCTTGGCGGGCTATCTAAATTTAAGCTTCAATAGACATAACCTAATCACAATCAACAAATGATTCACTTAGGTCCGATCCATTAATTTTAACTCATTCCACTAAAGAGCTAAAATTGAACTCTTAAATAAAGACAGAAAAGGAAGATGTTCCTCATTCATACCCTAGACAATCATGTTGGAGATAGTGTATCCTCGTGATTAATATCAGTAATCGCCAAGAGTTCATAGACCGCCTATAACTCTCCAAGTTACCATATTTACTCATATGACCACGTTTTGAACTTGGATATTTTGACTTATCCAGAAGCCATGTTTTCAATAGACACTATCGACAACTTAACGTTGAGATTTAATATCCAATTACCTCAAAACATCCATATGATGATATTATACTCTCATTTAATAAATGGAGCCACGATGTCCATATCTATAAATGAAGTCCTCTATTGATTAACAAATGAATATCACCAAACTATCGAAGATAGACTATGCGATATAATCGTACTCATTGATAACTCAAATGATATCACTTGCAACCATAAGTCCATCATTTATCTCAAGATTAAGATAGACTCTCCGATTGTCCTGATAATGAAAAGACTTTTATCTACTGACGGTTATAGATAAAGTATTTCATTGTGATCCAGTTCAATGCACCCAGTGCACTAGATTCTTTTGCTCGAAGACACTCCGATGATTTTAGACTCATCATATCTCATTTGATCCCACTCAAATGCTAGCAAAAGAATTCTACAACTTTAACAAGATAAAGGTGCCCAACCTTTAACTTAAGTTGTGAACAATATTCAAGACTAACTAAAGAATTGTGTCTACCACATACATATCCAGATGTACGAACAATTCTTCTTTTCTCATAGTCTTTAGACCTTATGATTATTTACTTTGACAATTATAATATTAAACTATAAATGCTATAAGATTTGTTTAAACCAGAAATCACTTTATTAATATGAAAAAGATTGTTAATTACAATATTACACTCTTACTATTGAGTATAATCCTAACATTGATGGGAGTCTGATTCCTTAGAGACCAAGAATAGTGACGCTTATTCTATGGTTGATAATACTTGGAGAGGCATTTGGAACATCATTTAATGGATGAATCCGTGGAGTGAGACCCCGGGGAGATCCGAGGGAGACCCTAGGGATATCAAAGGGTGGGAGACCCAATCAATATCCGAGTGGGGGGGAGACCCAGGAGGAGATCAATCGAATATATGAGGGTGCACTCATGAGGGACCTAGAGAGAGAGCTGTGAACTGAGGGCTAAGATGTAAGCTCAGTTATGAGCTTGGGTTCGGTAAGGCTCGGTTGTAATTGGAGTTTGGGGTTAGATAAAGAATATTTGAATTGTATAGTTGTAACAATTTTCTACATAGTGATATTTTCTCTATTCATCTTGATGGCTATGGTTTTTCCTTGTTTTAGGTTTTCCATGTAAAATCTTATGTAGTGTGATTAGATTCTCTCATCTTATTTTTCTACTAGTAAACGTTATTTGTTATGTGGTAAATATTAGGTATGCGCTTCCGCCTCATCATTTCCCAACAATACATATATAGACCTACACATTTAATATATAACTTTGATCCTAGCTAACAGCCTATCACATTTTTCATACATTCTTGCAGCTTTCATTTACTTTATGCAGGCTAGGTGAGAAGGCCAGCAGGTTATCTAGCTTGAGTCAATATGGTCGTTGGAAAGTTAATCTTATTCTAAAATGCCGAAAGGACCTCTCTCTCTCTCTCTCTCTCTCTCTCTCTCTCTCTCTCTCTCTCTCTCTCTCTCTCTCTCTCTCTCTCTCATATATCCACATTAATTAGAAGAAAAGCTTCGGCGTAGGCACACCCTCGACGTCTCTCAGAGATATAAATTAATCCTGATAATTAAGGTTCATATTTGAACCATGCAAGGTACTATTAATGTTAATTAACAAGTTTGTGAAGTTGATTAAATGAGGTTAGTCCAGTAGTAAAACCACTCACACATGCATTATAAGATTACGGGTTTGAGTAATCCTCCTCCACAGGGACGGACTTTGGGCTGGGCTGGGCCCACCCTATCTTTTTTAAAAAAAGTTGAAAGTAAAAAAAATAAAAAAATAAAAAAATAATAAATAATTACTGATTGTTGCTAACAACAGGCCAACAGCTATATATATACCTGCTGGTTGGACGCTTGGACTTTTACCTAATCTACTTCACTCACTTCACGAGTCTCAAGACTCAAGTGGAAAGGCACATGTCATTGATTTCATTTTTCTTTTTCTTTTTCTTTAATAATTCTTTTTTTTTTTTTTTTTTTGGTGCAAAGGGGGCTAATAATTCTTTTCTCTTTCATCTTACTCCAAATCTTAATTAATAATTCATTAATAATTCATCTTCCAATTAGGTATATTTTTATAAATATTATAAATTTAAATATTTTATTTTGTAATTAAATTTTAGGATTAATCTAATTATTAGTTATTCTAATTTTAATTTATAAATTAACATTATTGTTTAATAAATTTCTTTTTGTTTTGGTTGAAATTTAGATACATGCTTATTATTATTTTTTAAAAATTATTTTTTGTTTTTAGATTTGTTAGTAAATAGTAATATAAGTGAATTTTTTTTTTAATAAACTCCATGGTTGTCTACATTGAAAGAGAAATTGCTGGTGCTATTGATCCTGATTTTATAATCGATAAGTTTGATTTTTTGAAAAGCCGTAGAATACAGCTTAATTAGCATTTGATTATATTTGTATTTCATGTTTATTTTATAATTTGTTTTGACTTTATTTTTTTTATTAATTTTTTTAATGTACTTTTTAGAATATATATTTATAGAGTAATCCCCGCTTTGTCTTCTTAACCGGGTGTATCTTTTTTTTTAATCAATACAATTTTCTCATAATGTTAATGATCGAAAAAAAATAATTATTTTAGCCCACCCTAATATTTAATCTTGGTTACGTCCCTGCTAAAAACCCCCATTTATGTAAAAGCGTAATATTTAAAATAAATAAAAAAGGTTTGTCAAGTTAATCCGGTTTAGTGTTAATTAAGGCCATCACACCTACATCAATAACATTATAGGTTCGAGAGTTATATATATATTCCTGCTTCCAGCACCAACTTTCAAATTTACAATAGTTCAAAACAAAATGTATGTGCAAATTAAAAACGGCATTCACTCAAAACTCACTCAGAGCTGTCAAGGGCACATTAACAAGAAGAAAGCGGCCTGGCGATAGGCAACTTACAGATCGATGACAAAGAATTGGGACCAATACCATGATGGCCTTCACAACCTCCTGAGGATGTTGGCCTTTAATGGGAAGTCATTGTCATACGTTGAAGAGAAGCAGGGACATTGCGATTCGCTTAGAGATATATACACTAGTGTTAATTAATTAAGTAAAGTCCTCATATATATGGTGTGATGAGTTTAGTGGAACATATATATTTATATGTATGGATGTCTCTCCCTCTGGACCACCAGTATCCGACCCACAAGCCTACAATATACTAGCCACAAACTGGTGGAATATGTGTATATATACATAGAAATTAAAGAACAAAAGACTCATGAAAAGGGTTTTTGGAGAAAGACAAAGAATTAAAGTTGGCATCTTTAGGGTTGTTTGATCGATCGATCAATGATAGCTAGTTGACACACACTTCATGTGATGGAAAAAAGGTTTAGGAGGAGCTGCCATAGTGCCATGTGAAGTGGTATGATCATAGAACAAGTGCTTGTTTCTTTCACTTTGTCATGTCTTTGATCGATCTCCTTTTCTAGAAGTTTGTTTTCTTTCTCATTTCTTTTTCCTTTTTAATTTAGATGACTCTCTTCTTTAATCAGTAGTAAACCTATTCATCCAAATACCACATATATATTTTTTAAGGGTTAGGCTAGAGAAATTTAAAATTGTGACTTAAAAAAGTGACTTCGAAATCCAACCGTTTAGTTGTTTTTAATCCAAGGGTCAGGGCAATTGATGATGTGGCATCAAAACTCAATTAAAAATGAGTCAATGCCGATTTGGTAATGAAAATAATGACGGATTTTGCAAATCTAAAAATCGATTGAACTTCTCCTCTTCCTTTCTTTCCACCATCGAATTATTTTTCATCTTTCAAAACTTTGGGATTTTAGGTCAAAAAGAATAATCCATCCCAAATCCAATTCTTGATTCATCCAACTCAAATTTGAATCTCATTCTATTTCAAAACTTCAGGATTTTAGGTCAAAAAGAATAACCCAAATCCCAAATCCCAAATCCAATTCTTGATTCATTCAACTCAAATTCGAATCTCATTCTATTTCTTCTTTCTACTCCTTGACACTGCAGTAACATTGTCAAGTACATTTTTTTTTTCTTTTCAAAATCCTCCATCAATGGAGGTGAAACTCCATTCGAGGTCAGTTTGGCCTCCAATGGAGGTCGAAATCTGCCTACAATGGAGATCAAAATCGACCTCCATTGGAGGTTGATTAAGAAGATGATGAAAAAAAAAAAGTGGAAAAATAAAATA
The DNA here is from genome assembly GCA_954870605.1 of Acer campestre. Classification (NCBI taxonomy): domain Eukaryota; kingdom Viridiplantae; phylum Streptophyta; class Magnoliopsida; order Sapindales; family Sapindaceae; genus Acer; species Acer campestre. Next base: position 15,283,646 of record OX940802.1, on the reverse strand, counting down.
AAAATAAATTGGAGGTCATTTCCAAGACTTTATGGTAATTTTTCGAGACTTTTGCAATTTCCAAGACTTTTGCAATTTCCAAGACTTTCTTAATTTCCAAGACTTTCTGGGTTCAAATGAAATTTTCTGAGACTTGGAGGTCATTTTCCAAGACTTCATGGTAACTTCCGAGACTTCGGTAATTTTCGAGACTTTCTAGATACAAATGAAATTTTTTGAGACTTTGCCAAGAAATTTCATTTGTACCCAGAACGTTTTGGAAATTACCAAAGTCTCGGAAGTTACCATGAAGTCTCGGAAAATGACCTCCAAGTCTCGAGAATTTTCATTTGAACCTAGAAAGTCTCGAAAATTACCATAAAATCTCGGAAATGACCTCCAATTTTTTTTTTTTCCAATTTTTTTTTTCATCTTCTTCTTAATCGACCTCCAATGGAGGTCGATTTCGACCTCTATTGAAGGCCAAATTGAACTCCATTAGAGTTTCACCTCCATTGATGGAGAATTTTGAAAGAAAAAAAAAAAACGTACCTAACAATGTTACTGCAGTATCAAGGAGTAGAAAGAAGAAACAAAATGAGATTCGAATTTGAGTTGAATGAATCAAGAAGTGGATTTGGGATTTGGGATTTGAGTTATTCTTTTTGACCTAAAATCCCAAAGTTTTGAAATAGATGAATGAGATTTGAATTTGAAATGAACCAAAAATTGGATTTGGGATTTGGGATTATTCTTTTTGACCTAAAATCCCAAAGTTTTGAAGGATGTAAAATAATTGATGGTGGAAAGAAAAGAAGAGGAAAAGTTCAATCGATTTTTAGATTTGCAAAATCCATGTCATTATTTTCATTAACAAATCAGCATTGACTCATTTTCAATTGAGTTTTGATGCCACATCATCAATTGCCTTGACCCTTAGATTAAAAACAACTAAACGGTTGGATATCGAAGTCACTTTTTTAAGTCACAATTTTAAGTTACTCTAACCTAACCCATCTTTTAATGACGATCCTTTGTCTAATAAAATGGCTAAATGAGATATAGTTGTTACTATAAATTATGGGATATTACGCCAAACAAAACTCAGAATTTTGACACCCGCAGGAAAAATAATAACGCCCTTCCGATCCAGATGTGGTGAATCATGATTGAACATAAGTTATGTGCTGAATTAATACATTAGTACTGCCTTAAATTTCACTTTATGTTTCAATGAACATAATTGTAAAGCACAATGTATTATGTAAGAACAAAATAATACAGAAAGAGATAGAGATCCAAGAGTTTCATTGATTTTCTTATTCAAAACAAACCGGCTGAAATCCAGCTTTTGGATGGTATAGACAACTTGATCTGATATCAATAACATAGCATTTGTGCCATAAATCCAAAGTTTACTTTCGAAATTTTAAGTCAATAATTCTGGTGATCTCTTCATCAATTTTCACTGATTTCACCTTCTACGTGACATCATTTGTAAGGATGGCATCAACGCCAGAAAATATTTCTTCTCGAACTTTAATTATTCGACCTTTGAAATTACTACCCCACATAGATAGAACATCAATACATGGTGTTGTTCATTGTGGACCGCTCACTTTATTATTTTCTCAATTGTCATCATATATGATATATTCCTGGCCAGAACGTACAAAAACAGCAGGTTCAATGTTCTTTTATATGTATAGGAATGTTCAGGTCAGTGCACACCAATGAAGTATCAGTGCGTTGGATATGAACCATTAGATTTACATACTTTGACTCAAAATGTATATACTTATCAAAACTTCTCCATATATTAGTACGCACTGACCACAACGGGATCGTGTGTATATATATATACATTTTGTCAACCATTGTAATGTTTTGCGCGATCAATTATCGAACTGGCCAGGTGATGCAAACAACAGTGTCCCAACTTAATTAAATTGGGTCCATGCATGCATGTTCGCATGTGGAACATGTACTGTTATAACTCAATTATTGTAGCTTTATAAGGTCATGTAAACAGGGAAAACATTGTCCCAACAGCAACAGGAACCGTAATTCAGGTGGAACAATTTAGGATGATTAGAGTTTCTAAGCAGACCATTGGTCAATTACTCCATTACCTCAATAAATGATTCTCTTGGTCTCATCACCTGCCTTTTAGAGATATTGGAGGACTCATTGATGGTGTCTCTCAAATGCCCGTAAATTTCAGGGAAGTCAACCAATAATGTTGATAATTAAAGTGAACACCATCAAACTAAGTGAAGATATCCAATTTTTCCAAACCAATTAATTAATTTGATCATCCTATAGTTGATTCTTTCAATCAATGGGCCTATCATAGTAGCACCCTTCATTACAAATTTGGTAAAAAGAATGCAACCCAAATAAGAAAAATCCTAGGCAGCTTTCTTATCAAAAAATAAAAAATAGTAATAATTGGATCATTTCCTCACCTCATTTTATCCTCACCTAAATTAATGGTATTAATCAATTCTATTTTTGGTAGAGTGAAAATATAAAAATTAATAGAAATAATTCAAATCACATTGACTTGCTATATTAGATATGTGCAAAGGCGTACCTAGGATTTTCTATTACGGTGGGCTAAAACAAAACTCTCTCTCTATATATATATATATTAGATAGTGCAAGAGCGTACCTAGGATTTTTTTGCTAGGATTGTTTTATATATATAAACTTTCAATAAGACAACTTGAACCTTCGTCTCCAACATTACATGAAAAGTTGATCCACTTCAACCCAATAATTGAATTTTTTTATCAAAGTATAAAATCATAGTTTTTCTTAACTTTAATGTATGGTTGTTTGATATTGTAACATTAAATTATCAAATAATTTGATTAAAGTGATAGTTTATAATAAATTCATAATAAAATAACAAAACACTAACTTAAATTTATGAATAATAAACCTGAAACTCTAACTTATTAATTAAAAAAAAATTAATTTAACTAAAAAAAAATACCTGAATTGAAAAACTAAGTATGATTATATATATATATATATATATTCAATTTTGTAACTGAAAATTTTGAAGGAATAAGATAATTATTAATTGGGAACAATTGGGAATGGTAGACAGAGATAGTTATTAATTGGGACATGTGAATTGTGATTTGGGAGGTGAGTGAGATAAAAGAGGGGGGGAGTTTGGGCATGAGAGAGGAGAGAGAGAGAGAGAGAGAGAGGGAGTTGTGTTAGGATATGAGAGTGAGAGAAGAGAGAAAAAGAGAGAGAGAGAGAGAGAGAGAGAGAGAGAGAGAGAGTTGGGAGTGATGGGACCGTGTGATGTGAGAGAGGGAGTGAATAGATGTTGAGGTGAAAGGTGTGATAGGAATGGAAGTTTGATAGAAAAAAAAGGTATTAATTATATATATATATGATTTTTTTTTTTTTTAACAAAAAATTGACTTGGCTACCGCCTCGAGTCTGCCCTCCCTTCAAGTCCATCCCTTGATATGTGGAATAGATTATAAAGACGAAGACAAGGTGATAATAATTAAAGTAAGGAAAGGATCCAAATCCATTAAAAAGATTGACCTCTCTATTCCACTAATTCATGACTAATTAAGGTGACTTTAGGCTATGTTTGTTACATAATATTGGATAGAATTATACAATTTACAATTCTGTTCCACACATTTTTGGACAGACCGGATGAGAAAACAATCTGGTGGGGACCACCTATTGTTCGATTGTAGCAAGATTATTTAGTCCCATCCCTATATATATATATATATATATTTTTGGGACACATACTTTATTTATTTTATATTATATTATTTATATTTAAAATATTAAATTTATTTAAATTGATTTAAATATTAATTTCACATATATTATTTTACTCTAATATTTTTTTAATTTCAATTAAAATTTAAATGTTATTTTATTTCAAACTTTTATCTATTTTTAATAATTCTTTTAACCAAATTTAATTTAAAATAATTTATTTTTTAATTTCTTTAAATTGATTAAAATGATTTTATTTCTTTAATATAGTTTTATTTCATTATTTTTCTCCAATCCCATTACATACCAAACACATGATAACACTATTTTTAGTCCAATCTTATGTTGTACCAAACATAAGAAACACAATAATTAATCCAATCATATCCAATCCAATCTCATCTCTTAAAAATAGTCTAATCATATACCGTGCATCAAACGCACCCTTAAAGATCAAAATATGTGTAAGCATAACTTCTTATTATATTTAGGTCTTCCTAGACAAACCCTCTTTTTCGTCAGCCTCTACCTATCAATAGTTCATTAATTATTGCAAAATAAATATATATACCTATCACCCTTCAAATTCTAACTCCTTGTGTGTTATTTTTTGCCCTTCCACTCCTATCAACATCTACGAGTAATCATATATGATCCAGACTTAATTAGCTTGTATTGAGCGCCTCTTAACATTGTCGATTGGATATCACACTTTAATTGGTGGATATTAAGTTCCTATATTGATATTAATGTATATCAAAGCATGATCAGGAATGAAAAAGGCCCTATACCTACTTAATTTAATAAGTAGAGTGTTAGGTTGATAAATGTTCGTATTTAAGACTCATAATTCCTATGTTTTATATTATGTTCTTGGGTGAAATTAGATATTTTAACGTGTTTATTAAGAATGTGTAGAAGATAGCTTTTGAAGTAAGTTCGGAGATAAAAAAGGTGATTTTAGCAAAGTTTGGAGAAATGCCTCAACAGCACGTCCAACCTGCGAAGACCAAGACCATATCTCCCTTATCAGATTGAACCAGGTTGAGATCCACATGTTTTCTGATAGCCCTAGATGTTTAGTTTATGGTGCACTTTAACAATCATCGGAATTTCTAGAGGAAGTTATAGCCAATTTAGTAACCGAATGTCAGAACTGGAAAAGTCAACCGTGTCATAGAGCAGTTCATGCATAACGGCTTACGTAGCGGCCAAAACCAGTAAAATTCCACGGTTTGGACCGCAGTTGACCTATGGAACGTTCCAAACCGCGGTTTGACGTATTTTTAGCGGAAAACCACTCTGAATTGGTCCAGATTTGTCCTGAAACTTTCTAAATCAAATCCTAATGATTCTAAAAGACCAAGACATATTTGGAAAACTTCTTAAACTCAAATTATGAGTCAATCATCAAAAGAGGAAATCCAAGTTAGGAAAGAATTATCATTCTTTATTTCATTCTACTTTCCCACTTAGTGAGTTTTCTACACCAAAGCAAATTAGGAGTCCACAAGGAGAAGTAACCTATAAATACCAAGAGTTTTTTCAGGAGAAAGGGTGAGAGATTCATTATTCAAGATTGAAGACCGAAGATCTTTCATAGTTTTATTTTCTCTCTTCTTCTACCTTTCTTTAGTTTTAATGTTTTTATTTTCTTTCATAGTTATAATGAGTAGCTAAACTTCTCATAGCTAGGGCTAACTTGAAGCCCTAGACATGATTCTAATTACATAGACAAGTGTGTTTTAACAAAGTATTATTTTCCTTACATGATGATTTCAATTTCTCCATTATAATTGTTTTTCTAATATTGTGTTTCTTTGATTGATCACCTTTAAAGCATGATTTTAGGACCTACGTTGTAGGATATAGTTCGATTGCGATACGAACATATTCTTCCATGCAACATTTAATTGAAATAAGACCCAATTAAGGGAAATTGATTTATGAATTACTTTGAATAAATGCCATAATCTAGGGTTTGTGTGATATTCATATTCTCTTCGTTCTTAATGGATTCCTATTATTAAATCTAGTAGATGCCCATGCTAGGTTATAATTTGGAATACACGTATTTATGTAGATGACATGCAACTTACATACTAACTAAGAGAGAATCTATACGATTCGAGTGGGATACTAACACCTTGTTGTAAATATCTTTATCATGTTTGATTATTTATTAACTTCATTATTGTCTATGAATTGGATGATTGTTTAGTGGTGGATAGGAAGTTCTAGCTAGCTGTTCTTTATTGATTTTTCTAAATTAATGTTTTGCTTCATTTTTAATCTTAGTTTGCTTTACTTTCATAGTTTTTAATAATCACATTCAAAACCCCCTAATTGTGTGTGTGTGTGTTGTGTTTTATTTTAGATGTTTTAGAGTCATAGAGTGTCTTAGATTAATGTTTTTTAATTCATAACTTTCGTAGGTAATTCATTCCTCGTGGGAACGACCCTTTCTTACCCAATGTGCTATTGTTTACGATTTGTGCACTTGGAAGGTTTGATAATATTTTTGTTTGCTATTTTACAACCAACATAGGACATATATATGTTACTTAAGAGCAACAACCAATTAAGTATGGATATTGAAGACAAATCTTTTTTTTTTTGAAAGCTGCGACTTTATTGAAAAACCAGGAACCAATACAATCCACATCTTACAACCAGTTACCCCATAAAGACAAATCATCTTATCCCAATACAAGAGCAACCAAAAACTGGAAGCAAAACAAGAAAAAAACACAAAAACTCAACCATAATTTGCCCATTCTAATCTATTCCTATGACCTCTAGATCCAGTTTTTGCTAAACAATCTGCCAAAGAATTCATATCTCTTGGTACAAATATTATCTCTAAACCCTCCCAAGAAAGAAGAAATTGTCTTATATCATGCACCATATGAACCAAATTAAAATTTCCAAAGTCTTCGCCATTACACCATGCTACCGTAGATTTCGAATCGCTTAGAATAGAAATATTGCGATCAAAATATACTTGTTTGTCGATCAATAATTGACACGCTATGTGAATAGTATAAATTTCAGCTGAAATCACATCCAATTCCCCTACAAAATACGAAAATAGACAAAGAATCTTCCCACTATTATCCCGAAGCACCCCACCAATTCCAGCATCTCCAGGATTGCCTCTATATGATCCATCTACATAAAAATACAATTTCGAAGTAGCTCGAGGGAACCGGCAATTATCCACTGCAGATTTGGCCTTATGCAAGTCCACACACCTTTCCTTTACATCCAAAACTAGCAAGGACAAGTCAATCACAGACCCACATCCGAAATTCTTAAACCAAAGGGCCACCCGAAATTTAATTGTGTCCAACACATTTCCCATATTAACAGCATTACCATTGAATACCACCTCATTTCTACATTCCCATATAGACCATACAACTGCAAAGAATAGAATACTCCATACTCTTCTCCTCGACTAAGAGGGACATAAGGCACACCAACCTAAAACCCAATCCGAAACCGACGATGAAGAGCATACATTAACATCCCACCAACCCAAACAAGTCCTCCACACCTCACTAGACCATTCACATAATAGAAAAACATGGTCAATTGACTCAACCCCATCTGCACACAAAGGACATCCAATACCGATCGACTGAAAAGCAGTACCAAATTTGTGTAAAACCTCTCTAACCTGAAAATAAATATTAACGAGTCCTAATATAATTTAGAGGGGGGGGGGGGGGGGGGGGGGGGGGGGTGAATAGATTTTAATCCCTTTTTACCAATTTTCGAGATTAATCAAGATTACAAACACAACCCCAACTAGTCAACAAATAAAATCAAGTGTAGAGAATGCGGAAAGTAAATAACACATGATTTTTACGTGGAAACCCACACGGGGAAAAACCACGGGCTGTTTTGTGCGCCACACTAGAACCTCAATCCACTACTTGCAAATACGATTACAATCTAGGTTGACCGCATCACACCTAAGATTATTAATCCGTCTTTGCTACCCACGGGCCTTTAGAAGTGAATCTAGTTCATGCTTGCAAACAACCAAAAGGTAAATACAAGACTTGACTCTAATTGAAGAGATAAAACAACCTAGTGTGAATATGTGCAATATTCAAGATGCTCAAAATGCAAGGTTAGACATTTTAGCTTATCTAGGCAAGGATGAACATGTTAGACATTCCTAGATATCATTTTACTAAGTGGCATGCATATAACATAACAAAATAGACAAACAAAGTCCTATATGCAATATCTACCACAATACAACTCACAAAACACAATAACACAATCTTGAAACTAATTCAAGTCATAAAAGAGCAATCTTGAAACTAGTCAAGTAATAAAAGAGCAATCTTGTAGAGAAAGAAACATGTGAAGTGATGCAAATATGTTCTAACTACAAGTCATGTGAGCAAGTATGAAAATCCTATGAGAATCAAACTAGAACATGCTAGATGATGAATGAAGCATACAAGAATGATGGGTTTTGATGTTTGGAGTGATAAAAGAGTGTTCTTGATACCTTAGCTTAGAAGCAACTTAGAAGCTCTCAAAAGGATGTAATTTTTGCTCTCTAAAGTGTTTTAGAAGACAAGGCAACATATATAAAGAGATGCAATCAAAATGATGTCGTTTTATGGACAAACATCAGAGGTCGCCATTTGAGGTCACCATTTGTCAAATGGCGACCAAGTGGCGACCTCAGCATTTCTTCTAGGTCGCAGTTTGCGGTCGCCATTTGCAAATGGCGACCTCTGATGCAACACACAAAAAAACCTTCTATGTCGCCATTTGTCTCATGGCGACCTCACACCTGATGCTTTTTCAAATAAAAAATCATTCTGTCGCCATGGCGACCTTTGTGTACAATGTGCAAGTGAAATGTGACATGTGAAGAAAATACACACAAAGGCAAAGCATACATATGCAACCATTTGAAGTGAGTGTGTGCAACCTAAATCTCTTCAAATTAAGAAGTCAAGATCAAGTAGCTACCTTCCATGAAGCTCTTGAAATCCACAATGAGGTCCTTAAACATTTGAGTAGAATTTCTTCAATTCTAAACTACCCTTACAAGATTAAACCTCATTGTGATTTTGTCACCGAAATTAGCCAATTAAAAAGTGAGGCACTTACATAACCAAAATTCTACCTTTTAATAATTGCCACACAAAAACCTCCACTTTTGGAGGACATACATTCTACCAAAGAAAGTCACAAAACAAATCAGTTGAACCATTATTATCCTCTAAACATTTTCTAAAAGAGCTTACTGAGAATAAGCCATTAGTAGAGTAAGTCCATGACAGCACATACGGGGAATTGCGACTTAGCTGAATACTTTCCAATGAAAACTTGAAACAATTTCACTGCTCAATCTCCCAGTCAAATAACGGTCTTCTCAAAATCACATTCCACACCCATACAAAATTCAACCAGCTGCCATATTCATTAACACATCCTACCTTGTTTTCAGCCAATGCATATATTCTTGGAAATGCATACATAAAAGGCACTGAATCCCATTTAACATCCTGCCATAATCTCACTCTATCACTTATCCCAACTGCCACTTGAAAGCCGTTTTTTGCAATAGTAGCTGCATTATTACTGTCCGAGAAAAATCTGTTCAAGCCTTTAACAAAAGGCGACCCATTCCTCATTCTTGCAACATCCCACAACACCGGATTAGCCCCTAAATTATACTTTGCACACAGTACCAACTTCCATAATGAATACTTCTCTCTCCCAAACCTCCACAGCCACTTTGCCAGCAAACTCAAACTCTTATCCCTCATTCTTCCCACCCCTAGACCACCAAACTTCTTATGTTTGCAAATTGTACCCCAATCCACCGACTGAATTTAATTTTATAATTTGAAGATTTAATAATAAGAACAAGATTGCGAGTATAACCATCACACCTTCACCACAAGGTTGCAGGTTCAAGTCCTTCCCCTCCTAAAAAAACCCTGAATTTATGTAAAGGGTAAATACACTGACCTCCTAGTAAGTTTGACATAAATACAACCAGAGAGCAAGTATGCATTTATCTACTCAAGCCTCCTTTAGTCTTAAAATTGAACCAATAAAAAGACCAAATTACCCTTATTTACTAAAATTTAAAAATGTTGATAATTTTTTATATAAAAACAATTAAATTAAATTAAATTAATTGAAGATAATGTTTTCAATGTAATAAAAATTAAAAAATAATTCTAAACTGGAAAATTCAAAAAAAAATAAATTTAATTTTAAATTATCTTCATTTTTAAATTTATATTTTTTTTACTATTTTTAATAGGTAGTTATTTAAAATGAAAATAATTTAATAACTCATTGTTAATCGCCAAAAATGGCTCAAGAAATCAAATGAGCACTTTCCCCGGTACGCCGCAGGAGGATCGAAACTGGAGCAGGACTCTTCTAGGCTATCGTGAAGGATCCCAGTCCCGAAATAATCGGATCCACCACGCTTCCTCCTCCACCTCCACCTCCACCTCCACCTCTCGGACCCCTAAAAAATTCCAGATCTCCGATACAACCGAGACCCCCCCCCCTAAGCCGAGAAGGCGAGTTTTAGAACGATCTCGCTCTAGCTTCCACCTTAGCCTCAAAAGACCAACGAGATTCACCAGCGCTTCCAAAAGAAGCTGTTTAGGCGAGATGCCTTGAACCGCCAGGTTGAACAAGGCGAAGACCATCTGGTCCCTCAACCTCCCTTCCCCGATGAAGTTACCCTAAGCACGCTAAAACTATCTAGAAACTCCACCAAAGTCACAAGTTGAACTCGTGAAGGATTGGTGTAAGCCTTAGCAAACGAACCGGTCCAAAAGGGGGAGGAACCCAAATGATTCCAAAGGGTAGGTGGGCATTAATTTCAGATAGCTAACAATGAAATGGAAAGGTAAGGAATTGATAGCTCAGATTAGCGCACACCAAGTGACCTTGATGACCCAATAGGAGTCTAAGTCAGCCCTACCAAAGGTCACCCCAATCATCACCAAAGAGGGAACTTGAGTTCCAGTAGGCATGGAGAATTCGAAAAGCACCTAGGTAGAAAGAGGAAATGTTAAAAAGAAGCATCTAATAGTGGCAGCGTGATAGGCGCTTCCATTGTGCCCCAGCAGTCCCAACATGTGAAAACAACTCATGTGTTCAGCTCAGACGTTCCCGACCAACCAGAACCAGGGAAAAAACCACATAACCACTTACGAAGCACCTACCTGGACAATAGGGCATATGAGGCACCATCTCGGCCATCCATGACTTGTATACCGCCCATGCCCAATGAGAACCAACGATAGAGATCCCCTAACGGTTATCCCGCCTAAAGGAGGGTCTCCCACCTACCAGTCGGACCACCACGTTAGCCCTAGGGCCTAGCTGGAGAAATCCTGACCCTCCAAGGCACATGTAATGGTGGGCCCAGAACAAAAAAGGGGTGAGGATCATGCTAAGGGCCCCCTCAAGGGAAGATCTTCCTCACTTACCACATCCTAGACCATCTATAAATACCCTCACTTAAGAGAAGAAAAGGGGGTTGGACGAAAAAGAGAGTTTAGCAGATATAAGAGAGAGTATTTTTCTACTATAGAACGACTAGTCTCCACTTGGAAACCGAAGAAAGTTTGTTATCCTTTTTTCTACTATTGAACGACTAGTCCCTGCTTGGGGGCCAGATCAGAGAGAAAAATTGTGATATATTTTACCTCCCGTTTTGAAAATTGTAGACACACCATGCATAAATGAGAAAATATCACCAATCACACCTCTGTACAAGTGCCCGCTTATAATTCCCCTAAAGTTATATATTTTAGCAATGCAACATATATCTTTACTATCGCATGAACTGATATCTGTAGTAACGAAATTTATATATTGTCACAAGAACTGATAACTGTTATAACGAAATTTATGTTCCTCGCTAAAAGTACTCTCTAGCGACAAATATTTGATTGTTGTTAAAGATATTGTCGCTGAAATTCTTTAGTAACGAAATTTGATTTTCCACACTAAAAGTGATCTCTAGCCACAAAAATTAAATTTTCATTAAAGAATTTGTTGCTATTGCCCATTTTTCTTGTAGTGGAGATGTCTTAAAATGTCCAAGACCAAATCGAAGATGTTGTCTCAAGTTATGAAATTTTTATTTAGAATTGTCTATAGTTATATGAAACTAATTTGGTCATGTTTGGTTCCCGGAATGGAAAAGAAATCCATGTAGGAATGGAATTCTTATAAGAAAGGAATCCATTTCTTAGATGGATTAATCCTTTGTTTGGTTTCAATATAGAATCCATTATGGAATCTTTGGTTATTTGACCAAAATGCCTATTATATATTTATTGTATTACAAATATTTTTTAAATTAAAATATTATTCTAATATTCAATGATTAATAATTGAAATTTAAAAATATTTTTCAAGTAATTACAAATAACAATTTTCAAACGATAAAATTTAAAAGATGTAATAATTATTTTTTAAAATATAAATGAATTATTTCATAAAATATATAACTTAATTTATTAGAAAAATACTTTAAAAAGGGAAAAAAAAAATTGATAAATTTCACTAGTGACCACCAGAGACGGTGTCGCTAGAGGAGGCAATATCGGTCACCTCCAGTTGCCTCCTTCGACAAACGAATAGATCTCCATTGCAAATCAGTCTTCTCCTCAGAAATCCAGTGAACACAAAGTGGCAACAACAAGGAAGCGATAGACACAAACCTCCTCTAGTGAAGGAGGTTCGTAGCCTCTAACGCCTCCTTTGTTTCTTTGTTTGAAAACAGAGGAATCCCACACCTCCTCTAACGATGGCAGCAAGGCCCTCCGACGCTGTCTAAGGTCATCTCTGGTGGCCTTAAACGGCAATTACGAGGCTTCGCTGGTGGCCTCGCTGTCTCCAATTTCGAAGGAGGCCACCAGTGGTGATCTCGTATGTTTTATGCTTTTTGTAAAATAAAATAAAATCGTGATTTTTTATTTATTTTGAGGATAAATCAATAAATTAAACATTTCAGTGAGGATGGAATCTAGATTCCAACCACAAGAGGTAGGAATCCTAATCCACCATTTTGGTGGAATCGTCCTTCCATGACATTTTGTGAAAACCAAACAATGGAAAGATGATTCTTTTCCCATTCCATGCTTTGATTCCACCAACCAAACAACACCTTAATGTTAATTTATCACATATTTTGAATGTAGCACATATATACTTATTAAATAATTAATTCAAGGCCAATTGAAGTTTTGAATGTGATTATATGCTTATAGTTTTATTCGACAAAACCAAACAATGGAAAAATGATTCCTTTTCCCATTTCATGCTTTGATTCCACCAACCAAACAACAACTTAATGTTAATTTATCACATATTTTGAATGTAGCACATATATACTTATTAAATAATTAATTCAAGGCCAATTGAAGTTTTTTTTTTTTGGTGGATAATAAACGAACTTTTATAAAAAAAAACAAAACAAATTAACCAGGACAATTGTCCTAGACTAACCGCTCCACACACGGAGGGAAAGAACCCATCCAAAAATGATCCCCAACAATCGTCAAGGCCAATTTTGAAAGGTTATGTGCAACAACATTCACATCTCTAAAAGCAAAAACTACCATAGACCCAATCATGTCCCGAAGACGATCTTTAATATCTGCAATAATCAAACCAATGTCGGCACAAATCTGGGTGTCGGAGTTGATCATTTTAACCACGTTCAACGCATCGGATTCAATAATAATCAGCTCCAAACTAGAATCTTTAGCAAAAATCAAACCTTGCAAGATGCCCAGAGCTTCAGTAACTTGTGGGGAAAAAAATTTCCCAATCTTCTGCGAGCTAGCTGCCAACACCAGCCCCTAATTATCTCTTACCACCATGCCCAACCCCACACATTGATTGTGCACATCAATAGTAGCATTAGTGTTCAGTTTTAGTAACCCTACATTTAGAGGTGACCATTACTGCCATCAACCACGTTAACCAATAAATTTGCCTCTTAAAACTCAGTCAAGAACCCCTCCATTCAGGGAACCACCTGATCCATATCCTGAATCCCACCACCATGAACAGGAACCAAATTCGCCAAAGGACAACACACAACAAATCCAAACTCTTTCAAAAAGGTTTGACAGCAAAAATTGAAAAAATCCTTGAAGCATACAGTGTTGTCATATTTAAGACCCTTTAACAAACCAAAGCTAGATCGCACCCTCTTCAAGCCTGGACAACCCCAAAGAGCGTGAATTGTGGTCTCGAAATTGCCCAAACAAACTGGACACAAGCCATCAACATGGACATTTCTCCTTGCTAGATTAACTATAGTCGAAATCCAATCATGCGCAGCCTTCTAAAGAAAGATCTTTACCTTTGGAGGCAAACGGCATCGACACAAAATTTTCTAGCAAAAGCCTGAATTAGGCAAACTAGAAGAAGAGACACTATTACCCAAAGAAACCCCTACCTTATAACCACTTTTCACAGTGTAGATACCATCTGGAGTATACTGCCAGCATAGAGAGTCTTTTCTCCGACTTAGACTACATGAGATAGACAAGATAAATTTGGCATGATCTTCTAGAAAAATATCATGATTTAAAGGTTCATTCCAAGCACCTGTTTAAGTCCTCAATTGGCTAACCAACCAAATTCCATTGTCAATTTTAGGTGTGAAAACCTTGAAAGTTACTAATCGTGAGAGCCAACGATCGTCAAAAATAGACACCAAAGAACTAGCTCCAATCTGCCACCTAGATCCTATTTCCAAAAGGTCACGTCCCCTAGCTAAGGCTTTTCCACAGTTGAGACCCTTTATCACAATTATCAGCTTTCATAAAAGAAGAAGCGGGGTAGTAGCAGCTCTTAACAACTCTTGCAACAAGAAAACGTGGATTCTGCTCCAAACGCGACCCTTGTTTAGCAAGGAGTGCTTGGTTAAAAACTTGAAGATTATGAAAGCTCATACCCCCTCTCTTCCTTTGTTGTGCATAATCTATCTCAAGAACCCCAATTAATACGTTTCATATCAGCAAAACTACCCCACTAAAAATTGCAACACAATCTCCGAATTTTCGTAATTAAACCCTTAGGCAAACGGAAGACACTCATTGAGTATGTCAAAATAGCTTGAAGGACTGCCTTTATAAGCACCTCTTTCCCACCCATAGATAACACTTTAGATCTTCAACCCTAAATTTTCTACCAAACACGATCTATTACATCCTTAAAAAGGTTTTTTTTTTTTTTTTTTTTTTTTTTTTTTTTTTTTTTAACTTCCACTAAAAAAGCTTGGCAACCCAAAATATCTTTCGTGACACTTTACTTTGCGAACACTAAAAGTCATAGCCAATCTGTCCCCTTTAACATGAGAAATAATGTCACTGACACACATGCTAGATTTACCAAAGTTCAACAATTGGCCCGAAGCTCTAGAGTAAACATTAAGAATCCTACGAATACGAGCACACTCACGGAGAGAAGCTCCAAAGAATAGGAGGTTGTCATCAGCAAAGAAAAGATGGGAAATCACTTGCTTGCACGTCCACGCCGAAACCTATGTAGATCTTTCCGACTGATTACAGCATCAATCAAACCTGACAGTCCCTCGGCCACCAATAAATACAAATAGGGCGAAAGCGGGTCGCCTTGTTGAAGACCCATTGTAGGCACAACCGAACCACACATTTGACCATTGATCAGGAAAGATAAGGTAACAACCCTTACATATCCCATAACTCATTTAACCCACTTCTCTGAAAAACCAAATGTTAACCGTAAATTCTCTCTGGGTGAGGAATTTCAATTAACACCCTCAAACTGCTACCTGGCAAGCTGCAGCAGGGTAGGTACCTCTAGGTACCATGGTTTGTACGAGTAAAAATTCTGGAGTGAGGTGTAATAAGTAGGAGAAAAATCACCCCGCCCATCGGGACTTCACGCATTGGAGAAGATATGGCGCTTGGGGTTCCCATGTTGGAGTAAGGGTTGTGATCCCTCTTTATGAACCCCGTATCCCGTACTCAGTACTCGGTACCCCGTATCCCGTCCCTCATACCCCGTATCCCGAATCTCGCATCCCATACTCTTTTCTAGATCTCCATTGTGATTCCCCGACCCGGATAGCAAGCAAGCAAGTAGGATATGGGATAGGAGCTCTTCAATGATAAACTTACATACATGTGTAATAAAATAGATACAAGGGAGAGAATGACAAGTCTTTTTGACAGAAGATGGACTGGCCTAGGGGGAAAAAGCATCACGCATGATCATATGCTGAAAAACCCCTAGGTAGTATCCGGTGGAGAGAGATCATTTATATATTTATCAATAAGGCGTGCTCCGTGGAGCTTACACAAGTATGAGAATCACACAACATAAGTGCTTCGGAGAGCTTACAATAATAGGTGGGCATATGCCCTTTTCTCTAATCAATAGAAAACAAGAGGAGAAGGAAGCCTTGTTTGTTGGGGAAGAAACTGCATGTCTTTTTGGGAAAAAGGAGAACCCCCTTCTTTTTTTCTCGAATCTCATGTCATGTATATATAGGTCTTATTTCTTGTTGTTCACTCCCCTAAATTTAATCCAATGACTTAGCAATTTACGGGGCATTCCACGTTGATAGGCGAGAAGATCGTGGGATTGATTCCCCATAATCAAGTGATTCCTTTTAGAACTGAAAGAGTTGACTCCACTTTAATATAGGACTCTTGAATGGCGGGAAACAAGGCAATTTCCTTGTTTACTTAAACTCTTGGTGTGGTCTAGCTCTTCCTTGGTATTTACGACCTCATTTATTGATGTCTTCTATGTTAGGTGGTCGGGAGGAGTTTGGAGGGTTAGTCACAGGGTACAGAGTACTGCGGGGTACCGTGGGGTACCGGGGTACCGCGGGGTACTGCGGGGTACCATGGGGTACAGAGGGGTCCGCGGGTTACTGCGGGGTCCGCCGGGTACTGTGGGGTCCAACGGGGTCCGCCGGATACTGTGGGGTGCTGCGGGTTCCAGCGGGGTCTAGCGGGATACTGCGGGGTACTACGGGGTACTGCGGAGTACCGCGGGGTCCTACGGGGTCCAGCGGGTGCGGCATCCCTCTACTTGGCTATTTAGACCACGATAAATAGATAGGTGTATTGATCTTGGTTCCTTTCAGAGGCAGTTAGATGCTCCTTGCGGCATCCCTCTACTTGGCAAGGATGGAAAATTCTTCCTTGGACCCCTGCTAAAAAAGGCGGTTAACACCAAGTTTTAGCATAACCTTTGAAAGGAAGTCCTATTCCACACGGTCATACGTCTTAGACATGTCCAACTTAAAGGTAATGGACCATTTATTCTGCTTTTTTGTCTTCAACGTATGAAGGCACTCAAGACATATAATTGCATTATCTGAAATCATCCTTCTTGGAACAAAAGCGCTCTGTGTTTTAGAAACCACCTCTCCCAAGACCACACCTAACCTATTGGCTAGTGCTTTAGATACTATCTTGTACACGGCGTTACAGAAGCTAATAGGGCAGAAGTCAACCATATGGTCTGTAGATGGTTTTTTGGGGATTAAACAAACCAAGGTCTAATTAATGTCCCTCACAGACTCCCCATCATTAAGACATTTCAAGCTTGCCTTCGTGATATTGTCTCTAACAGTTTGCCAATATTTCTGGAAAAAAAGAGCTGGTAAACCGTCCAGGCCAAGTGCCTTAGAAGCGGTCATATTAAAAACTGCCCGAAGGAACTGTAGCGATAGACGGGGCCATAGAGAATTCAGAACCTCAAACTCTTTCTCTGAGTTAGTCACACCAAATGTAAAGAGACCCACAAAATAATTAAAAACTATTTTTTCAACCTCTAAAGAACCTTTACGCCAAGACCCCAACTCATCAAATAAGCCATCAATCTGATTTCTGCTTCTTCTAGTGGACGCATTTAAATGGAAGAACTTAAAGTTTCTATCCCCACCTTTTAGTTAGTCAATCAACCCTCGAGTGTTGTTTCTAGTAGTTTTCCTTATTCTCTAAAACCTTGTCAAGTCGAACCTCAAGCTTACGAATTAACTCCCACGATCCTGGTCTAATATGATTTCAGGCCTCCAATAGTTGCTTCTGAGTCTCCAAAATACCAGACCTTAACTAATTTCTTTTAATTGTGTTCCATCTACCTAATTGTTAAGTATAATTAGAAATCACAGCAACCATATGTCTCACAGTCCCCCATCAATAGAATGAGATCAATTACGTTTGACTAAATCCTGACATTCCTTACAGTCTACCTAACAGACTTCAAAATTGAATCTCCTCTGATTACACCCCCCTCCCCCCACCCTTGGGTACTGATCAGAAGTAGATAAAATCTCCATCACAATTGACCTATGATCGAAATTCGAGAAATCAAGATGCCGTACAACAGAGTTTGGGAACAACTAGTGCCATATAAAACATTGTAAACCACAGTCCAGCCTTTCTTGAACCAAAGCAGTACCATCTCATCTATTACTCCATTTAAATTCTGGACCTTTGAAATCCATATCTATTAACTCACATTCATCAACCACTTCTCTAAACTCCTCAATCAAATGCCGTTGATGAGGCATCCCACCCCATTTTTCATCAGAGTTGAGAACTTCATTAAAGTCCACAAGACAAAGCCACGATAGATCAAATATAGCCAAAAACTTGTGTAAAAGCATCCACGAATGACTTCGCTTTGTCAAATCTAGATTACCATAAAAGCCCGTCATTCTCCACATCTCAAAATCACTACTCGAAACTTAGACATCAATATGAAATCTTGAAAAAGAAATTAAATCTACACAAATCCTATCTGACCAAAACAAACACAATCCACTGCTCCGACCCACCGATTCCACGACCAATTTTCCCTGATACCATACTTTTATTCGGATTCTCTCTAATGCTTGCACACCTAACTTTGTCTCCATCATAAATAACACTTTTGGGTCTGTCTCCCGCTTCAGAATTTACAGGGCATAGACCACCCAAGGACCCCCCCAGCCCCTGAGCATTCTAAGTTATGGTCCTTATTACTTCTGATCGGCTGGTAGAGACATGGCCACCAATATCCGAGAGTGAGAATCAACATCCTCAATGGAAATTTTTCTTTTCTTTTCCTCAACTGACACAACTTCATTGCAGATAGAGATCATCCTCTAAACATCGGCAATCCGAAATGGCTCATCATCAATCGCACACTTCCTCTGCCCCAATGGCATAGGTGACTCCACCACAGTCCGACCCTTCTCAAAAATAAATAAATAAATAAATAAAAAACCTTTCCTCTCTAGCCTCTCAGCAAGTTAAATGAAAGTAGACCTCTAGTATTCTGGTGTGGTGCTAGGGGTGGTTAAAAATGAATTCGGAGGAGATTGTGTTACTTTGCGCTAACATACCTCTAAAGGAGAAAGATGGACCGGTTCGAAAACTTCATTCAAATCTGAGAACGGCGGGAGTCTAGCGGATGAATTTGAGTCTTATGGGGAAAGCCATTTCTAATAAATGGTTAACCGTGAAGCCTTCATGGATTTGATTGGGAGGATATGGCAGGTGGAGGAAGGTTTGGAGATTGAGGTGGTTCAACATAATACTTTTACCTTTCAGTTTCATAGTATGGGGGATCAACGACGTGTTATGGAGGGGGGATTGTGGACGTTTGATGGAGCTCTCATCGTCTTGGTAGAGCCAATTGGTAAGGGTGCAATCGACGATTTACAATTCAGCCATTCGGAGTTTTGTTGCAAATTCATTATGTGCCGCTGGTTTGTATGACCGAAGATATTGGGAATTTTCTTGGAGGTATGATAGGGGAAGTTGTTGAGGTGGATGTGGGGAAATCTAGGGAGAGTTTAGGGAAATTCCTAAGGGTTCGGGTGAGGGTTGACGTGACTGTACCGCTTCGCTGGTGTTTAAGGGTAGATGTTATGGGTGATGGTGTAGAAAAAATTATGATTCTTTGGTACGAACGATTGCTTAACCACTGTTTCCGGTGTGGACGTCCAATCTACACAAGATTGCCTTAAGACTCTAGTGGGAATGGAGGTTGAGAGAGGGAAGGACCGCCCCTTTGGGGCTTGGCTGAGGGCTACAAGACCTAAGAGGACTAGAGGAAAAAGGGCTGGAGAAGTAATAACTTTTCCAGGAATCCATCGAATCGTTCTGCTCCTGGGAAACCTGTGGAGCAAATTCTCGGAACGATCTTCGACGTTAACCGACGGGAGCATGGGGTTTTCGATTACAGAGTAGTTAGAGAGAGATCCAGTGAAAAGCGGGGGGAAGGCCAATCGAAGTTTTGAAGGTGAACATATGCTTATAGTTTTATTCGTTAAAATGCAAATTTTCATAATTTTAAACAAAGTTTAATTGTGTGTGTGTGTGTGCGCGCGCTCGTGAAAATACACGAGGTGTGTAACCTAGAGGGGGGTGAATGAGTTATTAATCGATTACTTACAAACTTTTTCGATTAGTCTATATTAATCACAATTAACCCAAATAAACAAATAACAAAAAATCAAATGTAAATTTTTTTTTTTAAATATTATATAGATTCAGGGTTTGGGTAGAGCGAAGACTTGAACCTACAACCTCATAGTGTATGTGTGAAAGAATAAAAGGTATACCACTGGAACAACCTTAGCTCGTCTAATTTCAGTATTGTTACTATGTTGTTATTAGTGATTGATTTCAATCAAAAATAAAAGATTTAAAATTTTTTTTTAAAAAAAATACAAACTAAAAGAAAATAACCCTCCACTCATAACTACCCCTATAACTATGCAAGTCATAAACACACATACACACACAAAAGTTTTTCCACCAATTAAGATGATGATGATTGAAATAAGTACATAATTTGATATATATTCATAGATTTAGCTACTATATAATTTCAATAGGGTTACAGGGTTGTTATTAGTACGTAATTGGATTTAAATCCAATGGTCTATAAAAATCAAAGATTTAAATTTTTTATAAAATAAAAAACTAAAAGAAAATAACTCTTTCCCTCGTAATTACCCCTACAACTATGCATATCATATAATAATAATAGTTTGAACACACATTAAAAGTAGGTTGGAACAGATTTTTCCATACCAAAGATCGAAGCTGGAAAATCAAATGAGGGTTCTTTAAATTTATAGAACTCTTTAAAGAAGCACTTTTTGGATTAGCACTAACTTAATAATTTGAGTTTAAATAACATCAAAGTATGATGATGGACAAAAATACCACTATTTTTACTTTTATTCTTTTCTATATCCTTTTTTTCTTTAATTTTTTTGTTTCCCAAAAACCTCCATCGTTGAAGGTGACCTCCATTAATGGAGGTCGAAAGGACCTCGACCTCAAATCTCCAATGGAGGTCGAATGGAACTCGATCTCCAATATACAAAAAAGACCTCCATTAGAGGTCGATGAAGATGTAAAAAATAATAAATAAATAAATAAATAAAAACAAATAAAAATTTTGTTTAAAATTTTTGTTGGCATTGGTCACCCAAGACTTAATGCCACTATGTTTTTTTTTTTTTTTTTTTTTTTTTTTTTTTTTGCATTACACCCATTAAGTCTCGGAAATATTAAAACAAGTCTCGGAAAGACCCAAAAAAAAATTCTCGAAGACTTCTTCCCTCGAATCCGAGACTTGTTTTCTATAACTTTTTTCAGATTCATTTTTTTTTTGTTTTTTCTTTTTATTTATGTTCTTTTGCGATTTTTTTTGTTCTCTCTTCTCGTTGATTCCTCTTCTTTGTCTCAAACAATTATAAAAGAGATAAAATTACAATTCATCTACAACTTTCTTGACAGATTCTTCTTTTTTCTTATGAAAAAAAGTAAAGGAAAAGGTTATTTTTTTTTAGAGAAAGAAGAAACAAAAGTGAAGTCAATGGTATTTTTGTCTCATTACATGCTTTGACACTAAAAAACATAGAATTATAAACTTAGTGTTATCCCACAAGGTCTAACCCATTTGATGCTATTTAACCCTATTATTTCCTCCATCAATGATATAACCATAAATTATTTTTTGAGACATAACAAATGGAAAAAGTTAAATTATTGTTTTCATATATTTTATATTATGGTTCAGCTTTTATATATATACTATTGTACTGTATAGTCAGAGGCGGAAATATGAGAGGGCTGCCCCAGACTGTAGCCCAGACAGACCTCCAGAAAAGAAAAGAAAAAAAATTGGATAATTACATAAAACCCCTATGGTTTAATAATATTACACTAATATGATATTTTGTCTATTTAGTAAAATGTAACTATTTTGTTTTTCAAAGTAAGTTATAAAAATACACATAATACTATGACTTCTAATATTATAGAATTAAGTTATTTGCAAGTTTAAATAATTTTTTTAACTACAAGTTTAAACAATTGTTTATGCATAAATTTTACAATGTATTTCATATTCTAAGTAGTCCATTATTGAATTGGCGTCATCTTATTATTTAAAAAAATATATATTTTCATCAAGAATTATATATAAAAAATACTATTCTTAGTTAATAGGTGTAGGGGGTCGATCTACAATCGATGTGGATCGGGTTGTATTTTGCTAGGCCCAATGCAACTTGGGTTGAACCGTCAGTCTGATGTTGTCGCTTGATTAATATCCCTACAAAAGAA
The DNA here is from genome assembly GCA_954870605.1 of Acer campestre. NCBI lineage: Eukaryota > Viridiplantae > Streptophyta > Magnoliopsida > Sapindales > Sapindaceae > Acer > Acer campestre. The sequence continues at coordinate 15,261,228 of OX940802.1, read as the reverse complement.
CTTGGTTGATCGACCTAATATATTTTTCTATATTAAACCTGCAAAATAGAACATGAACAGAAAAGATAAAGATAAAATGAAAGAAAAGAAAGTGGGATTAGATCGTTAGCCTTATATATGTTTGGGTTGAGCAACAGTTTGTAATGATCATAAAAACTTAGACCCCGATGGCCGGGATTCTTTAGTGCAGAATTTCAGTACACTCTAGTAAGCTTTCTTCAATCTCCCCTGCAATGTGAAAAATGCTTTTCTATTTATAGGAGGCTTCAATGTTACCGTTTGAACCAGATAAACTAGATCATGGTGTGATTGTGGGCGAGATTTCTGGAGACATTCTCTCCGAGTATCTCATATCTCATTTGTTCAATTGCTGGCTGACTTGGTCTTCAAACGACCAAGTCATGCTGCTACCTCTCTCGTTTGGGCTATTCACATTGGGCCAAAGTGAGATGAGCCTGGGCTTTGTATTTTGGGCCTATGGGCCATTTTTGGCTACCACAGTTTGTCCCCCACTCTCTAAAGAATTTTCAATGAAGTAGAGTGATTTATATTGAGTCGACCGTTGTCAAATGAAAAAACTTAAGTCGACTTGATCCGTAGCTAATTATTGAAACATCGGGTTATTGATGTCGTTCGAGCATACCATCTTGAGTCGACTTGATCAATGATGCCAATAGCCAACCTGAGTTGACTTGATCAATGATGCCAATAGAACATCAAGTTTCCAAACGTCGTTTGACGAATACTCTATAATGAGGCAAACTAAAGGTCAAATTGAAAAGATACCATTTGTTTCAAAACCCTAGAATGACGTCACATGCAATTAATTTAGGCATGCTTACTCTGTTCGAGAAAAGATGTTTTGAATTTTAAAACTCATCATTATCAGTTGCATGTGTGGGTCACCTTTATTAACCGATAACTGAAAGGTTGCATCTACTTCAGGCGTGTACACGTGGCAAAGGGGGTTGTAAAGGGTTTGGTTATAAATAAACCCTTCCTACTTCCTCAAGCCACCTTTACAAATAGAAAATTTATTTTCAAACTCTTTCAGAGAGAGAATTTATTTTCAAACTCTTTCAATAGCTTTTCCTCAGCAAGTTCCTATTTCCTCGTGGATTTCTTATCAGAACTTCTTCAGGGATTCCTTCTTCAAGGTATTTATTTTCTTTTCCTATTTTCTTTTCCTTTTTTCCTGTAAGACTTCGTTATTTGAAATAAGAAATAGGCGTGTAATGTAAAGGAAAGATTCACTTACCTGAAGTTTAAAGTTCTGGGTTTGTATTTACTGTTCTTCATTGTTCTTGCGTTTGCTCTGCTGCATTCCAATTTTTCTGTTGTTTGATCTTGTTTATCATAGTTAACTGTGCTGTTGGGTGTTTATCCACATGACGCGACTATTGTAGAGTTTTATTCGATCGACTTGTAGGACGGTAAAACTTGTAGGGTTAGGTTAAGATTGGATGCTTTTTCATTGAAAAACCGTAGGATTTGATTTTAAAAACCCTAGGTTGTGATTGTAGCGCACTAGTTTCTAACTTGTGCATTTTTTGCATCTTGTCAACTTTAAGAGGCATCATGTTGAGCAATGATATATACCTATTGAGCGAGGATACGATCCCTAACCCACAATATATTTGGACTACAAGTGAGGGAGAAGATAGTGTTGGAGTTGATAGCAGGATGGTAGATGTAGATCGACAAGTTATGATAGAGGAACCGTTGAATGTCGTTGCTATAAACACGAAGGGCATACTTGAACAAGGTGGCGTACGTGCCGTTGCAACGATAGTCGACCATCCTGAATATGTCGATGTTGATAAAGCTACAACATCCGGTCGACCATTAGGTGTCCTCGACGAAAGTCCAGCCAGTCTGGTTTCAGAGGAAAATTTATGCATGTTGAGGGAGATATATGGCATCCCAAATGATGTCGAGCTACGTGCTCCCAGGGAATATGAGCGGGCGGATAGGGATATACCAAGGTGGACGTGTTTCTACGAGTATACCCTTCGTTTGGGGTTTAGATTCCCTGTCCCACAATTGGTGCGATGGATGTTATTATACTACGACCTTGCTCCGGGTCAGTTAATGCCAAACACTTGGAGAATACTGCTGAGTCTAGGAGTTCTCAGCAAAAGATATAACTTACCTTTTGAGATGGGGCCATAACTATTATTTGAAGGAGCACATAAGCGACCAAGAAGCGACCGAGGTCGCTATATGTTGGTGCCTAGGAGTAAGGAGTAGCAGATCGTTACTGATACGACGACTAACGACCGACATTGGAAGGATACCTACTTTTTTGCAAAAGGTCCCAATCGATGGTCCATGGTTCATGGAGGATGAATCGTATCAATGTCGTCGAACCTATAGTCGGTTTGGTGAGTGTTGTTCGACTTTTGTCATTTCTTGATTTTTATTTACCTGAAATTATTTTTGATGATATTCAGCTTATTTTGTAGAAATAAAGGGTATAGAGAGTAAACGTCATGCGACGTTGCTCCTGCCTGCACCGAAGCAATGCTAGGTATCCTTGAAAAGGATAGAAGTTGTAAGGTGCTGCTAACAGAAGGTAAACTTAGGCCTAGCAGTTTATGGAGATGGTCGACTCTTAATAGGTCGTGAGCGCCCTATCCTAGTGTGAAGGACTTCGCGTCGTATGTCTGGATTAGGAGGAGTTTCGAAATTCTTCAATATGAAATGAAATTCTTGTCGCCTGTATCTGATAATGAACGTCGTTTCGCAGTGACGTTGATGGCGAGTGCAAGGCTAAACCTTCCAAATGAAGTTGACGCTCTGAAGAAATTCAGGGATGAAATGGTCAGAAAAAGAGCGGCAGCGGGTAAAAAGAGCCAAGCAACAGACAAGTCGAATGAAGGCACTTCAGTGTCTTTCGAACACGTCTACACTTCTTCTCTCAAGCGATCCCCAGCGAAGAAGAGCCAAAAGAAAAGCTTGGCGCTCTACAAGGGGAAAAGAGTCGAGTCGACCCCTAGGAAGCAGACTCCTGCCTCTGTTCCTGACCCGAAGACAATGTCCACTTCTGGATTGTCATCCTTTGCTGAGCCGACTGTATTTTTGAAGAAGACGACTGACTACATTCTTTCAGCGGATGAGAAGATCCTTAAATCCAAGAGGACAGAAGAAGTGTTGGACATGACAATCCTCTCGACTTTTCAGGTAAGTTTGTATTTGATTTTTTGGTTTTTATAATGCAAGTCTCACAAAAAATTTTCCTGCTTTGTAGGCTTGGCAGGCACAGCTGCAACTACAGGAGAGGTTTAAGGTGGTCATCGACAGATGCGGGAAGCAGAAAAAGGTGATCGACGTTTTGAAGATAGAGAAAGCGAAGATCGACAAGACTGTTGAGGAGCTTCAACAGAAGAACATGGTTCTTGAGAAAGAGCTAATAGAGGTGAAGACAGAGAGGGATCGGCATGCTCAGGAGTCGACTAAGGCTCGCGCGGCAGTCGACGAGCAACAGCGCCTTGTCGTTGGCTTGGAGGAACAGTTGACGTCGATTGCGTCGGCTGCAATTTGCAAGGCGAAGGCGGAGCTCTATCAAGACTCTCTCTCTGGCAACCATACCAAGTGGGATAATGCCATGATGCGAGAGATGATCGACCTCTATGAAGAGATGAAAAGGTTGGAGGCGACCTCGCTTGGAGATGAGTAGCCGCCTGATGATAACGCGGCCTTTGGTAATGTCGACAACACGAATGCTGCTCTCGTCAATCCATCCATTGTCGACCCACCTCTTGTAGATCCTCCTGCAAATCCATCAACTGTTGCTTCGTCTGTCGACCCACCTGCCAGCTGATATATTTGATTTTTTTTTTTTTATTAAAAATGTCTGTAATCGAGGATGATTTGGTCGTTTTGACCATTTATTATTTTACTATGTATCATTTTGATCGTATCTTTGATCGAATCGATATTTATAATCTCTCTTTGCATGACTTCGATATTTTATGAAGTATGAAATCTATTTTCATGTGTAGACGACACGACCATCTTGTAATGGGGTCTGCACAAGTTTAAATGTCTGAATGAAATAAGCTTGTAAACTTATGTTCATGCGTAAGTCGAACGACATTATAGTATAGATAAAAATCGATAAAAAACATGGCTGATATATTTATAAAACAATCGCGTACATTCGTTCAGTTGACACTTTACACCTGATAATCGCGTACATGCGTTCAGTCGACAACTTACATTTGGTAATCACGTACATGCGTTCAGTCGACATTTTACATTTGATAATCGCGTACATGCGTTCAATCAACATTTTATATCTGATAATCGCGTACATGCGTTCAATCGACATTTTACATCTGATAATCACGTACATGCGTTCAGTCAACATTTTCTTTTGTCTATTGCTATCCCCCCGACTCTCAGCGTTCGATTGTCAAATAAGAATGTTGGGAGTGGGTTTTGTTTCTTAGACATCGGGGTACAACCTGTCAATGCTGTAGTAACAATATAGTGTCGTAGCAATATAATGTGTCGAAGTCGACTAAAAAATGATTTTGGCGAGCTCAGTTCTTAACTTAGTACTAAGTTTTTCATCATTGCTCTTTGTGCATCGTTAGTATCATAGGAAATGTCAACGAAAGTTAAAATAACAAACAAAAAGATTTAAGTTTAGAAGTGATACTGCTTTAGGTGTAATGCATTCCAGCTATTGTTTAACTCTCGACCGTCGAGTCCTCGCAATTTGTATGCTCCTCGACCAACGACATCCGTTATTTGATAAGGTCCTTCCCAAGTTTGCCCTAATTTTCCGGCTCCTTCTTCTAAGGTGTTTTGAAAAACACGACGTAGCACCCAGTCGTTTACCTTGAAGGTTCTGATATGTACTTTCTTGTTGTAATGTCGTGCGATCTGTTGTTGATACGACTGAACTCTTAGAGCCGCTCGATCACGTTGTTCATCCAAATGATCTAATTCGAAGGCGAGCTCGCGGCTATTTTGGGCTTCGTTTGGATTTTCACTTTGTACAGTTGCGAATCGTGTTTCGATAGGGATTACTGCTTCAGATCCATAAACAAGGGAGAATGGAGTTTTCCCTGTCGACCGTCGAGGAGTAGTTCGATACGACCAAATGATCTCTGGGAGCTTTTCTACCCATTCACTCTTTTTGGCTACCAGTCGCTTCTTCAGCGTGTTAATTATTGTTTTGTTCGTCGACTCCGCTTGTCCATTTACTTGGGGATATCGTGGAGTCGAGAAGCTCAGTTTTATCCCATACTTGTCGCAGAAATTCTTGAAGTCGAATGAAATAAACTGGGATCTGTTGTCTGTAACTATTTCTCGTGGAACTCCAAACCTGCAAATAATATACTTCCACACAAAATTGCGTACCTCAATGTTGCGTACTTGAGGTAAAGCTTTGACTTCTACCCACTTTGTAAAGTAGTTTGTCATTACCAACATGTAGACGACGCCTTCAGGTGCAGCTGGGAGTTTTCCTACAATGTCCATCCCCCATTTCATAAAAGGCCAATGGGCTGAAATTGAGTTCAACATACCTGGGGGAAGATGGCACACAGGTGCGAATCTTTGACATTTGTCGCACGACTTCACGTGATTTTGAGAATCGGAGCACATAGTCGGTCGGTAGTATCCTGCAGTGATGACTTTTTTCGACAGACTTCGAGCTCCAGAGTGATTTCCACATTCTTCATAATGTAGACTCTTGAGAACGTCGTACACTTCTCGTGGGGTCACACACCTCAAGTAGGGTCCTGTAAAAGATTTCTTATATAACTTACCATATAAGATGCAGAATTTAGCGACTTTTGCTTTGATTTTCCTCGCCTCAGTTCTGTCTTCAGGTAGAATGTCGGCTCCTAAATAGTCCAGTAATGGTTCCATCCAATTTCTAACGTTGTCGACTGGGGAAATTATTTTTGCTTCCTAGATAGTTAGTGATGTAAGGTGTACGACCGGAATTAATTTTGATCCGTTGGTCGTTGTCGAGCCTAAGTACGCTAGTGCATCTGCCTGGGAATTCTCTGATCTTGGTATTTGTTGTATAGTGAATTCGTCGAAGGTCGACTGAAGCTGTTTGGCCTTGGCCAAGTAGGCGGTCATCCTTTGATCCCTTGCTTCATACGACCCATTGATTTGTCGGACGACCAATTGTGAGTCGCTAAACACTTGGAGGTTTTTGACGTTTAAGCTTTTGGCTAGGTCGAGTCCAGCAATTAGTGCTTCATACTCTGCTTCATTATTTTTCGCACAAAACTCACAATGGATGGACTGCTCTACTATGTCTCCGTGAGGAGATTTGAGCACCAATCCCAGTCCACTGCCTTTTATATTGTTTGATCCGTCGAACGACGATCGACAAGGACCATTTTTCGTTCGACGTTGTCTCCGTAAGAACTACCAATTCTTTTTCAGCTGCAAATTCTCGTTAAGGGTAAAATCTACAACAAAATCAACTAATACCTGTGATTTCAACGCCGTTCATGGATATAGTTGATGTCGTACTCACTTAGTTCTACAGCCCATTTCATCAGTCAACCTGAAAGTTTAGGTTTATGCAATATATTTTTGAGAGGATAAGTAGTTAATACCTTAATGGAATGGCATTGGAAGTACGGCCTTAATTTTCGGGCTGCAACGACCAGGGCTAGTGCCAGTTTTTCCAATCGACTGTATCTTGTCTCTACATCGAGCAATGCCTTGCTTACGTAATACACAGGATGTTGTCGATCATTTTCTTCCCTCACCAATACGGCGCTGACAACTATACTTGAGACGGTCAAGTATATGAGTAACGTCTCATTGTCTTTTGGTTTTGACAACAGTGGTGGTGAAGTCAAATATTCCTTTAAATCCTGCAACGCCTTCTCGCATTCGTCGTTCCATTCGAAGTCTTTGTTTTTCCTCAAGGTGTTGAAGAATGGGTGGCATCGTTCAGACGACTTGGACTTGGAGATGAACCTGTTCAGTGCTGCTACTCGACCAGTGAGCTTCTGTACGTCTTTAATACATCTAGGTGACTCGATTTCGCGTATTGATCGGATCTGGTCCGGATTGGCTTCGACGCCTCTTTGTGTGACCAAGTACCCTAAAAACTTCCCTGACGACACACCAAAAGAACATTTAGTAGGATTTAGTTTCATACCGTATTTATCGAGGAAGTCGAACGACGGCCTCAGGTGGTCGATGTCTTATTGAGCCACAATTGACTTAACCAGCATATCGTCAATGTAGACTTCCATTGTTGAGCCAAGCATTTTGGCGAACATTCTATTCACTAGTCGTTGGTAGGTGGCATCTACATTTTTCAAACCAAACGGCATTACTTTATAACAAAAAGTACATCACTCTGTTACAAAGGCGGTTTTCTCTTGGTCGTCTAGATGCATTAGGATCTGGTTGTAACCGGAGTAAGCGTCCATGAAACTGTGTAGTTCGTGTCCAGCTGTGGCGTCAACAAGCATATCGATATGGGGCAAAGGGAATGAATCTTTGGGGCATGCTTTGTTGAGGTCTGTGAAGTCGATACATACCCGCCACTTGCCGTTTTTCTTTTTAACCACCATGACATTTGCTAGTCAGTCGGGATACTTAACTTCTTTCACCGAGCCAATGTCGATCAGCTTCTGAATCTCTTCGTTGATGAGTTTATTTCTCTCCGGAGCGAATTTTCTCCGCTTTTGTTTTACCGGTTGGTGATCGGGGTCGACCTGTAATTGGTGAACAATTAACTCTGGATCGATGCCGACCATGTCTGAATACGACCATGCAAAACTGCCTTGTCGTTCTCTTAGGAAATCGATCAGTTGCTCGGGTTTCTTTCGATAGTCTTGACCCTATGAACACCTTACGATCTGGTTGACTTGAGTCGATCGACACCTCATCATGATCCTCCATCTTTGGTGTGTTTGGAATCGACTCGACTTTAGAGTCATGTAATTTCTATAACGACTCCTTATTCTTCTTCATGGCATTTTGATAGCATTCTCTAGCTGCTCTCTGTTCTCCTTTTATCTCACGAACTCCCCACCTCATTGGAAATTTTATCATCTGGTGGTAAGTTGAGGGGATTGCTTTCATCTCATGATTCCACGGTCTCCCTAAAATTATGTTGTAGGGCAACTGACAGTCAAGTACCAGGAAGTTGACGTAAAGATTCACGCCTTCAGCAAAGATTGGTAGTACGATTTCTCCTAACGTACTTTTTTGTTCCCCACTGAATCCTGTCAGCATTGTCGTCAGACGGTTTAGCTTTGATTCGTCGACCTGCATTTCTCTCAGGGCACTGTTAAATAAAATATTACATGAACTGTCATTGTCAATCAAAATTCTTTTTGTTAAACAGTTAGCAATATGTAACGAAATAACAAGTGCATCGTGATGAGGAGAAAACAAATCTGATTTATCTGTAAATTTGAAGATGACGGTCTCGTCGAAGGTCGACGGATGCTCTCTACTTGGCCGAATTTCCGTGTTTAACACCTGTCGCGTGTGTCTTTTTACTGCCAAGTAACTAATACCACTCACTTCAGAACCTCATGCAATGAAATTTATAACTTTGTCTTGTCGAGGTGGTTCTGGTGGATTGTTGTTTGCGTTGGTCATTCTGTCGTTTCGTCTTGCCAGGGTTTGTTTCCCTTTTTCTTTAAAAATTCCTGTAGATATCCTTGTTTCAGTAGTTTTGCAACTTCGAATTTGAGGGCGATACAATCTTCAGTTCGATGGCCGTGATCTCCTTGGAATTCGCATCTCAGCTTTGCATCTCGATGCTCTGGAAGTGCATTCATTTTCCTTGGCCACTTAATTGTCTTGCCCATTTCCCTCATAATCGCTACGAGGTCGACCGGTTCAATGTTTAGATTGTATTCTGGTACTTCTGCTCGTGGTCGATTGGTTCTTGGGTAATCTCGCTTGTAAGGTCGATTGTCGCTTGAACCTTTAACGTATTGTCGAGTGGATCTTCTTTCACCAGTAGGGTAAGGTTCTGCCCTTTTGTTGTTCGACCGTCTATCCACTCGATCGTTTCTACGGTTTGAATAATTGTTTACTTTGCCAATGTAATTAGCTTCATCTTCTTCCCATTTTATTTGGGCCCATGCTTTGGCCAATACATCTTCCATTGTCTTGCATGGATATTTGGTTAGTTCTTTATAAAGATCAGAGTCAAACCTGAGGCCCTTTCTAAAGGCGTATATTGCGGTCACCTGATTGCAGTGAGGGATTTGAACTTTTTCTCTGTTGAAGCGACCGACATAAGTCCTTAGATTTTAGCTATGTTTCTGGGTTATAGTGTTGAGGTCGTCCGACTGTTTCTCCAGCTTGCGACTACTTGCAAATTGCTCCACGAAGGTGTCTGTAAGCTGCGCAAAAGAGTTAATAGAATTGTTAGGCAGATTAGTGTACCATTGTAGAGCTGGACCATTGAGGCTTGACCCGAAGGCTTTGCACATGCATGCTTCTCGTAGGTTGCGCGGAATTGCTGCAGTGAACATTCTCTGTTTGTACTGCGCTATGTGGTCGTCTGGATCAGTCGTCCCCTTATACTGCTTCATATTTGGGAAGCTAAATTTTTTAGGCATCTCGATGAGTGCTATCGCATTAACAAAAGGTAAGTCTATGAAGCTGTTCATGTTGCTCCTTTTAATTGGAGCTGGGACACCCGGGATCCTTTGTATGAGGGCTTCCATCTCTGCAAACCTGCGAGAAAATTCCAAATTAACAATGGTAGATTGGTCAGGTCCAGATTTTACTAAACCTGGTGTCGACTGGGTGACACGGGTGTCCCCAAGACATTCTTAGGTTGCCTTCCCATAACAGGATCTTGCTCGTTGTCGTTTCGGACAGGCAAGTTGTTGAGGTCGATGTCGACTCGAGCAGTCTAGGGTGTTCATTGGGTTTGCCCGACATTTGGGTTCGCATCCGAGATCCCTAGACCTGTCGGAGCGTCCCGACCTCATCGGTCGACCTCTTGTTCGACGTTTAGGACCAGAACTGGGTGCTCCATGTCTTCGCTGTCAGGTACAACGCCATCGACTATAGCTCGCAATTCTTCATTAGTAGCTCGAATTGTAGCGTTTTCAGCTTCTAATGCTCGCAACTTTTCTGCATTTGCTGCTATTTGAGCGACCAATGCAGCGATCTGCTCTTCGATGGTTGGGACGGTTCCTTCGCCAGACATCATTATTGTTTGTTTGAAAGTTTCGATTGTTAGACTTATAAAGTTGCGATGGGCCCCACGGTGGGCGCCAAACTGTAGGGGGTCGACCTACAATCGATGTGGATCGGGTTGTATTTTACTAAGCCCAATGCAACTTGGGTTGAATCGTCAGTCTGATGTTGTCGCTTGATTAATATCCCTGCAAAAGAACTTAGTCGATCGACCTAATATATTTTTCTATATTAAACCTGCAAAATAGAACAGGAACAGAAAAGATAAAGATAAAATGAAAGAAAAGAAAAGAAAGTGGGATTAGATCGTTAGCCTTAGATATGCTTGGGTTGAGCAACAGTTTGTAGTGATCGTAAAAACTTGGACTCCGATGGCCGAGATTCTTTAGTGCAGAATTTCAGTACGCTCTAGTAAGCTTTCTTCAATCTCTCCTGCAATGTAAAAAATGATTTTCTATTTATAAGAGGCTTCAATGTTACCGTTTGAACCAGATAAACTAGATCATGGTGTGATTGTGGGCAAGATTTCTGGAGATATTCTCTCCGAGCATCTCATATCTCATTTGTTCAACTGCTGGCTGACTTGGTCTTCAAACGACCAAGTCGTGCTGCTACCTCTCTCGTTTGGGTTATTCACATTGGGCCAAAGTGAGATGACTCTGGGCTTTGTATTTTGGGCATATGGGCCATTTTTGGCTACCACAATAGGTAGCATGTCTTGCACTTCATTATATCTGTCTACATTGAGGAATAAAATAACAAGGGTTTTTCTCTACAGTACATAGCGAATTTAATAAATTTAGTACGAGAATTTGTCCATGAATTAAGCATTATAATATATTGTCTAAATAAAAATGGATAAATTCAACTACTGATAGCTAGGGAGTTAACTTTATAATGTTAGTACGTACCTAGAAAAAAAATACTATATATATATAAATAATTTAGCCTGGACGGTAAATTTTTCCTGGGTTCGCCCCTGTGTATAGTTATTGATGAGTTAGTTAAAAATAAAAATCAGCTTTTATATATTTTTTCATAAAAATCAAAATTTTGAAAATTGAAAATAAATTAAAAAGCTAAAAGAAAATAATTGTATCTGATCATATATAATTAACTACCAGCAAATTCCTTTATATCTTTACGACCTTCCATTTCTGTACGTTACTTGGGAGAAATTTCCAGTGTACCATCGCCTGTAATATCATATCGAATACATGTATAATCAATTAAATATGTTATGTTTTTCATAACGTATGTCATGATATATGTGACAAGTGACTTCTGACTTCGATCGGATCGATTGGATATGATAAAATGGCTTTCTCTTTCGTAGTAATGGAATTCAATTTCTTATGTTCTTTATTGGTAATAAGTTAGCTAGGTATTTAGAATACATCACATTGTTTATGTTAGCCGCTACATATGGTGACAAAAAAAAAATGATCTTTTGTTTGACAAAGACACATATTCAACTGAATAATATAGCTAAAAGTCATTCACGAATTTTGACTTGAAACCTAAAAGAGCATATCGTCTCATGTGTATAATTTATTGTATCAGAAACATTACTATGTAAAAAAGTTCCATCAAGATATATAATAGACCCATCTGACCCAGAATAAACCCACGCCAAAACAGGGACGATGGCAAGATATAAAAGGCTTTATAAGATTTTGACCCCTGTAGTTACTGTTTCTTACATTATGGCCCTCTCCAAATCTCTAATGTTCCACTTGTGGGAATAAACACGTGCTACACGAGGTCAAAGTAAGGAGTTCTTTACTCGTTTATATATAGGACATATGATGTGGCAGCATTCGATGGACCGAAAAAAAGAAGAAAAACGTGACGTGTTAGCTTTGCGCATGCAACTTTTACTACTTCAACTCTTTGAAACGACAGTATTTTTGGGCGGTGATGCAATTAACAGAAAATGCCTAAATATCTCTCACACCAATAATTAAATTACATACAAGCCTCCCATAAACTTTCAATTTTTCTATCATAGATATATATTATAGGTATATCTTTAACATATTAATACGTATCATTACATTTTTACTATGTTTATTATTATAATTGAAGTTATATTATTTATATGATAAAAATGTGATGATATTTATTAATATATTATAAATATACCTATAATATGTACCAATAAAGAAAAAGTGAATAAACTTCAACATCAAAACAAATTTCCAACTATCAATAGTTAAATGTATGGAGGAGAAAACTATCTCTCTCACACACATATATATATATATAGTTTTTCTATTGTCAGTTCGAAATAATATAAAATATATCAGTTTCTTACATGTAGATCATTAACAAAGTATCTTTTAAATCCAATGACCCACATATACGAAAATGATATATTTTATACCCTTGAACTGATAATAGAAAAATTATATATATATATATAGTATATTGATGTTTAAATAATGTAGCAGACTTATGTGTAACAACCTTATTATTAGAGACAATGTGTTGATGTGATATAAATATAATCTCATATAAATCAACTTACTGCATCATTTTACATCATTTGGACAATCTATATCCATAAAACTTACATATCGATGAAGTTTTATCCAATCGTTCTCTGTATATAGTGGGATGAGATATTTTCATCTACACACTACAGTGAACAATCACATCACTTCGTAGTTTTGTAGCCACAGGCCCACAAGAAACATTTAAAATAAAGAAAACGTATTATTTTAGCACTGTAGTAGATTCTCATGAGATTCGTTGCACCTTTCTATATATATTTGATCAAATCTTTAAAAGGATTTTAGGATATGTAGCACGGAAACTGATACGAATATAGATACAGACATAGGATACGATATAGATACGATACGGTACGGTACGGTACGGGATTACGATAAATTTTTAAAAATTAGGATACGGATATGGCAGGATACGTCAATTAAAATAATATATATTTATATTTTAAAAATAATAATATATGAAAACATATTTAATAATTTATTCAAAATAAAAACATATTCAGAATCCATATAAAACATGTCACATAACTACATAAATCATAATAATGTAACATATTACAGGATCCAAATAAAACATACCACATAAGTCGAACATATTACAAAATCCAAATAAAGCATACGTCACATAAATCATAACATATTACAAAATCCAAATACTACATAAAAATAAATAAAAATAAATAAAAACTCATAAAACATATTTTAAATCCCTAATTAACTTCATTATCATCATTCATATTGTTAAATGATCTAAATAATTCAATCTCTAACTCTAGTTCATCAAGAGAAATGTTTGCAATTTTAAGTATCCCGGTATTCTCCTTGTCAATGGAATCAAAACAAAAAATTCCTTACAATTTCATTTTAACTCCTAAAATTTTGAAATTATAATTTGACCCCGTTTTATACTAAAATAATTATAATATTGCCTCAAATGTATCCTCCAAGTATCCCCTAAGTATCCTCCAAGTATTCTCTAGTCAAACTTATGAAAAAGTCAATGAATACGTCATTTGGCGTATCGGACACGTATCCTAGAGTATCCGGGGAGTATCTAAACTGGATACGAGTTACCTCCATCAAATGGAGTATTCGTGCTTCCTAGATTTTACTATATAGTCTTGGTTCTTCTTCTAGGAAGCACTGATACTTCATTTGGTGGAGGTAACTCGTATCAAACTCGTATCCAGTTCTGATACTTCTCGGATACTCCAAAATATATATCCGATACGCCAAATGGCGTATCCGTTAACTTTTTCAAGAGTTTGACTGGAGGATACTTAGTGGATACTTGAGGGATACTTGGAGGATACGTTTGAGGGCAATATTATAATTATTTTAGTATAAAATGGGGTCAAAATGAAACTGTAAATAAATTTTGGCTTTGATTCCATTGACATGGAGAATAACGAGATACTTGAGATTGTAAACCTTTCACTTGATGAACCAGAGTTAGATATCGAATTATTTAGATCCTTTAACAATGTGAATGATAATATTGAAGTTAATTAGGAATTTAAAACATGTTTTTTGAGTTTTTTTTTATGTATTATTTGGATTTTGTAGTATGTTAAGGCTTATGTGATGTATGTTTTATTTGGATTTTGTAATATGTTCGACTTATGTGATATGTTTTATTTGGATCCTGTAATATTTTACTTTGTAATGACTTATATAGTTATGTGACATGTTTTATTTAGATTCTGAATATGTTTTGATTTTGAATGAATTATCAAATATGTTTATATATATATTTTTTAAATATAAATATATATTATTTTAATTAATTGACATATCCTACCGTATCCATATCCTAGTTTTTAAAAATTTACCGTATCCCCGTATTGTGCAGTATCCATATCCCATACCCGTATTCGTATCCGTGCTATATAGTTCTTCTCCCCGTCACCAATACCGTCATCATCTCTGTCCACCACCTCTTACTCAAGTATTTTTTTTCCTCTCATAAATTTGAAAAGGGCAATTAATTGATTTATGATGAGTATATTTTAAAACAAAAACTAAAAATGGATCGAAAAATTCATAGTATTAATTCAAATATTAATTTGATATACCGCTTAAATGCGGCTTAGTATACTATGTATGAGAGAGCACTCATTGTTAGGTTTTGACTCATATTCTCGAATGAACCCAATTGTACCAAACGAGGTTGATATGGTGTTTGAGGGGGATTTGAAGACCAGAAGAACGGAAGAATGAAGCAAACCGTTGTGGGTTGCACTGTGGCTTTGACAGTGGTTCCCACAGCGGTATGGCGATGTGCTTTGCGTTGTGTGGTTTTGACAACGGTGATGATATCGATCCTTGTTCCAGAAGTTAGTGCTATGGCTTTGACAGCGGTAGTGACAGCGGTAGTGACAGCAGTCGAGATCGTTTCAGCATATGGATCGTGGTTTTCTAAGCAATGTAATTTCCAGTGATTGTAACAGTGTAGGATGCGGCTGGCCGACATATGACCCGAACCTTAGTCAATCATAACTCATAAGTATGCGTGGAATTTGAAATCTTTAGTGAAAAAGGAAAGTGTTCTTTTGGGAAGTTCTTGTGATTGAAGGAAAATGAATACTCTTTACAAGAAGACTTGTCATAAAAAGAAATAGTATTTAAGTGATACAAGTCTTGTACATTTAGGAGTATGATTTCCTTTTATTTTAAACTCTCTATAATTAGTATAAATAGACCTTGTAATTAGGTTATTTTGTGCGGAGCAAAGAAAACATCATATAACATCAGAGAGAGTGGGTGAGATCCAGGGGAAACCCTAGGGAATATCTGTGAAGGGGTTTGAGGAATATCAGTGGATTAAGTTAGAGATTCGTGGGTGATATTCAGGGGAGACCTAGAGGATATTTGGGAGTTCTTGGTGATGATCTTGTGAGTGTTGTGAGCTGAGAGTCATGATATAAAGCTCAGTTGTGAGCTTAAGGACTTAGTGAGGCTCTATGGTTTGGGGTTAAGGTGTGAGAGAGAATCCTAGGTATATGGTTGTAACAATTTATCATATAATGGAACTTTATCTGTCGTCTTAGCAGCTTGTGGTTTTTTCGCTGATTTAGGGTTTTCCACGTATATCGTGTGTTATATGATTGTTTATTTTCTAGCTCTCATCTTATTTTTCGACTATAGATGTTAATTGCTATGAGTTATGGACGAATATTAGACATATCACTTTCGCATTCATCGGTTCAAATCCCCAACACCCGTTCAGTCAAAGAATGTTCTATATCCAAGTCGCCATACTCGTAAGATGTATATATATTAGAAGAAAAATAAAAATTAGTTTGATATTCAGTAATTTACCGTTTAAGTAGAATGTAGTTGTTCATTCAATTAGACTACAACTTTTTATGATGTAGTTAACCCTTTTGAATCTATCTCTTCATGATCCATGTATTTTTTTTTTTTTAATATCACATAAACAGACTCGAATTGAGATATTGTCATGCTAAACGCTTTATATATATTAGTTCATGTTCAGTCATACTATTTTAACCAATTAATACGCACAGATAAAATACTCTACAAAGTACTATTTCCTTTCTATTTATTTTAAGATTTCAATGTATACCACAATTGTGAGGTGCCAAAATTTGTACAAGTTAAGAAACATTGGTGGACTGCTGACATGAACCAATAAATATTTCTCTTTTGTCCAAGTGGGTATTTCTTTATTTATCGAAAAAAAAAATAATAATAATAGTTTATTAGGAGTTATTTGAATATCAACGATCGAGTATAGTAAATATCTCTGAATACACACACAAAATCCTAAATATCTCCATAAATCCAGCTACCTAATTAACATGGCCAGTTAATATTTTGGACTTTCCCTTAATAATTGACAGAGATAGATCTAGATACCTTATTTGAAAACTATCAAGTATACACGAATCAATTTAATATCACTAGTTGACCAATATCAAACAAATTTTTCTTCTAAAAAATTCATACAATGAGAATTGTTTATTTTATTTTCACAACTTATATTCTTAATTTAATCCTACTAATTCAAATCACTCTTCTTCATTTTTGGGTATTTATGCTGGATTAGATAGCTTATTTATGCTGGATTAGTTTCAATTGTCCATACACTGCGAGTTTTAATATTTTTAGCATATTTTGATGCTGGTTACGTGGAACTAGCATAAACTTAATAATTCGAGTTTTAATAACAATAAAAATGTATTTATGATAAAAGTATTTTTCAAATATCACAAAATAAAGGGTCATTTGTCTTTTCCACTTCAAACTTAATGGATCTGAATTAAACTCATTAAGTTGTTCTGTTTGTTTTTTCAAGTGGTCAAACAACTTAAAAATAAAATTAAGAAATACTAACTTTTAACTTAATTCCAAAACACTGGATTACAATTAAAATATTCTTCCAAGTCTATCCTCCCAAATTAAGAAGATACATTTACAAATTATCTAATTTGATATGATATAGAATTCTTTCTTTTAAGATATTCCTTATTTTAAACATTTTTAGAAAGAAAAAGAAAAAGAAAAAGGAAAAAAAAAAAAAAAACCTATAATCAACCGGTGCATATAATTCATGAATCTATTTCAAAAAAATAATAATAATAACTTTTTTTTTTATTTGGTTTCCGATGCATATGATCCAAGAAACCAAAAAACGAAAAATAGTTTCCTTGATTATATACACCGGAAACGTGGACAACATGCAAAATAATTTGAACTCTTTTTTTTTTTTTTACAATAAATTGAACTTGAACTTTGTTTGTAGATCATGCAAAATTATATATTTTCTTTGATGAAGTTTTTGTTTTGTTAAATTTAACTTTGTTTGCAAAAGAACATGCAAAATCTTATAAAAAATGGTGCATGTTAAATTATTCTTTTGATTAGCATGAGTATAAATGTAAAATTATTTATTTTCAGACAAAAGATAACATGTTGATAGTACATTCAGATGTGAGGGAAAAAAAAGTAAACATGTCATTCAGGTTCAGATTTAAGTCTTTATTTAGTTTTTAGAAAAATCCATGATTGTTCAATCTTCAAACAAAAAAACAAATGATCCCTAAGTCTCGCAATTTTTTTTTTTCATGACTTTGATCAAGATCATTTATTTCATTTATTTCCTTTGATCGAGACTTATGTAATTTGGTTGAGACATAATTTTCTTTTGATCGAGACTTATTAAGTCCTGGATCCAAGACTTAAGTTCGGAAGTTTTTCCGGATATGTGTTTTTTCTACATTTTGTTTCTTTAGATTTATGTTCTTTCTCTCTCTCTCTCTCTTTTTTTTTTGAAAAAAAATATGTTTCCTCATCCCATTAATTCCTCTTCTTTGTCTCATATTTCCGTGCTTTAATCACTTATTTCATTTTTCTTGAGTTTAAGTGAGAGAGTACCAAACAATAGAGAAAAGAAATAGAAAGATGGGTTCAAATATTTTTTAGCACTCTTTACTATTCTACTTTTAGGAATAGCACCTACTTAATAACTTAAGTTTTAATAGTACATAAAATGTCTTTTTGACAAAAATACCCTTAAAACACAATCCCAAAAATAAGTCTTGTGCCTTTTTTTTCGAGACTTATTTTGGTACTTTGGGGACTATTTTATATTTTCGAGACTTATGTTGGTAATTTTCAAGACTTATTTTGGTGTTTCCGAGATTTAGTGGGTATTTTTGTAATTTTTCAAGACTTGGCAAAAAAAAATTTTGAATTTTTTTCATCTTCTTCATCGACCTCCATGGAAGTTGACAATCTTCAGCCTCTATTGGAGATCGAATAGACCTCTAATGGAGGTCTTTTATCTCCATTATAGATCTGTTCCATCTCCATTGAGGGAGGTGACCTCTATAAATGGAGGTTTTCGAAAGAAAAAAAAAACAAAAAGGGATAAAAAAAAAAAAAAAAGGGTAATAAAAGAAAAGGATGGGGGCATTTTTGTTACTTGGTGTCATTTAAACTCAAATTATAAAGAGTAGTGCTATTGGCACCCCTCTACTAATGTATTTATGTCATACTTTTAAAATTTTTGATTTAATTATATAAAATTAAATGGTTTTATTAATTTTTTGATTTATTTCAAGAATTACCCTTTTACTTATTTTTCCAACTTAATTAATACACCCTATCTCTTTTTCAAAAAATAAAAATAAAAATACCAGTACTCTAGGAAACACTAGGCGCTAGTCGGGCGGCAAACTAGCACCTATCGCCTCGGCGGTCGAAATTTTTTTGCTTTATATTTTATTTATACAACAACTAATATATATAGAGTTTTTCTATTGTCAGTTCGTCCTGACATAAAATATATCAAGACAAATAATGTGGACCACAAATTATGAAAAAGTTTTGACAAGTGCATACACTTTGAGTCAAAGTATGTAAGTCTAATGGTCCACATCCTTCGTCCTAGTGTATTTTACATCAGGACGAACTGATAATAGAAAAATTGTGTATATATATATATTGTAAATTGGGATTTCTAGAATTTGAAGATTGAAGAACAGGGTTGAAGAATCAAGGAAGAAAAAAGAAATTAAGTGAGAGAGAGAGGATCAGAGAGAGGGAGAAGAGAGAATTTAGTTGAAAATTGTAAATTGCAATATTGCATGTTGTATTTCTTCACTAAAAAATTCCATACATATGTGATTCATAAAAAGACAAAATGACAATAAAACAGATGGGAAGTGATCACATACTAATGACACGCACTAAGTAATGTACACTCTGGCAAGCAATCAAACGGTGTCGTTTTGGAGGAACACAAAAATCGTACTAGTACTCTAAACGGTGCCCTTTTTTTTTGAAAAAAATACACCTCAAAACGACTTCGTTTTGAGTTCCCACACACACACACACACACACACACACACACACACACATTTCTCCCCACTAATCTCATCTCCAATTTTCTCTCAATTCTCTTTCAAGTCTCAATTTTCCAATCCTTTCTCAATTACTTAATTATTTAAATTTATTTTATTTACAATTACATTTTTTTTTTTACTCAATTCAAATTTATTTCCAACAATTTTTTCAAATTTATTTCCATCCACTTTTCACATTTTTTTTCAAGAATTTTACAATTCAATTTTTTTCAATGGTAAGTGGAAGTGGAGACAGTTCAAGGCATTCCAAGAAAGGTAAGGGTCATATGCGGGCTATGTTGGACAATGTCGGTTATGACGACACCGCTTATCATGAGCTATTGTAACAACAAGCCTATCTTGAATCCCTAAACTCTCCTAATCCGGATCCCTCTCTAATAATTTCTGAACCCAATGCCACCCTTAATTTCACAAGCCAATCAGAAAATATGCACAATCCCACTCCTGATTTTGTACCACCTACTAAATAGAAGTTGGAGAAGCAGCCCAAATATGATCTCTTCGTACTCCATATGAAGAAAATTACGAAAGCAGATGGAAGCACTATAGTGACTTGTAATTACTGTAAAAAAAAAAAAAAAAAAAAATTAAGTGGAATAAATCTGGAGGATATGGCACATTTCAGAAGTATATAATGAACCACCATGCAACCGAACAGGCCAGATCGAGTTCACAAGCCCAAATTTCCAGGTACGTTACCCCTTGCCATCAATTATTTAAATAGAGTGATGAAAAAAATAGAGAAAATTTTGCTAGAATGGTTGAAGTAAAACACTTGCCATTTAGTTTTGGTGAAAAAATTGGTTTTGTTAATTATTGTCAAAAAGCATTAAATCCTGCTACATGTCGTGTTCTTAGAATTACTCTCGCACGTGCACTTAATGACATTTATAAAAGAGAAAAAGGAATTTGCAAAAAAAAATAAAAATTGATAATTATAAATATCATGTTTTTGTATGTGCCGACATATGGAGTAACCATTGGCAAATACATTCACACTTGAGTGTCACTTGTCATTATATTGATAATGTATGGACTATGCAAAAAAAAAAAAAAAAAAAAAAAAAAATTCTTGCATTTAGAGTTTTTGATGATGCACATATTGCCCCGAATTTTTTTAGACAGCTTAAAATTATTTTTGACGAGTATAAATTTGAAAACAAAATTTTTGCAATTGGTTTTGATAATGCTTCTATCGCAGCTATTCCTTCTTTAATTGATTTATGCAAACCGTATTTTAGTGGTAAATTTTTTCATCAAAGATGTGCATGCAATGTTTTAAATTTATGTGTTCAAAATGGATTACAAATTCTTCAAACTTTTTAAAACCTATTAGAGATGCTCTATATTATTTGTGGAAACATTCTTCTACAATGAAAGCATGGGTAAAATTTTGTAAACAAAATGGTAGGTATACCATTAGATTTCCTCGTGATGTTCCAAAACAGTGGAATTTTAATTTACTTATAAATTGCTTGCTGGAAGTTATGATTATATGGATTTATTAGTTACTTTTATATAATATAATGTTAGTGGTATTAATCTTTATGCACACTATTGGGATATTTGTGTAAAAATTTGTAGTTTTTTAAAAGTCTTTAATAGTGCTACTACCAATTTTTCTGGTATTTATTATCCTACTACTAAATTATTTATTATTGAGAGTGTTAATATAGTTGGTGCATTTTCTAAGTGTGCATGAGTGCATTCGATATACAATTAAAGGACTGCATTGATGCTATGAGAAAAAAAAAGAAAAGAAAAAAAAAGTTAGACTATTATAATGAGTTTCCAACTATTTATTTGATTGCATTGTGTTTTGATCCACATTATAAATTAGAAAATTTGTCTAAATATTTATCTTTTTATTATCAATGTTTAAAAATAGATTTTGATATTCCTAGTTCTTGTTCTAAAATTAAGACATTATTTTATGAGTTATATGATGAATATCTTAGAGTTTATAGTCAATCATTGAACATTGATGTTCCACAAACTCAAACTGTATCTCATACTCCATCCTTCAGATTAATAGGGTTAGGGTATCAACTGTTATCCCAAAAACTAAAAAATTACAATGTTTTCTTCATCAAGCTCGACCTCGTATTCCTAGGTTGAAACTTATCTACGTATCTCTTTTGAGTTTATGGGAGACAGCGATTTTGATAAATTTGATATCCTACACTGGTGGAGGGAACATGAAAAGTACTTTCCAATCTTAACTCTTATAGCCAAACAAATTCTTGCAACACCAGTTTCTACCGTGGCTATGGAACAAAAGTTGAGCACCGGTGAAAATATTTTAGACCAAAGACGTTCGCTTTTGAGTCCGAAATCAATTCAAGTCCAAGTTTGTGTTGATGATTGGACCTAGGCGCAAAACAGACAACAAGAAATTGATCAAGAAACACTCTATGATTTCTTCGATGATGAGTCGCTGACCATACCCTTACCACTAGAATGGATGGCAGCGATTAGTTACGGTCCCAACTTACATCTCGAATCGGCAATCAAAGTTAAGAGAACTATGTGGCCTTTGATTCCTCTAAACCCCAAGAGGATACGTAGGCAACTTAATTGTGGTAAAAATTAAGTGCAAGTCCAATTTAAAATTTAAAATTTTATTTAAATTTTTATTTTATTTTTTCATATATTTATTTTATTTTATTTTCTGGTTATCCAATATATTACATTTACATGTGTAATAATTTTTTTTGTTAGTGTATGAAAAACAATTAAACTGAACCGTTGAAACCAGGTGAACTGAAACCGGAAACTACGGTTCAGAACCAGGAACCGAAATCGAACCGAACTGAACCAAACCAAACCAAGGTCCTCTCTACCTATATAATCTTCTCTACTCTTCACACAACAACCCTAGCAGTTCATTTCAAACACAACTCCTTCTCTCTCTACTTATGCTCTACCTTCTCTCTAGCAACGAACCAAACTCCTTCCAAAACAAACCCAATAATCTACCAAATCAAAGCCTAACACAAGGATCATTATGGATTTTGTCACAAACTCATTCGGCAACAACAACGATAGATTGGCGAGACATAGGTTTTGATTTTTAGTTAGGGCTGTGAATGAATCACAATCTGGAAAAAAAAAAAATTGGGCATTTTGAGGTTTTTAAATGGCACCAAACCATTTTGTGCACTGTTTTTTTGTAAAAAAAAAATTAACTAGGTGGGTTAATGACTTTGACCCCGCCTAGCCCGATTAATTGAGCAACTCGGCCAAAAAATCAACCAAGTTGGTCAATTTTTATTTGGCCTTCTAATCTGGCTGAACTGGCCATAATCAGGACGGTCGAAGGGCGCTCAGCTTCTCAGTGGCCACCGGGACTGTTTTTTGAAACACTGAAAAATACACCTCACCTCTAATCTCTCAATACGGTTTCTCACTTCCATCACATGACTTGTATTTTCTTCTTATTTCATGGTGAAACCATCATTCTTGGATGCAATTTTATTTTTGTTTCTATAATCGATTGGATTGTTTATGGCAGATTGGGAGTGTGGTATTGATACTAATGGTTGTTTTTTAGCGATTGAGTTATGATTTTGGTGTGGTTTCGTTTCGTCAGAGATTAGGTTTTTTTGGTTGCGATTATTAGTGAGATTTCATTGTTTTGGTTGTTGTTGGCATGTGTGATGTCGTTTTCGTCTAGTTGTTTTAGATAGGGGTGTGCAGGATCCAATCAAATCCAATACGATCCATTGGATCGGATTCAATCTATTGGATTGGATCGGATCTTGGATTTCCATTTGGAAATCCGCCAAAAATATTAGGCCTTATTTTTATTAGGCAATTTATTTTATCCACTACTTTTTAATGTAAAGTCCTAATGCAAATACAATTTGATTTTCTGAATATCTGTAACTGCCCAACCCAAATACAATTTCAAATGTTACTATTTTGGGTTTTTTTTTCTCAATTTCTCTGCAGCCAACAATCCACCATCTTCTTTTCTTCTATTCTTCTTCATCAACATCAAAGCTTATTAAGTTTACATTTGGAGCTAATGTTTAATGCTTATAAACTTTTTGAATTATATAAAGTTTACAAGTTATGTTATGTATTTATTTAATGTTAATTTTATTTGAATTAATTAGAAATGTTTGAATAATTTATTTGATTTTATTTATTTCATATTATAATTTTTATATATTAAGAATGACTTTATATTAACTTGATCCATCACATCATATTGGATCAAATTGAAGTCTTTTATAATCGGATCGGATCCCGCTATAAAATTGGATCAGATTGGATTGCAATTTCTTCAATCCAATCGGATCAAATTGGATCTTGGATCTGAACCGCCGCACACCCCCAGTTCCAGAAGCTTGATATCATTCTCAGACAATTCTTCTAAATGTTTGATATAATTCTCAGACAATTCTTCTAGATATTTGATATCATGCTCATACAGTTCTTCCAGATGCTTAATATCATTCTCAGAGTCTTCCAATATTTTGTATGAGTATAAAAAACAAATTACTAGTGAACTAAGGGGTTTTTTTTTTTTTTTTTTTGAAAAAGAAAGTGGAGTTTTATTAGTTTTACTTTGTAGAAGATTTTTTTTAAGAAAAAAAGTGTATGTCTCTTTAAGTAATTTTGATAAGGGTACGAATATTGACACTCATAAAACTTATTAATACACCCATTTTTATAAGTATACTTATGTCTAAAATTTAAAAAATAAACATTATTTTAAGCACTCATCCTAATGCCAATAGTACCCTTATTGAAATAAATATATTCATTTTAATACATATTATTTATAAATACTCTTAAATTATTATCACATCCAATTTATACCAAAAAAAATTCATATTATTTTTGGAATCAAATCCTCTTTTAATGATTGTCCAATTTACTTTTGTAAATATCTCGAATGTAGGAGCCTTATAAAGGGGAATATGTGTAACCGTATATGAGGTCAAAAGATTTTCAATCTAAAATTATCTTATTTATACAACTAAAAAATAATAATAAATAAATAAACCCTTATTGATATCTACGGCTATCTAAAATAAATAAATAAACTTGTTGATACAATATCTACAGTTATTGTTAAAAAAAATAATTATTTATTGATAGAGTTTATAACTATACATAAAAGAAAGACAAAAACAATATGATAATCATATGATGATGAGAAAGTTTGATACTTGAAATAAAATTAAAGTTTAATTATGATTTATCGTTTATCATAATATTGACCCACAAAAGTGGACTATTGTTGAGTCGCTAGCTACTGTTTAGAAATTGTTGTCATTCTACATTTACTGCCTATGATCAACCGGTAGTTTGTCAATTATTTTATTTGTCATGTTATATTTGCTATCTTTGTGTGACAAAAAAATATATATTAGGATTTCTCATTTTTTTTTTTTTTAAGGTAAATTTCTTTTAATAAAGAAATATGGTTGAAGATATGAGTGTATATAGTATTTAGTTTATTTTTAATTAAAGTAATTTGTTTTTATTGATAAATTTCTATTGTGATATTTTTATAATTAAATTTTTTTAATAAAATATGGGTGTACTAATAAGTTTTATGAGTGTCAATATCGACACCCTTTTGATAAAGAAAAAAAATACTAAATAATTTAAAAAGTGAGGCATAAATATGTTATATGTCAGTAGAGGAGCATAAATATATTTCCATATATATTTTCTCATGCCTTATTACCAAGGAAATAAATATCCATATAGAAGGTCAAAGTTTTTAAAATTTCGGTGGAAATATGTTCATATCTTCAAAACATGGAGGATATTCAAATGTAATTTTGATATACATTCCCCAAAAATATCAGAAATATTTCAATTAAAAGTATCGATATTTTAGTTTCTTAATTATTAATGACCCCAAAAAATCTCATGGAGAACTTAAAAATGAGGACTCATGGAGATCGACATTTGATTTAATCGAACGTACACTAATTAGGGACCAAATCAAAGTCTCCGGTGAGCATGCATGCATATAATGTAAGTTAATTAGCTGTCTGGTTAATTTGTCTGATAGGAAAAAGCCTCCTGCTCGTGAAACTGTGACGAAAGTGAACACCTACTCACTGAATTGCACGCTTGAATTCAAGAGGTGAATGGAAGGTGTAGTGAGGTGGTCCCAATGGAAGAAACCGCCCATCGAAAAGCAAATATCCAGTGCCATCATCACAATGATTTACCTTCCAGAATCAGAAATATTGCTTTGCTTGGAGCAACCAAAGCATACATCAGGACCACTCACATACTATGACATGCACTTCTATTTTGTGATTAGATACATAATTTGAATGGACTAAACTTACATATATATTCTTATCTTCGTATGCTCAGTGAGTCAGCATGCTTTACATGATCTAGAGCCACCGAATTAGGCTGTTGAAAAGCGCAGCAGATCCGATTGTATATGTTTTAAATTCTAATAACTTAATAAATGATTCAAGTTTGACCAAAGTCCACGTATCTTCTAGGTCAACCCAAATCTGTCTATATATTACTAATTCAGGTATGATTTTGGGTTTGGTCCTTCAATTATTTGGACATTATCAATTCAAAATTGCTTTCTATCTCACCACCAAAAAGTAAGATTGTACATATCAACTTCTTCAATTATTGTATTACGTATGTATTATATACACTTGGTTTGATTTTCTTCGCAACAGTAGTTATATGCGCTAAAATTTTTGTATTCTTACAAGGTTTAGAAAGAGTCTTACAGATTTTGAGATATATTCTTGATGATCAAATATCATAAATCGATAAAAATTTCTGGTTTTTTTTTTTGAAACCCTGCGTCCAAATTCATCACACCTCAGGAGAAATCAATAAATTTGATCAAACTAACTCATTCAACCAAATAAGAAGAAGCTTGTTTAAACCGAATTTCTTGCTAGAATGACAACAGCTGTATAAGAAAATTAAGCTTTTGAAATTTAATCTTTCAAAGGAATTCCCTACAAGTAATTGATTTGAAAAATATGCATACACACACAGCACACACACACATCATGTATGGCTTTACAATTAATTGTCAGTTTCCATTTAAAAATGGTTTTACCAAATTTGACAGCAGACCGAAAAGTTAACACAAACCATAAAATGCCTTAACAGGCGCTGTTGGGTATGAAATTTAAACAACCGAAAGAAGTTAGGTAAATCAGTTGATATTTGTGCATAAATTATTAATTTTTGAACTCCGACGTCCTACGTAGATATTAATTCCATCACATGAAATAAAATGGTAAACTTTTTCAAACCTCTATATTACGTAAGTGTCGATCTCACAATCACTTAGCCCTCCAAAGAAAATAATATTTTTTAAATTTTACTTTGATCCTCTAAATATTATATATTAGTATATTGACCCAAATAAAACACCACTTGGGACAGTCATGCCACGATGGCAAAATGGCATCAAAGAAAGTAGTCATGAATCATGATACTCATACAAATCCAATACAATATTAAAAAAAGTATACGTGAGCTTCCAGGACTCTGCCTTCTCTATGTTAGGAACGGTCATGACCAAAAATAAGAACAAAAGAAGCACGAGGTCGGCAGCTGCTAAGAAATAATAGAATTTTAAAAACCTAAGCAAATGTGTTATCCTTTATCAATAATAAAAATCGTTGAGAACATTTTTGCTCACCCCCTTCAAGGGGGTAACCATTACCTCCCTCTTGCATGGATGACATGTGTCATAAAGGAGTAAATTTTTAGATAATTTTACCCCTCTATAGACACATGTCATGTGTATGGGAGGGGGGTAATGGTTACCCCCCTTGAAAAGGGGGTGAGCAAAAATGCACTCAAAATCGTTTGTATTGTATATAGTTGTGGGTCCTCTAACGCACTCAAAATCAAAAAGATCGCTTCACCCGTTCACCGGTCACCACCACCCATCATCTCTCCCTCTATAAAGCCATGCCATGGTCTCACCACTTCTTCACTCACTCCTCTTCACCAGTACTTCTCTCTCTGCTATATTTTTACACATTTATTGTGATAATAGAAAGAAAAGGAAAAAAAAAAAAAAACACAGTGTGTCAATGGGTAACGCAGACTTTCGGTACCCATCTAAGGCAAATGGTGATAATAATGGTGTGCAGCGTGTGGAGGTTCCACCTCCGCAACCATTTTTCAAGTCGCTCCATTACAATCTGAAGGAGACTTTCTTTCCTGATGATCCACTAAGGCAATTCAAGAACAAAACAGCTTCCAGAAAATTCATCTTGGGGCTGCAATACTTCTTTCCAATTTTCGAATGGGCTCCTCGTTACACTTTCCAGTTCTTGAAATCTGACCTTATCTCTGGGATCACCATTGCCAGCCTCGCCATCCCACAAGGGATAAGCTATGCAAAACTCGCTAACTTGCCACCCATTTACGGCCTATGTAAGTCCTCGTAAACCAAGCCTTTTGTATAACGACAAGAGACCTTACCAGCTACGTACCGTGGTTGATATAATAGTACACACATAAAAGCTAGTTATATGTATAAGCTAGAATTTAGATAAATGAATATTTCTAAACTAAGTTGATTATTTTGATTGTTTGTTTGTTGATTTGTATTAATGGGGTTCCGTTTGGTTGTTCGTGTAGATTCGAGCTTTATTCCACCATTGGTTTACGCGATGATGGGGAGTTCAAAGGATTTGGCCGTTGGGACCGTTGCTGTAGCCTCTCTTCTCACAGCTTCTATGTTGGGTAGTGAAGTTAATGCTACTGAGAACCCCACGCTTTATCTTCACCTTGCTTTCACCGCAACATTTTTCGCCGGAGTTTTTCAAGCTTCACTGGGATTATTAAGGTAATTATTAATTTGCATAATTGGTATTTTTTTTTTTTTTTTTTTGTTAGTGATAAGTCTGTGATGATATATAAGCAGACTTATTTACTTATTTGAATTGAAAAACAAGTTTTTAGAGACATGTCGTTTTGTAAAATATGCTCGTAAAAGTGACAGATTAAAAAAAACAGAAAGGGTCAAGAGAACATTTTGTATTTGTTCTATATCTTTGCTGTACTTGTTGTCTTTAGCTGTTTTATCTTGATGGACTATAAAATCAACCAATCAAAGATGCTGTTTCTTTTTTACAAAATTCTTCATTAAATAATAGTAATTAGAATCTGCAGATCGCGATTGATCCATATATATATTTTTTTAATCACTAGTACTGGACCTGGGCGGGCACACACACCTTCAAATAAGGATAATGACAACTCTAAATTTAAAAAATAGAACATGTTGTAGAAAAAAGAAAGAAAAAAAAAATGGACTCTAATGAAATCGGCTTCACATTGATTTGAATTGCAGGCTAGGGTTTATCGTGGATTTTCTATCACATGCAACGATTGTAGGTTTCATGGGAGGAGCAGCGACTGTGGTTTGCTTGCAACAGCTAAAAGGGATTCTTGGACTTGAACAATTCACTCATTCCACTGATATTATATCTGTTCTGCGTTCTGTCTTTACCCAAACACATCAGGTCCTCTTCTTAATTATTAATTAGCTCATCAATTCAATTCTATCCACCAACTCCTCTATATATTATTACAATTTACAACAACAGACAATCAGACGTTAGACATACTCTCTCTCCCTCTAATAATTTAACAATATATTTGCATGTGATATATATACGGTCTCAATCTGATCAGTGCATCCTAATATAACTTTATCAGGATATTGAATGTAAGTCACTAGTTTTGACAAGTGCATATACACTTAAATCAAAGTTTGTAAAACGAGTGGCTCATTTTCAATATCCTCACGAAGTTATATCAGGATGAACTGACTTGAAAATTTCTGGATATATATATATATATATATATCTTGTTCTTATTATTCACGGGTATTCCTCGGTTTCTTCCACTTGATAAATTATGTCTATCTATTATCTATGAATACTTATACCGAATTTCGTCCTTGACACGAGAAACAAATATGCTCCCATGCATTATTTAGATTGATTTGAGATAAGAAATTAAAGGTGAGTCGTTATCTGACATTGATCTATTAAATGGCAGTGGAGATGGGAAAGTGGAGTCCTGGGCTGTTGTTTCCTTTTCTTCCTTCTCGTCACCAGATACTTCGTACGTAATCCTTTTAATTTTCCTGATTTTAAAGCTATCCTAGCTAGATCTAGCAGTCAATAATTACAAAATTAAGTAACAGTAAATTATATTTTATGGAAAGGGATCACCATTAAGATTTTTAAATTAATTAAGAAGATAAACTTTAAACTTATATATTCATTTTAGTTGTGGTCATCAATGATATTTGTCACCTTCCATGACTTTCTGAAAATAATATCTTTAATTAATCAGAACCCCCTGTTTAACCCCATTAACCTGCTCACACTCCATAAAGCATAATTTTGCTACATAATTTACAAAAGTTCATTATTAATATTATGACTATTAACTTGTGCTTTTTTTTTTTTTTTTAAATGTTTTGATGAAATACAGAGCAAGAGAAAACCCAAGTTCTTTTGGATATCAGCAATGGCACCTCTGACATCGGTAATTCTCGGAAGCCTTCTGGTGTATCTGACCCATGCTGAGAAACACGGCGTTCAAGTGGTGAGCAACACTTCCATGATATTATTCTCTTTTATATATATATATATATATATATTTTTTCTCTTTTCTTTGTCAAGTTTTCTTCTATTAATTCCACAACCCCAAGTGAAAGAAAAAAAAAAAGGGTCTTTCATCTTTGTCTCCATCTGTAAAATTAAGCAACCGTAAACGGAATTCATACGATCAATCCAATCAGAAGCAGGTTGGACCACCACCACCACCAACACCACCACCACCAGCAGCGCCACCCACCACAATATATACATGTGCTTGGGCCTTTTTTGTTATGGAGGCCTGTCTTATAAAGATTGTGGGCCCTCACCAATAATAGCACTGTGCACCCATTGGGATGGGTCCCATTATATATGTTTCTTTATTTGATTTGGACACAATCTGCAGTGCTGTGTGACGTTTGCCCTATGATATGGTCAAATTCATACATGGCTCTGACTCGTTTTATTTGTTTTTATATAAATGGTGAAGAGTTCTGATAACTGATAAGGTGTATGCTGATGTAATTTAAACAGATAGGAGATCTGAAGAAGGGATTGAATCCACCGTCCATCACGGATCTGGTGTTTGTGTCGCCTTATCTTATGACAGCAATCAAAACAGGCATCATCACTGGCGTCATAGCTATGGCTGTAAGCACCCCTTATCATCATCTTCTTCTTCTTTTCGATTGCACCGTACAAACTCTCTCCTATTCTTTACTAGGAAAAATTGGTAAAATCTCAAAAGTATTTCACTTTCTCAATATTCTAATCATCAAATACATATTTTTTAAAATGTTTTAGAATCGGCTTTGATACATGGTGTCACACCCTCTTTTTTTTTTTTTTTTTTCTCTCTCTCTCTCTCTCTCTCTCTCTCTCTCTCTCTCTCTCTCCTAAAAAAGACTTTATATAATCAAAATTAACATTTCGTCATTTATTCACACACTAATCTTGATTTTAATCGACATGAGACAAAATATGTAACAACACTGGTTATTAAAGTAAAGAATGGTAAGGGTAAATGAAACAGATAACATCCCCAATATTGAGCTAAAGAAAAGACATAAGATTTAGTTGAGATGTTAAAATCTATGGATTAATTGATGAATTGTATTAAATATGAGATTGTTGTTTATAATATTCAGGAAGGAATAGCTGTAGGAAGAAGCTTTGCGATGTTCAAGAATTACAACATTGATGGCAACAAAGAGATGATTGCTTTTGGGATGATGAACATTGTTGGTTCCTGCACTTCCTGCTACCTCACTACAGGTTTTACAAATTTTCCCATCTGCAACTCTAGAACATCAACAACAACAACAAAAAAACTCGATCTTAGGCTAATGATGATTATTTGTGAAATTAAATTCAGGGCCATTTTCGCGATCAGCTGTGAACTTCAACGCAGGATGCAAAACAGCGGTGTCGAACATTGTTATGGCAATAGCAGTGATGATCACACTCCTCTTCTTGACTCCGCTCTTCTATTACACGCCTCTTGTAGTGTTGTCAGCTATTATAATGTCTGCCATGCTAGGCCTCATCGACTACGAGGCAGCCATCCATCTTTTTAAAGTTGACAAATTCGATTTCATAGTCTGCATGGGTGCATATCTTGGTGTCGTTTTTGCAGACATTGAGATCGGCTTAATCATAGCGGTATGTATCTATATATGCAAATGTACTGCTGTGCTTAATTAGCTCAATTAATGACACTGATTCAAGTATTATGGTTGGAAAATTTCAGATTACGATATCTTTGCTAAGGCTACTTTTGTTTGTGGCGAGACCGAGGACTGTAGTTCTTGGTAACATTCCAAATTCAAATATATATAGAAACATTGAACACTACCCAAATGCAAACCAAGTCCCTGGAGTTTTGATACTTGAGATTGATGCTCCTATTTACTTTGCCAATTCAAGCTATTTAAGAGAAAGGTAAATATTATATACCACCTGAACTTCATTCCCAAATGAAAATTCAAGTCTTGATTTAATTTCCTGATGTTTACGATGAGTGCTTTCTCTTGTGGTTGATTATTAGGATAATAAGATGGATTGATGAAGAGGAAGACAGATTGAAATCTTCAGGAGAGTGCAGCTTGCAGTATGTTATACTGGATATGAGCGGTACGTAAACGATTTATAGATAGTCCTTTAAGAAAATCTTGGATTCTTTAATTAAAAGAAATTAGTATTATGAAATTCTAACTCTGCTTATTTGAATGTTTGTTTCACCAGCTGTTGGTAACATTGACACTAGTGGCATAAGCATGCTAGATGAAGTTAAGAGAATTCAGGATAGGAGGGATCTCAAGGTACTTTATACATTCTATTTCCTATAGGTCTTCTCACAGTAATTAGTAATAGCAATGTAAATTGAAATGGAACTGATTTTTTTTTTCTTGCCCTTCTTGTTTTGTTAGCTTGTATTGGCTAATCCTGTAGCTGAGGTGATGAAGAAGCTTGACAAGGCAAAGTTCATCGAAAATTTAGGCCAAGAATGGATTCATCTGACAGTAGGAGATGCTGTTGCAGCATGCAATTTCATGCTTCATACGTGCAATAAGCCAAGTCCTGTGAAAGAAGAATCAGAGCAATGGAACAACATTGTCTAAGTTTTATATTGAATGTCTACTACGAGTTGAATTTATTTTTCATGTAGATCAACTATGTATGCTTCAGGATGTGGTACAAAGTATGCATCCAAGCTACAAAATGGTTATTAACGAGTCGCGGTAAGGCCAAATGCTATGATGAAAGTTGGAGGTATTTTTCCATTTCCAACAATAATGTAAGTTGTACAACAATAGATATATCCCAATACATGAAGTTAATTGAACGATTTTGGAATTCTTATGATACTACGTACAGCACTACTGCCCCTATATCTGGGTTGGCTCTGTATTTGAATGAAGTAGTAACCATCTTCATATACTGGTACAAATCATAAACAAAAAAGATTGAGAAAATGAAGTAGCTGACTATTCTTGCATCACAAGAATGCAACACCACTTTTCTTTTTGTTGGAGTTTTGAATGAAATTCAAAAGACACAAATTAAAAGTTGCATCGGTTCAAAGTAGAACAACTCAAAAGTCATGTCTTTTATAGTGGAAAATTGTATCTCTCCATAAAAGAGATGCAACTCTTCCTAGAAGATGTGTCTTTACCAAGAGACACATCTGAGTCTATAAATTGGAAGTAAATTCATTCCAATAGACAGAAGTTTGAATAAGAGTTTTTGATATGTGTTAGAAGGAAGAATTTTAAGTAATTATTATGCACTTTTGTTTACATACTGCATTGAGAGGAAATATACAAAGTTCGTTAGGATTCTATTTTTTAGTGCTAGAAATTAAAATACAGATAGTTGTATGAAATGAACTTCAAGGACAAGAGAATGGGTGAAATACTGTTTTAAAACATTGCAAGTATTGTAAGCCTCTGTCTACTTATTAAGTTAGTATTTTAGTATTGTTTCTTATTTGTTGTTATTTAATTGTGTAATTTTATTTTATTTTAAAACGGCTGTCTTGATAAAAGCCCAAACGGTACCATTACAAGCTTGCAGCAAACAAAACAGACCTAAACCAAACTAAGGGAACGCCGACCCACAAACAACCAATACCAAACTTTCCTCCCCTTGCCAAGCCTAACAGGACACCCAAAAGCAGCAAACCAGAAGGCTTGAAAACAAGAGCCTCTCTTAGCAGCAGAAGCAACAAAGCAAAAACAAAACAGCACAAAGAAGCTTAAGATTACAATGACCCTCAAATACTCCATTCCAGCCTTTCAACCTGCAAATCTACACCAGCCTTCGCTAAACTATCCGCTAAGGAATTTAACCCTCTTGGCATGTACTTGATAGATACCATAATTCTTGAAGAGATAAATTGCTTTATATCGTAAATCAAATGAACTAAACCAAGCCTATCAAAGCCATCACCATCGATCCATGAAACTGCCAGACTTGAATCACTCCAAATGGTCAAGAATAATTGTGTAATTTATTGAAATATAAAGTTTTTGGTATCTTCAAAATTGTTGTTTACATTTCACTATATAAACAATTCTATGAATTAATCTAATAATCATTAAGTGATGCATATGTGAAATAATATCAACGACAAAAACTTGAGCACGGAAAGCACATATGTCATTGATCAAGTAAGGCTATCTAAAGGTTTTAAATTATGTATTTGAATAGTTTGGCAAATTGGCTTTCAAAATATAAACATTAATTAAAAATTCAGTCTACCTTCGTAACAAATCTAAATCAATAGATATTGAATAGCCGAGAAAATATGAATTGTTGGAAAAAAAAAAATTATTACAAAAGTTAACAGCATTCAAAACATAAACATTACTTAAAATTTTGTGTGATCTTCATAACTAGAAAAACACTAGTTTGGTGTTGTGGAGACAGGATTTTAACCTGTGACCTCAAGGTATGAACCTTGCAAGTTACCACTCTGCTCCACACTGCAAAGAACTGGGAACCAGTAATAGTCCAGAACTGTAAGACCCAAATTTTTATTCCTTTTTATTTACAATAATAATAATAATAATACTATAAAAGTAGATAAATAGAAGTGTATATATCAGTTGGATTTATAACTATTTAGTAGGAAAGTGGTAGGTGGTTTATTAATTGTATTAGCACTGAACCACTAACTCCTCCAATGATTATGATGTGTAGATATATTAGGGATTTGTATTTTTTTAAAGGAGAAGGTTATCACGTTAACACATTTATATATATAATATACCAATGGTATAATATATGTGGCTTTTACCACATGTGTTATACACATAAATATCACCTAAATATCTCATATAATATCTTCCTAATATCTCCCCAATATCTCCCTAAAATATCTTCCCCTACATCCACCATTCCACCGCCTCTCCCTCTCTCTCACCTAATATCACCCACTTGCCTATCTCTCTTTATTGCCTATATATATATATATATATATGTGCTCTCTCTTGTAAATGGGTTCCAAAAATGATCAATAAAATTAAGCAGATATGTTCTCTCTCTCTCGTCTCACTGTCTCATCTCTCTCACTTGATCTCTCTCACTTATTTCTCATCTCATTCTTTTATTTATTATTTATTAATTTACAACACGTTATCAATACGATCGTATGTAAGTAAAAAGTATCTCCAGGTGAGTGATTTATTTACGGTTTGATATTCGTGTATGTAAGTAAAAGGGATCCCTGATGTGTGATTTACTTACATCTTAAAATTCTAGATCTGTATATATTTCCATATACAAGATGGCTTATGCCGTCAACGGAACATATATATATATAGTTCTAGATTTATTCATTTATTCTTTTTAAATCTTAAAATTCTAGATCTATATATATTTCCATATACAAGATGGCTTATGCCGTCAACGGAACATATATATATAGTTCTGGATTTATTCATTTATTCTTTTTAAATCTCAATATTCTGGATCTATATATATTTCCGTATACAAGATAGCTTATGCCGTCAACGGAACATATATATATAGTTCTGGATTTATTCATTTATTCTCCCTAAATCCCAATATTCTGGATCTATATATATTTCGTATACAAAATGACTTTGCCGTTAACGGAACATATATATATAGTCCTGAATTTATTTTCTTTA
The DNA here is from genome assembly GCA_954870605.1 of Acer campestre. Classification (NCBI taxonomy): domain Eukaryota; kingdom Viridiplantae; phylum Streptophyta; class Magnoliopsida; order Sapindales; family Sapindaceae; genus Acer; species Acer campestre. The sequence goes on along the minus strand of OX940802.1, from coordinate 15,225,394 downwards.
AATCTCAATATTTTGGATCTATATATATTTCGTATATAAGATGGCTTTGCCGTCAACGGAACATATATATATAGTCCTGAATTTATTCTACTTAAATCTTAATATTCTAGATCTATATATATTTCGTATACAAAATGGCTTTGCCGTTAACGGAACATATATATATAGTCCTGAATTTATTTTCTTTAAATCTCAATATTTTGGATCTACATATATTTCGTATACAAGATGGTTTTGCCGTCAACGGAACATATATATGCAGGTGAGCTCAGCCTCTTGGAACTGTTTATTTACAGGCAGTGTTGTAGTAAGCGCTAGGCGCTAGTCGGGCGGAGACCCAGCGCCTAGCGCCTAGGCCATTTAATCGGCGATTAGTCGGGGATTAATCGGAAAACATAATTACAAGCAAATTACAATTATCGAATGACAAATCCAAAGAAAATTCTTTCCTACTATACTTGGTGAATCAAAATCCAATCATAAACCAATTCAAATCCACAACCACCCATCCAAATGCAATCACAAACCAATACAAATCCAAACATAAAGACACAATCAAATCAAAATGACAAGTTGTAAGTTCAAAGTTCTAAGTTTCTAACAAATATCAACAAGTTAACAACATTCAAAATGTAAATTTTAAAACAAGAAATGAAGAAACTATATAAGTTTCTTAGTCTATGTCTCCTCCTCCAAGGATATTGGCACACTCTTCATCGGACTCAAACTGAACTTCAATTTCTTCATCCGTATCATCATCCGCTTCTGAACCAAGATCTACTTCCTCATCATCCTCATCAATAAACCAATCATGTGCATTACTAGCATCACTTGCTTCTAGCACCTCAACTTTCTTCCCCTTTTCTCTTAACCTTTTGTGCCTGTTCATCAATTCAGCATTAAACTTGACATAGACTAGATTGTTCATCCGCTCTACATCTAGTCTATTCCTTTTCCTTGTATGTATCTACATAAATCAATAAATAATAAAACATAAAACATAAATATAGTATAAATTATCAAATATAAAATATAAATGTCACTTATGAGTTATGAGTTATGAGTTATGACTTACCCCCTCAAAAGTACTCCAATTCCTTTCGCATCCGGATGAACTACTAGTTAATGAGAGGATCCTAATTGCTACTTTTTGCAAGGTAGGTGTTTGAGATCCATACATTTTCCACCATTGAACTACATAAAAAGAATAAAGGATGAACAAGTTATAAAATAAAACTAATATAATTATGAATAATAAAAAGAATTGAGTAATTTTGTAGTTTTCTAACCTGGATCGTAATGGTCATCATTATTTAGACATCCTTTTGCCGCCAATGGCTTTCCAAAAGAACCCTCTTTCCTATTATGCTTGGTGAACTCAATATTCACAATGATATCTTGCATATCAAAGTTATTAGGAAAGAACATCTCCGCAAATGTAGCAAACCCGTTAGAAATTACATCATTGCCAAAAATGGATAAATCCTTATAAAAGTAATAAGGATTTAATAGATAAGCCGTCAAATGTAGTGGAGTATCAAGCCGATCTTTGGATTTCTCATCAATAATTTCAAAGATGGGCAAATAATGTTGTTCAACATTATTCAACGCCTCTTTTATCTCAAGCTTTGCTTGTAAAAGCTCTCCATATAAAAAGGCCAAGGATGGCTTTCGATCACCATCAACCAATCGAAGCACTTTCACCAATGGACCAAATACCCTTATGCACAAGCTCACACCATTCCAAAAACTTAGGCTCACCATAGTTGAGTAGGCCTCTCTCCCCTTAACGGTGTTCGCCCATTTGCACTTTTCCCATTCACCGCTAGTAAACATTTGCCTCAACCCATCCTTTTTCTCCACCAAACTTTCCAAGCTTAGGAAAGCGGAGGCAAACCTAGTGACTCTCGACCTCACTATATCCGTCCTTTTTGTAAACCTCCTCATTAACGCCAACGTCTTATGATGTGCATAAACAAAGATTGTGAAAGTTTTGGCCGCATCGATGAACTTCTTGTACTTTGGTTGTTTGCCAATACTTTCAAGCATCAAGTTAATGGTGTGAGTGGCACACGAGCTCCAAAAAATATGTGGTATCTTCTCCTTCAATAACTTTGCCGCGGCCATATTGTTTGAGGCATTGTCGGTAACTATCTGAACAACATTATGGGACCCAACTTGTTGAATCCCCTTCAACACATACTGAAAAATATATTCACCAGTGTGTGCCTCGTCAGAGCATTCCTTAGACAAAAGGAAAGTAGTTCCTTCCCGACAATTCACACATAAGTTCATGATACTCCTCCTTTTTCTATCCGTCCAAGCATCTGTCATAATTGAGCACCCAGTAAGTTTCCACTCTTCTTCTTGGTTTTTGATGGCAACTTGGGTTTTGTCAACCATTTTCTTCAATAGTGTCTCCCTCAATTGCCATTGACTTGGAGGTTGGAAACCTGGTCCAAATAGACCAACCGCCTGAACCATTTTTTTGAAGCTATTACCGTCAATGGCATGAAAAGGAATGCCCTTTTCATACACCCATTGTGCCACATATTCTTGCACCATTGATGTCCTCTCTTTAAAAAGTGATTCATTAATGTTTTGTTGTCGCAAAGACCTACCACCAATGGAACTAGAGTCGATAGACTTTGCGAATTTGTCCATAGGGCCAAGAAAGTTAGGTCCTTTCAATGTTCCTAACCCTTCAATTTCCTCACATTCATCTCCGCCACTAATATTCACTCCCGCTCTTATTTCATCTTCTTCCTTTCTCTTCATTATCTTCTTCTTTTTGGCATCTTCAATAGCTTTTCTACATGAATCAATATTCTCCCTTGTTGACCTCGAACACGAAGCCACGTTTCCCTTTATGTGACCAGCATGTTCTTTCAATCTATAAACCCCCCCTGAAAATGTCTTTCCACACAACTTACATTTTACTCTATCCAAATTCTTTGCATCAATCAATTGGCCAAACTCCCACCCAATGTCATTTGATTTCCGTTTCAACATAGAATTGGCATCGGAGGCACCCGAAGTATTGGGTACTGCACTCATGTTAAACCCTAAGCAACATTATAACATACAAAAAATATTAATAGAGCAACACACCAATCAAATAGAGCAAAAACGAGCAAAGACGATGGCTGCAGCAGCAGCACACAACATGCAGCAAAAAAGAGCAAAAAGATAGCTGCAGCAATAGCACAAAACAAGCACAACACACCAACAAAACATAGCAAAAAAGAGCAAAGAAGATATCTGCAGCAGTAGCACACAATAGGCACACCACACCAGCAAAATAGAGCAAAATAGAGCAAAAAAAAAAGGGTAAAAAAGATAGCTGCTGCAGCAGAACACAACAGGCACAAAACAGAGCAAAAAAGAGCAAAAAAGAGCAAAAAAAAGAACAAAAATAATAGTTGCAGCAGCAGCACACAACAGGCACAAAACATAGCAAAAAAAGAGCAAACAAATAGCAAAAATAATAGCTGCAACAGCAGCACATAATAGGCACAAAACAAAGCAAAAAAGAGTAAAAAAAATAGCAAAAAAGATAGCTGCAGGCATTATCCGGACTTGGAGGAGGAGCTTGGTGAGCCTTCTAGTAGAAGCTCATTGCAAAATGCTCGTCTTCAAACATTTATTTCGTTTGTTGGCGAAAAGGAAGAGGTCATTAAAATAGGTCCAAGAAGAGAAAAATGGAGAAGGCCTCAATTAGAAACACAGAAGAAGATCAATCTGTGATTGGAGACAAAAAACAAATGTGCTAGTCCTGGTAATGAAGCCTAGAAACATTATATAGTGCATATCTAGATATTCGAATTTTTTCAATGACAACCATATTAGATGACAGCAGCTACAAACAGAACAGCACAAACACCAGCACAAAAACAGCACAGCAGCTACAAAACAACCAAGAAGACAGCAGCACCCAGCCACAAAACAGAAGACAGAACAGCAACAGCACCAGCAGCAACAGCCAGCACCACAAAAACAGCAAAAACAGCCAAAAAAGCAGCCACAACAGCAGCAGAAACAGCAAACAACACCCCCTAATTATATTTGCATTTGGGAATTCAAATTCTTCACTAGTATTTATCTTTGTAGAGATACATATCTAACAATCAGACACCAAACACCAAGCTCTCTTTGAGCAAACTCTGTAGTACTATTTGCTGGCTCCACATTTCGACAAGGACCCGTCTATGCATTGAATGCTAAGACTGGAAGAATTATGTGGTCATATAATACTGGAGCCAGAATTTATGGGGATGGTTCAGTGAGCAATGGATGCATTTATATTTTATATAGGTAATGGTTATAATAGGTTACTGTTGGATTTGTTAGTTCAAACTAAAACTTCTGGAACCTCAGTGTTTACCTTGTGTGTGAGTGTGTGTGTGTGTCTCATGAACTATTTGAGTGTAAAAGCATAAGAACAGGAACATCTGTAAGCATTTATATATGTGATGCATGCAAATTCGATTTATATTGGTAAGAAAATAAGTTGTTGTTCATTTCTTGTGACTTTGTGAGGCAATGAAGAGGTCTGCTGTTAACAGAACCACAACATCATAAAAATCAAGCAGAAAACGTAAATAAATGAAAATAGAAACAAAATGCAGAACTCAACTGCATCATTAGATCAAAAATTCGAACAAATCCCTCGATATCCAATGTAAAATGTAAAATCAAATGTAAAATCAAGATAACATACAAAAAAGAGCAAAAACAAAGTTGCCAAAAACTCAAAACCCAGATAACATCAAATGTAAAATCAAGCTAACATACAAAATGAAACTCAAAATCCAGCTAACACACAAAATCTAATTACTGACTTACTGTAATTCAAACCAATTAAAGCTTCAAAATCAAAATTTCTAATTTTGAATCCACAACACAAACCACAACAACCAAACCCACTAAAGCTCCAGCACAAAACACCCAACAACAACCAAAAATGGAGGTTTTGTATAACAGACAGTAAAATGAAAGAGATGAGAACATACCTGCGAACTGGCAACGGCGACGACGACGGTGATTCCGGCGACGGGATGGTGGCAGGCGGCTGGCGGCAGGAACAATTGATGATTGATGGTTTAGGTTTGCGATCTGGTTGGTCAAAATGAGTTGATGTCTGATGAAGATTGAAGGGAAGTGATCGATGATTGAGGAAAAGTGAAAATGAAGTCGTTTTCTAGCAAAAATTGGCTGGGCGGCGTCAAAGTCGTTGACCTCCGCGTCGCCGACTGGTCCGATTAGTCGCCGAGCGTGGAATCAAGCTGATTTCAGCCTTCTCGCCGCAGTAGCTTACCGCCTAACTGTATCCCTCCGAGTAATCGGTCTAGTCTCCCGATTACTAGAACACTGTTTACAGGACATATATACCGTTCTGGAACTGTTCATTTTTCACAATATATGAGATTGACTAGACCGACAAACTAGAACTTAAAGTTTCTGGAATTATGATATTTAAGTCGGTACGGTTTTGAAAACCAATGAAAAACTAGAATTCTTGATCCAGTGTTATATTCATGAATGACATACTTCATTATTTGGAACCTGAGGTTTCAAATCCACTCAGAATCTGAAGTTTTCTATATTATAATTATATATGAACTTACAGTTCATGGTCGAATCGGAAGTTCGAAAAATCATTATGATCCATGATTTTATTTTATCTCATATATATAAAGTGATATGTTTACATATCATTCATTTGAGAAAAATGATTTACACATCCAACATGATGTTGTGAGTATCGTAAAACGGATTTAAGATCCTAAATGTATAATGAAATTGGAAATAATATTTTATCCATTCCATTCACATCCAACAGGATGCTGTGAGTATCATAAACGAGATTTAAGATCCTAACGTATAATGAAACTGGATATAATATTTTATCCATTTAATTCAAGTTTGATGCTCCTGGAGAGCAAAATTCAGAGTTGTTGAAAAAAAAAGGGAGAATTCTGAGATCAATAGTCTACTTGACAGTAGATGAACTTGATGAACATGTGAATGTGATGGGTGTTGGATAATCAAATCATCTGATCTAGTATCACCAAACTCCGATCTGAGTTTACTTCTGGGTTGGTGGGTTTTTCAACCCAGACCCATCGCCCCTCGGGTCAACGCCACCTCGTCGATGAGCTTCATCGGTTTTTCACACCAGCCTATTGTGTTTTACGGTGACGATCAATGATCGTCGGTCATGACCCACGATCTGGTCTAGATCAGTCACAGAGCTCGTTTTTACTCTAGGCCACTTTTGGAGAATTCGATATTTTTCATGGACTGTTTTGTAATTATTTTGGGCCATTTTGTAATTTTTAAAAAGTTTTAGGGCTGATTTATAATTAATAAAAATTTTGAGGGGCCTTTCCTCAATTTTACAAAATCAAGGGCAATTTTATAATTTCTCTTTAAAAAAAAATATTTAAAAAAAAAAAAAAGAAAAAAAAAAAGGAGGGGTGATTATTATCATTTCACATGAGATACAAAATGACATTACAAATAATGTCCATAAAATTCCTAGAAGAAAAAATATATGTCTTGCTGAAAGTGCAACGATTCATATAATTCTGCAAAGTCAGAAATATTTTATGAATTCGACTTTGCTGAGAGCAAATGTTATTAATATATTATGTCCAACGGATCTGATAGAAAGCTCTGGAAGAGCCATGATATTGTTATCAAACAATACTAAATTATGTATCAGGTCCAACGAATCTGATAAAAAGCTCTGAAAGAGCCACAATGTTGTTATCAAACAATACTCAATTATGTATCAATGATACTTGATATTATTCAAAGAATAACATAAAGAAATATGTTTAGTTCAAGGGCATTTAAAGTTAATACCAGATAAAATATGGCGGATCTGATGGATCTGATTGAAGGCTCTAAAAGAGCCACGATCTTATTACCAGATGGTATTCAATTGTGTATCAATGATACTTTATATCATTCAAGCAGAACATAAAGAAATCTGTTTAGATTAAAGACATATAACTTTATTAATGTCATATTAAGATCATTAATAATAAGAATGTTGAATATCTGTGCGTCATTCAAGCCAGAAGCTGATTATAGAAAAGTTGTGTTCTTTATCATCTGGATTATATCGTTGATTAGAAAAGTGATGTATGTGGATATATTCATCTACCAAATAAAACCATATCATTCTAAAGTTGGTTTTGAATCCCTATCATTCAAAGGGATATATGTGGACATATTCATCCACCAAAAGAACCCTTTCATTATGTTATGGTTCTAGTTGATGCATCTATGAGATGATCGCATGTTTGTGTGTTATCAAACATCTCCAGTTGAGATAGATGTTCAATATCCAGTTTTCACATATACTTATAATCAGAATGGATTAGCGGAATCACTTATCAAACGTTTCCAAGTAATTACGATAACTTTATTATTTCGATTCAATTACCTATTTCTATATGGGACGTTCTATTACATGATGATACATTCATCTATGATCACTACTTATCATCATTATTTATCATTGCAACTTATAATTGGTCATTGACTTGCTCACGTTTTTAGTTTGTAAGGTATTTGATTGTGTAGTATATCTTTTTATTTCATCTCTGGCATGATCTAAGATAAGAATTTTGTATCATTATAAGATTAATATTGATTTTAATTAATCTTCTATTAGATCATTTAAACTTATGAGAGTTTATATTTTTACGCACAATCTGTATATTATTATATTGATTAATTTTCAAATGGAAAGTTTCTCCAGAAAGAGTAAATGAAAAGTTACTCTTATATAAAATAGAGATACAAGTTCGGTTCTCTATATATATAAATGTGTCTCATTTCAATCTTTGTATCACTCAAATATGAAATATAATTGATCATTAGATAATTATTAATTTGTTACTTGATATATTAAAGGTAACAAGATTTATAAGTTGCCATCTCATAAACCTAGGCCGGGTGATTGTTCCTAAAGAACGATCTGAGTAAAAAGCAACAAATAAATCATCTAATACATATTATAATTCATAAGCTTATGAACCTTTTTGAAAGGTATTGTTATCAGGATCCTAATGTAAGCAAAACTCGAGTTATAAATAAATCCACTTTCTCTAAATCAACTCTGTAAGAGTCTGATATATTCAATGAGACACAAGTCTATGAAAAGACTAAATTCACTGTAATGGAAGAAATCTCAACAGAGATATAAGTATATTGAAATCGAGAAAATTTCTATACGAGTCTATGAAATGACTAAATCCATTGAAATGGAAAGAAATCTCAACAGAGATACAAATATATTGAAATTAAGAAAATTTCTATAAAATCCATATAGTGACTAAATCCATTGAAATGGAAGAAATCTCAACAGAGATTCAAATATATTGAAATTGAGAAAATTTCTATAAATCATATAAGAGAAATGTGGAATCATAAAGAAACAATCATCGATGATGTATTTTTATACACAGTAGCGTTACTGAAATTATAAACGATAATTATGATATTCATAATATCAATGATTGTATACAAAAGGCATGATTAGCCTAAGTGAAAAGAAGCAATTCAAGAAGAATTGACTTCATATGTCAAACATAAAGTATTTAGACCAATAGTACTCCAGACACCTGGAAATGTCAAACTAGTTGGATACTAATGGGTCTTTATACGGAAAACATAATGAGAAAAACGAGATCGTGAGATATGAGGCACGACTCGTAGTACAAGGTTTCTCACAGAAACTTGGTATTCAATAGTGACGAATACAATTACGTTTCGAATTTTTGATAAATTTGGTTGCCTTTACAAGGCTTGAAGTACGTCTTCTAGACGTAGTAATCATTTATCTATATGATTCACTCAATGCAGATATTTATAATCCCGGAAGGATTTAAATTGCTAGAAGCATGTAAATCGAGATCTCGTAATCTGTATTTGATGAACATACAAAAATCCTTGTATGGATTAAAAACAATCTGGATGGATATGGTATAACCGTATCAGTAAATATCTGATAAAATAAAGGTATAATAATTATATTATATACCCAAGTGTCTTCGCAAAGAAATCAAAATCTGAAAATACTATATTCACAACATATGTTGATGATATGAATTTAATTGGAGCTCCTGGAGAGCTCTTGAAAACTCATGAATTTTTGGTAAATGAGTTTTAAAATGAAAGACATGGGAAAGGAAATATTGTTTCGACCTGAAGGTCGAGCCTAGATCAAATGGAATGTTTGTCCATCAATCAGAATATGTTGAAAAGATTCTGAAAAGATTCCATATGGATATTACTCCATAAAGAAAGTCTTTGCTTATACTCCCTCCAATCATTTATGATGTTATTTCATTTCATGAAATAAACATCTGTATACCCCAGTTTAACAATCTAGAAGATTGTTTTACAAGAACTTTTATCAGGGGGAGCATATCAAATGAAATATATTAATTATATTAATTATATTGGGGCATATGTGCATTGTACTCTTTTCCTTACAATTAGGTTTTCGTCTCATTGGGTTTTCCTGATAAGGCTTGTAATTAGGCAATTCTCTAAGCACACCCAAAAATCATTTGATCCACAAAATCATCATAAATATTACATTGGTTCAATATATCATCGTATATATGTTATCTTGATCAAAAATATCATTGTAAATATTACTTTGATCTTGCAAATCATCGTATATATATTACCTTGATCCAAAAGATCATCATAAATATTACTTTGATCCGACACAAATCAATGGATATATTTGCTCAGGTTTTTATCCCACTGGGTTTTTCCTAGCAAAGTATAAATATGATAAATGTTTTGAAGAAAACATTAACTATTAACATATTTGCATTGTACTCTTTTTCCCTTCGATCAGGTTTTGTCCCACTGGGTTTTTCTGACGAGGTTTTTAACGAGACAATCAAGAGGAGCCACTACTACAAAAAACGTAAAAGAAATCGGTTATTTTACATGGAAGAAATCGGTTTTTAAAATTTTTAAAACCGATGTCTATTTGAGTGATTTAGAAAAAAACGAGCTAAAGACATCGGTTTTTAACCGATGTAAAAGCATGAGAAAACACATCGGTTATATATAAAACCAATTTAAAAACCCTAACGTAAAATTAATGAATTATAAAAATTAATCTCACCGTCCGACCGCTCCATCGTCTGGCCACCGTCGTCCGGTCGCCACTGCCGGCCTACCCCACCGTCCGGCCGCCACCGCTACCGCCGCCGGCCACCGTCCGACCACCACTGTCGGCCAACCCCACCTCTAATAATAATCACAATTAATCGTCAATATGAGGAATCGAACTTGCAACCTCAAAGTCAAAGTGGTAAAGCCTTTACCGCTTGACTACAAGATTGAATGTGTTAACTATTGCACAATATTTATATATAACCTATATGAGTTGTTAGAAATAGAAATAAAAAATAAAAACTTGTTTGATAAATTTAAATTTACTCAACTAATCAAAATTCTAATTTCTACTACAAATATCTATTAAAAAAATTTATTGGTGGGTTTATTTTTCATTTCATTTTTTGTGTGGTTTTGCATGTGTTTTGCTGGAGATATTTTTGTGCAAAATTTTTTCATAAAATTGTATCTTTTGGTAATGAAATAAATTTTTTCGTCCATGCTGTGTTCTTCAATTTTTCGATACGAATCCAACGGTATAAAGAACATAAAATTTTGGGCGATATTTTGAAAGTTATGAACAATTATTCAGTCAAAGGTCAGAAGTGATTGGAGATATTTTTGTGCAAACTATTTCCTTAAAACTGTATCTTTTGGCAAGGAAATAAATTTTTTCGTCTATTTTGGGTTCTTTAATTTTTCGATACGAATCCAACGGTATAAAGAACTTAAAATTTTGGCCAGTATTTTGAAAATTATGATCGATTATTCAGTCAAAGGTCAGAAGCGATTGGAGATGATCAATTTTTGTGCAAACTTTTACCTTAAAACTGTATCTTTTGGTAAATAAATAAATTTTTTCGTCCACATAATGTTCTTCAATTTTTTGATATGAATCCAACGGTATAAAGAACGTAAAATTTTGGCCAGTATTTTGAAAGTTATGATCGATTATTCAATCAAAGGTCAGAAGCGATTGGAGATGATCAATTTTTGTGCAAACTTTTACCTTAAAACTGTATCTTTTGGTAAATAAATAAATTTTTTTGTCCATGTAATGTTCTTCAATTTTTAAATACGAATCCAACGGTATAAAGAACGTAAAATTTTGGCCAGTATTTTAAAGTTATGATCGATTATTCAGTCAAAGGTCAGAAGTGACGCAAATCCGCGAGTGAGATGTTTTCATCGCTCATTTTCACACTTTTCCAAATCGATTTTTGGAATATTTTCTGAACGAAATATATTTGTTTGCATGTCTACTTTCTTTTACCAAAATTTGAGAAAATAACGTTGAGTATTTTTAGAGATGTGCACTTGAATGTGGACATAGGTCAGATTTGAATTTCAGCAGAATTTTGCTTTTGAATCCATATCGGTTTTCCCAAAAACCGTTGTCTTTTCAAACCGTAATATTTAAGACATCAGTTTTAATGGAAACCGATTTCTTATTGGAAAATAAAAAACATATCGGTTTTTCCAAAAACCGTTGTCTTTTCAAATGGTAATATTTAAGACATCGGTTTTAAGGAAAACCGATTTCTTATTGGAAAATAAATCCATATCGGTTTTCCCTAAAACCGTTGTCTTTTTAAACTACAATATTTAAGAAATCGGTTTTTATAAAAACCGATTTCTAAAAGTTTTTTTAAATCGGTTATCAAAAAACCGATTTAAACAACCAATGTCTTTTTACATTTTTGTAGTAGTGAGCAAAGTTCTAAGCGGACATATGTGCACTATACTCTTTTTCCCTTCGATCAGGTTTTGTCACACTAGATTTTCTTGACAAGGTTTTTAACGAGATAGTTTTGAGAGCATCCAGCATCACAAGATCCAGGAGATCATTGTATATATTTTACTTAGGTTTTATCCTATTGGGTTTTTCCCTAGAAAATTAATACATGCGATATAAATCCAAAGGGGAGTGTTATAATATATGTAGCTTTTACCACATGTGTTATACATAAAAATATCACCTAAATATCTCCCATAATATCTCATATAATATCTTTCTAATATCTCCCCAATATCTCCCCAAAATATCTTCCCCTACATCCACCATTCCACCGCCTCTCCCTCTCTCTCACCTAATATCACCCACTTACCTATCTCTCTTTATTGCTTATATATATGTGCTCTCTCTTGTAAATGGGTTCCAAAAATGATCAATAAAATTAAGCAGATATGTTCTCTCTCTCTCTCTCGTCTCACTGTCTCATCTCTCTCACTTGATCTCTCTCACTTATTTCTCATCTTATTCTTTTATTTATTATATATTAATTTACAACAACCAACTCTTAGTTTCTTTTTTTACACTTACTTCTCTGCCAATATTAATAACACGGGTTCAAACAAATTTTGTCACTATATGAGGCGCCTTTTGTAAGACTGTCAGTGGTATAGTAATTTAAGTTTAAAAGGCACCAGTTTGGGTGACCAGACAAAAATACATTTTTTTTGTCGCTTTGTTTCGTTTTCAAACGTTGAGAGAAAAACCCAAGAGAGAGAAAACCAGGCAGCGCTCAAACCTAAAGGCGACTAAAATCCGACGGAAATTTGACCAGCGACGAAGCTACAATGATGGCATCTAATAGAGTTCAGCGGCGAAGTGGTTCTACGGTTAGTTTTCTTCTCGATCCTTTGTGATATTTGAAATTGATTGTGTTTGATGTTGCCTGCCATTTTGATGATATAGATTAGGTTTTATTTGATTTGTTTTTGTTGATTATGTTTGTTTGAAAAGGCTCGGGTAGGTTAGGTTAGGTTAGGGTTTAGGTTTCTGAAAAATTAAGTTTTGTAGATGATGATGTTCTGGGTTTCCGAGCCTTTTAAAAATGAAACCCGAGCCTTTTATAACTATCCCCGAGCTTTTTAAATGTTACCAAGCCTTTATAACAATCCCCAAACTTTTTCAAATCTCTGAGCCTTTTCGTGAGTGTTCGAGCCTTTTGCAACTATATTCGAGCCTTTTATGAATAGGTTAGTTGAATTTTGATTCTCCGAGCCTTTTAATACACTACCCGAGCCTTTTAATATGTTACCTGAGCCTTTTCATACACTACCTGAGCCTTTTAATACATTACCCGAGCCTTTTCATACACTACCCGAGCATTTTCATACACTACCCGAGCCTTTTAATGAATTGTTCGAGACTTTTAATGAATTGTTTGAGCCTTTTGGAATACACAAGCCAAGCCTTTTAATGAATTGTTACACATTCCGAGCCTTTTGATACTCTACCCGAGCCTTATAATACACTACCCGAGCCTTTTAATAAACTACCCGAGACTTTTGATGAAGTGTTCGAGCCTTTTGGAATACACAACCCGAGCCTTTTAATGAAGTGTTACACATTCCGAGCCTTTTGATACTATACCCGAGCCTTTTCATACACTTCCCAAGCCTTTTGATACTCTACCCGAGCCTTTTCATACACTTTTCGAGCCTTTTCATACTCTACCCGAGCCTTTTAATACACTTCCCGAGCCTTTTGAAACGCTACCCGAGACTTTCATACACTACCCGTGCCTTTTTATTCGAGCCTTTTAATGAACTTATATGTTTGTTTTCTGTGTTTTCTGTGAATATGCAGACAAAGAAACAACTAAAGGATTTGTTTAAAACTCCAATGGGAGCATGGTACAAAGGAAAACTTACAAGGCATGACCATTTCGATGACCTTAAAGATATCGACAACGCCCTTGACAGTGTACCTGACGATCTGAAGATCGAAGACCGACGTAGGTATACCGAGTCGTGCTTTGGTCATTTCCTTCATATGCATCGGAAGATTCATTTTTCTGCTGGGATTGTCTATCGGCTGCTTTTACATAAGTTACATCACGATAGCCCAGAAGATGAGATGAGATGAGATTTTTGTTAGGCAAACAAGAGGTTCGGTTCTCGAAGGTTGAATTCTGCCTAATAACCGAATTGAAGTTCGGAGTGATTCCTGACACGGTGAGCTATGCTATGGTAGAGAATGGCATACAGGAGCGGTACTTTCAGGGTCGAGACATCGAGTTTAAAGAGCTGAGAGCAGTGGTACGGAGTGGTGTTTTTGTCCAACAATATGATGCGGTGAAGTTGTGCTTATTGTTTATGCTCAACTGGATACTAATGGGGGTAGACGAGAGAGATAAAGTCTCATTATGGTAGTTTCATCTAGTTGAGGACTTGGACGCTTTTGATGCATTCCCGTGGGGCGCACACATGTATAGGCGGTCCATACATAGTTTCAAGCATGCGTTGGATGGTCGACGGGAGCGGTTCGAACAACGGCAGCAAGAAAAGGGCGCTGATGTACACACCGTCGAGACGTACAACTAATACGGTGTATCGCACGCACTATTGGTGAGAATTTAAAATTTGAAGCTGTACTTTAATTGAATTTTTTTTTTATTTAATTGATGTTGTTATTTATTATCGTACTTATCTATTACGCAGATATTTGCTTTTGAGGTTATCCCTGAACTTCGCAATAAAAAATGTGGGACCCGTAGGGGGAAAGATCTACCCCCACCCCCCACCCCCCACGTATTCTGAAATAGGAGTTGAATAGGCGACCAAGGGGGAAAAAACTGGATTCCATTTTCACCAAAAGGGTAAGTATTATTGTTGTTAATATTTATAATTATTAGTATGTACACAATTACACTAATGTAACTCCGATTTCAGATGTTTGCACGGACCGAATTGGTATCGACGACTGCTGAGAGGGCTCAACGGTACTACGAAGGCATAGACCTGGGCGGCAGTCTGTATGAAGTCGATGCAGTTGATATACCTGGTCACCGTCCGGATCTAGAACGATATAGGGCTGTCGCCCCCAATGACGATAAGGGTCAGTATTCTGAACCCAGTGAGGAGGAGGGTCAGTATTCCAAACCCAGTGAGGAGGAGGGTCGGTATTCCAGACCCAGTGATATGGATATTTCAGACCAGTAGGGTCGTAGTGGGAGACCCTTGAGGAAGCGTAGGTGTGTACGATTCACTTTGCCCAGAGAGTCTCGACCTGAAGCTGATTCAGTAGGTGGCGTTGGAGGGCATCCTCAAGTACGTAAAAATAACAGAACCGCATTATTTAATTTCAATAGAGTGCTCGTTTTAGTACTGATAGAGTTCGAAATCATTTCAGGACCGTGGGTATATTGAACTGATGGATGCGTTTCAACAGTTACGGGACGAAGTGCGTAAGACTGATGAGAAACGAGACCGACAACATAAGGAGTTGCTGGATTTGATTCAGGGTCCTCAGGGTTCGACGCCGATGCCACAGCCTCGTAGCTCAGGTTCATCATTCGATGACCCACTGGTCGATGACCGAGACCGAGACATCAATCCCAGAGACGAGTCTGGTAGTCATCAAGACAGGCAGACCCAGAGAGCGAGCACGATCAGCAGCAGGCTGGTGTGGCACCACGTGAAGAGGTTACTGGTGGTACCGGTGCTACATGAACAGCACCTCTGGAGATAGAGCCGGTACCTCAACATATACCAGAACTGTTTGCCTCCTTACAGCGGACCCCTCCGCTCGATCCTACTCCAGTGCACCTTTCCATTTAGTCTACAGGGAGAGAGTTCCACAATCGCAGACCACCCCTATGGTCTACCCTAGTTGAGCTCACACCTGCAGCAGATCTTCTGGGTACCTCCTCCCAGCACACATCTGCAGGTGATCCACGGGGACTCAGTTCCTCTGTAAAGAGCACCCCTACAGGGGATCCACCAGGGTACAATTCCTCCTCATAGAGCAGCCATTCAGATTAGAGTCCCCCACCCGTTAGGCGGCAGGGCCGGGTTCGCAAGCCAGGTTGGCAGTAGCGGACCCCATACACTGACCCATGTCGGCCGAAGAGACCAAGGATGATGCCACCACCAGCACATGTATGGGCGCCCAACGCATTGGTAGATAGTGAACACCTTGAGGCGTACCAAGCCTATAAAAGGAACTCGATTGGGGAATTGTAAGTAAAATCGTAGATATTACAATCTTTTTATTGTATTTTGAAATACCTGAGTAAAATTGACTTGGTTATCTAACTTCTTCACCAATTATGCAGACGTGATGTGGATCTACCCGAACCAGTTGCTGCCCCTTGGTTCCACCGGTTTCAAACCAACATCATGGAGTTAGAGGATACGGTACGTACTTTACCGTAACTGTCTTTATATGTTGTTTTAGAAATGGTCAAATCCTAACAATATAAAATGTGCATATTTTCAGCACATAGATGCGTACTTGCATATTCTTCGAAAGCGTCAGCAAACATACTCCAGTGTCTACGGTGCGAGGATCAACATACAGTATACATAGTTATATGTAAGTGTTTAAATAATACGGTATACAATTGGGTTATGCATTGACTTGTTAATATTGACACAACATTTTCGTACAGCCATACCTACTTTACTGGTGGGAGAAAATGATGGGAACTGGGCCAGCGCACCACATAAACGTTGGTCTATTGTGAAGCAGGAGTGGTCTGAAGATGACCTTACGGTCATACGTGGATTGCTCCTACCAGGTTGCATACCATGGCACAATGTTGACGTCGTAAGTGTTTATTTTACATGGTTTGAATTTCTATAATAAATAAAGTTGACACTGATAACACTTCGTTCAAAAACCTTCAGGTTATGATTCCCTGCAACCTTGGGCATTCACATTGGGCCCTGGCCAGCGTCGACCTCACAGCAGGGCATATTTACTTGTTCAATCCATTAAGACAGGAGGTCCCATTTCGCCACAGAAAAATACAGCTCGCTTGCTTGAGGTATTTTTTACTCTCGAATCTGCATGTGGTGGACTTTCACGGTCACAGACGGAGGGGTGATATGACGTACCTGGAGAAGAATAGGTCATTCACATTTTATTATATGTCCACAGATCGTGTGCCCCAACAGGATAAAGGGTATGATTTTCTCAAAAACTTAAGCCCTTCTAATTGGTTTTAATAACATTCCCTTATAACGTATTTGATGTGGTGAATTGTAGGGGTAACTGTGGTGCCCATACTTTAAGGTTGACAGAGTGCCTCGCAGCCAACAGGGATACGTTCGACTTGACGGAAAACGATATACCCACCATCCGGGAGAAGATGGCTGTAGAGGTTTTTGTTAACTCGAAGGAGTGGGTTCCCAAATAGTTTATGTATATAATATTTGATTTAGTTTATGTATATAACATTTGATTTAGTTTCTGTACATAACATTTGAGTAATTAAATGATTTTTTTTTACTATTTTAAGTGTTTTTAATTAAAAGTTGAACAGACAGTTCCTACATTCAAATCCATAAACTATAAAAAATTAAAAATTAAAAAAAAAATTAAAAAACTATAACAAAGGATCCAGGATGACATTAAACGAAGAACTAAATTAAACAAAAACCATAATACAATTGTATCGAGCGTGGTTCACAAAGTCTGAACGATGTTGGAAGACATTAGCAATCAAAAACTCTTTTCTGATCACCATCCTTTCTGTGGGCTCTATTCATTCAACGCTAGAGTCCTTCTCAGGACACGTTTGTTTGTTGTGTCCAATCTGATGACAGATGTTGCACCTGCTCTTAGGATTATGCTCAATAGCAAGAGTGTAATATTGTAATTAACAATCTTTTTCATATTAATAAAGTGATTTCTGGTTTAAACAAATCTTATAGCATTTATAGTTTAATTTTATAATTGTCAAAGTAAATAATCATAAGGTCTAAAAACTATGAGAAAAAAAGAATTGTTCGTACATCTGGATATGTATGTGGTAGACACAATTCTTTAGTTAGTCTTAAATATTGTTCACAACTTAAGTTAAAGGTTGGACACCTTTATCTTGTTAAAGTTATAGAATTCTTTTGCTAGCATTTGAGTGGGATCAAATGAGATATGATGAGTCTAAAATCATCGGAGTGTCTTCGAGCAAAAGAATCTAGTGCACTGGGTGCATTGAACTAGTTCACAATGAAATACTTTATCTATAACCGTCAGTAGATAAAAGTCATTTCATTATCAGGACAATCGGAGAGTCTATCTTAATCCTGAGATAAATGATGGACTTATGGTTGCAAGTGATATCATTTGAGTTATCAATGAGTGCGATTATATCGCATAGTCTATCCTCGATAGTTTGGTGATATTCATTTGTTAATCGATAGATGACTTCATTTATAGATATGGACATCGTGGCATATTTATTAAATGAGAGTTTAATATTATCATATGGATGTTTTGAGGTAATTGGATATTAAATCTCAACGTTGAGTTTTCGATAGTGTCTATTGAAAACATGGCTTCTAGACAAGTCAAAATATCCAAGTTCAAAACGTGGTCATATGAGTAAATATGGTAACTTGGAGAGTTATAGGCGGTCTATGAACTCTTGGCGATTACTGATATTAATCACGAGGATACACTATCTCCAACATGATTGTCTAGGGTATGAATGAGGAACATCTTCCTTTTCTGTCTTTATTTAAGAGTTCAATTTTAGCTCTTTAGTGGAATGAGTTAAAATTAATGGATCGGACCTAAGTGAATCATTTGTTGATTGTGATTAGATTATGTCTATTGAAGCTTAAATTTAGATAGCCCGCCAAGATCCTCAATCCACACGGACTTGCATGGATCACTTGATATATTCTACCGGACCAACATATGGGTCCATTTAGAATTGCATTTAATATATTAAGAATATAATTTGCACATTATTTATTTAATGGGCTGCTCAATTATATTAATATATTAATGAAAGACATGTGGGCTTGTTTCTTTTAGTAAGAATGGATCTGGTTCACATGTGGGCTTTTTATTTAAAGGGCTTTTTATTTAAAGTCCAATGGATTAAATGAAATAAGAAAATAATATATGGCCCATTTTATTGGAGTGGGGCAGCAAGGTGTTTATTTAACCTAATATATTATTTTGTTTCATTGTTTTAATTAAATAAGAATTAATTAATTTATTAATTAATTGTTTAATTAAGAAACAAATCTTTTCTGATTAGAAAATATGATTCCTAGAGTTATACTATTGGTAGTAGTATACTAAAATTAAAAGACTTGTTTGATAAGAAAATAAATAATTAATTTTATTTATTTAATCAAATAAGAAGTCTTTTTATTTAGTCAAATAACTAGAATAAAAGATCTATGAGTTGGATTAGGGTTTGAAGTCTTAAAACTAGAAGTGAATTAGGGTGCAACTAAAACTCCTATATTTTTGGAGTGTAATTTGCGGCAACCCTAGTCCTTTTAGGAAGAGGATTTCGGCCACCCTTAAAAGAAAAGAGAAGAGAATTCGGCCACCAAGAAATTTAGTGTGTGTGTGGTGCTTGATTGAATTTTCTTCTTCTTCTTCTTCTTCTCAATTCATAGACAGGAATTTTATTCTACTAAAACAAAAAAGAGTGAATAGATTATTCTTTGATGGTACACTAATTGCTTGTTCATCAATAAGCTTGTGTGTACAACATCGATTAAGGTTCACGCGAGTTTCGATCATTAGATTGAGAACTCAAAAGTGACCGGAATAATCTTAGTCTTCTTTTGATTGTTTTGTGACTAACAAAAGAAAAGAAAAGTTTGTTTGTTCATTCTCAGGTTTGCAGTTCAAAGAAAAAGGGAGACCACGCTCCTAGATGATTCACGTTCGTGCTAGGATTGAAGATCTTGCGGATTATCATCGACGTAAGTCAATCGGATCACGCGACAAAAGGTATTCTTCTTTTGTTGATTGTATATATGATTAGTTAATTAAAGGGGTTAAGGTTCATAAAAAGGAAAAAATTTTAAAAGCTACTAAATCTATTTTTTAGTCTCGCTTCCGCTGCGTGTACTACGATATTTTTCCCTACACCTGCAACACTATTCCTCAGGGGCAATTGTGCTGGGACCTTCATTAACCATTGGCGGGTTGGAACACCTCCTGCTATTATGTCCTGGTTGTCCACATCTTCTACACGATTGTGTAGTTGTCCTCTCCAAAGATGAGGCATGTCGACCCTCCATCGGGCGACCTAATTGCTCTTCGACTTTGGATTTAAAACCACCCGCGCTGCTATGTCAGATGGCACACTACAAGAAAAACCGCTATTTACTACGGGCATCGCCCGTTACAACGCCCGTCATATGCGAGGCTGTGATGGATAATGGCGCGTTTTGACTACGGAGCCTGTCCGTGATAAATAGGCTCAACTACAACGGGCATCGACCGTAGTGGATCGCATTTCGACTACGGAGTCTGTCCGTGATAAATAGGCTCAACTACAACGTGCATCGACCGTAGTGAATCACGTTTCGACTACGGACATCGTCCGTGATAAATAAACTCAACTACAACGAGCACCGCCAGTAGTAAATCCCGTTTCGACTACGGATGATGTCCATAATAAATAAGCTCAACCACAACGGGCATCGAGCGTAGTTAATTTGTAAGCTATACTATTTAAAACAATCTATGTCCATAGTAGATGATTTTTTAAAATTAAAAAATAATAATAATTAGCCACCTATTGATTTTGTTATATATATTTATAATTGTAATTTGAATTTTTTGGAATCTATTATCACATGGATACGTTGATAAAAGCCAGTATATATATAATAAAAGTAATGTCACAAATACATTGAAGACAACATTTTGCAAATCTTTAACTAATTGCCTAAGATCTTTCATCTCTGCTTGAAGTTGCATTGTACTTTGGTCGCCGCTGCATGTACTTTTGTTGGTATAACACCCAAACCAAGTCCTCAAACTCGACCTCGATGCTCCTCTCCTAAAACTTGAGCTACATCATCATCTTTAATTGAATTTGTCTTATCCATGGGAATTGCCTCCATTTCTTTCTATTATGCAAAATAATTATAACAGTAAATAATCAAATATAATAAACTTAGATTAATAATACAAATAATAATTAAAAAAAAAAATTCTGAGAAACATAATATGCTTACCTCCTTAGAAGATTCCTAACAACAGCCTCATCAAGGTCAAAAGGCCTATTGGTAGCAGCAAGTACCAATACTCACTCTCTATCCTTGGTGCGCAGACCATCCCAATTAACCATGAATTCATTCTTCATTTTGCCTCATGCTCTCTTGGATTTTCACGTCTTCCTAACATGCTATCAACCTAAAACAACCGCTAAAGTAAGAAAATAGAAACTGGATTATTATAACATTAATAAATATTAATGAACAATAGAACATAGAAAGAATTAATAGTACATGAAAGAGTTAAAGAATACAAAGTTTCAGATGTAAGGGATTGATCTTTAATGCACAAACTTTCAAGTTTAGGGAAAGCCAAACCATTTTGGTTGAGGACCTGCATACAAGAAATGATAAATAAATTCCAAAAAACTAAGATAAAGTCAAAATTAGTAATTTGGCTGAAGCAGGAAATCATTCTCAATACAGAACAAGGAAATCATACTCAATATAAAGTGCCACCAAGTTCAAAGTAAAGCTTTGAACAATAAAATTAAGCAATTTTAGCAGGAAAATAAAAAGAGGTAGAACCATATATAAAAGCACTTGATATAAACACATGCATACCCACCGTAAACAATTACTACCAAGGTAAAGACAAAGGTAAAGACAAAAAAGAGCCACTAAGCAATTACTACCAAGGTAAAGACAAAAAATAGCCTAAAATATTAAAAATCTGGTATATAGCCACCGTGAACAATTACCGAGGCAGGAAATCATTCTCAATACAGACGGTCCAGCAAAAAACTTCTTATATGGCCTCACCAATCATATAATTAAACTAAGGGACCAATTAAGAAGTTGT
This sequence comes from Acer campestre, assembly GCA_954870605.1. Lineage (NCBI taxonomy): Eukaryota > Viridiplantae > Streptophyta > Magnoliopsida > Sapindales > Sapindaceae > Acer > Acer campestre. Next base: position 15,203,442 of record OX940802.1, on the reverse strand, counting down.
TTAAGTACGTTACTAATTTCATCTGCGTAGTTTCAATTCAAGTTAGCTAACAATAGAAGCAGGGGGTTGTTTATGACACAAGAGAGTTCTATTTTCAATTGTCTTAACTATGAAAATACAAACCCTGAAAACATGGCCTTAAAAGTTAGAATACAAAGGATTGGTTATAAACTCTCTTGACATGTTTAGCCTGTAGAGAATGAAATATATTCTGGTGTAAAAATATTATTGATGATGTCGACTGAATATATACATGGAAAGACTTATAGTAGTCTTGTAAAAGTAAACTATATGTAAATATGAATCCTAAGTTAACTATGAATCCTAAGTTGAGAGGATAACAACTGCTCTACAATGTGATGGAGATAATTACAAAGGAAAGATAAATACAAAGAGAACAAGTATGATTAAACTACATCATCTTTAACGTAGCCTGTAATTAGATTTATCATTCTATGTTATATTAATGCACAGCCAAGAACAAAAAAGAAGTCTCTAAGACAACAGAAATCAACAATACAACTTGTTAACTGATAATACAGGTTACAAATAAAAATAAAAATAAAAACAAAACAAAACAAAAAAGATGAGTGCATGTATTTCTAAGGAGCTGTTATGGTAACCATTCCATCTCTGTCCAATAAAAATACAGAAATGCAAAGAAGATAACGAAAAGACATTTAGAATTATGAATTGATTTAGCCAGGTCTTGAGGCTACCACAATAACAACAATAAGAGAACAAGAAAATAGTAAATTCTATGCACCTAGTTGCAAGGCTTTACATTTCTATAAGAACACCACAAACGCACTAATTAACAGAGTTTGGTAGATTATTAGCACAGAGAAAAAAAAATCATGCTAGAATCTATAAACAAAAATAAATTTTGGCATACCATCTGTCTCATGATCCTCCACCAATGAAGACTGTCCTGCTTCTGAGAGGCTACGCACTGAAGAATTTGTTGATGGTGGATGTGAGGCTTCATCTTCTGAAACAAGTAAAAAAAAAAACTTTGAATTGAGGAAAATATCAACCAGATAATTCTTACTTTTTTTTCAAATGATAGATGATCACCACAAAATGATTAGATAAGAACACTAGTAAATTTTCAAATTCTAGCCTAAAACCAAAGGCATTTTAAGCCCATTGATAAAAGTTGCACACACAAAGTACTTTCAATGCTGATTCAGATAAATGCAATCACCAAATTTGTTGCATACTATTATTATTTGTTATCAAAACATGTACCCATTTACAACTACAACCCAACAAACTGAATAACATTTTATGAAAAGAAGCCAATAATTCATCACATAAGCAATGGAAAGCAGCTAAATTAGAATTCAGGAAGAAGAAATTAACATATCCATACCATTCGGCGTCGGTTTCGCAATGATTTGCTGACTCTCAGTCTGTGGCTAATCCAAAAATCAAGTGAAAAATAAAATTAAAATAATCAATGCATTGTTCACTAAACAAGTTCATTTGAAAAAATATTCTCAAGCAGTAAAAAATCAGTAGCTTACAGTAGTTTCATCATCCTCTTGAAGTGATTTCATCGGTGTTTTTCTAAAGACCTCCAACTACACAAGCACAAATGAGTTGGTTGATACAAATGTATATAATCACTACAATTATGTCAATAGCTTCTCAAAGAGAATTGCATGAAATACATATCTTGAGTCAAAAAAAAAAATTTGAAAAAGAAACTTTATTAAAGCCAACACCCAGCCAAAGGGCAACAAACAAAGCGGGCAACAAACCCAGCAACAAGCAAAAAACAGAGGACCAGCCAACCAAGACAAACCAAACAGAAAACAAACAACAGCAGCCAACAAAACACCACAAGAGCAACAAAAACAGAGGAAAAACAGAACAACCAAAGCAACCCCCAGACCCCTGCTACGACATATCTTGAGTCAAATTATTTTACAAACAAAAGAATAAATCAATCCTTATACAATATGAACCAAATTAAAGATCTTTCATTACAATAAATCATCACCATCAGATTATCTGGCAAATCCACATCAATATATATATATATATATAAATTAAAAATAAAACTACATGATAAACCACAAACGGAATTTTAATCAGATACCCAAGAAGTTAACGATGTCGTCGATGAAGTGGGGGTTGGCAGCGGAGAGAACGAGGGCGGTCCTTGGACTCCTCTTCGTCGTCGTCAAGCTCGAAGGTGGTTAGGTAGACACAGGCACACCGTTCCAGGGAGGCGAAGAAGGCAGAGATGACGGTGGTGCTGACCCAGGTAGCCACGTTGTTCAAGCCATCTCGAAAAATAATGTTGTTCGTATTGTTTTCATCAAATTTTTTGAGGGATTGGGAGAATTGAAGATTCTGATTTTGAAATAGCAGCCTTAGAACCAATTTGGGGGTTCAGAGATTACTTTCTTAGAGAACGAATTTTAGGGATTTAGGCACTAGAGATCCACTTTAGAGTGGGAATTGATTTGGGATTTTGGGAATTAGCTTGTATTCCCTCCAATAATTTTATTACTTTCCAATACGGACTTTGCCTGTAGTAAATAACTCCAAGCACTACAAACAAGGTCCGTAATGCATATATTATTCACAACGAACTCATTTATGCTCGTAGTAATTAATTATTATCCATCACGGGCTTTTAAAGGCCCGTTGTAAATAATTTTATAAAACAAACTTTACTACTGGCTTTTAAATGCTCGTAGTCAATAACGGTTTTCCATCACAGGCCTCCCAAGCCCGTAGTGAATGGCCTGTAGTGGATGACCAGTTTTCTTGTAGTGGCACTACCCATGAAGAAGGATGGCTAACAAGCATAATAGGAACCGAGTATGCATCAGTAAATATTTCTCTTTTGTAGTAGTTCGAACACAGAGATGTGAAATCCAAGTTTCGCTCCCTGCAACAATAAAAACAGTGAAATTTACCCAAACGGTAATATAAACGGTATGACTGTAACTTGTCATGTACTTTGCCGCTACGAGTGCATGTGAGCATGGAAATAAGTCCAATTGGAATCTGTAGTGCAAGTCTTCCGGGCTATGTTAACTGTCCACTGTTATCCCTTGTGTTTGACGGAGAATATGTTCCAGTCAACTAGATTTATGGTTATATAACTGCACTTCTTGACACGTTTCAAGATCACAAGATGTGCAGCGTCAGTCAATCGATGACGCATGGACTGTACAGCTGCATGACGATCGTGAAACCACTTTTGTAGTATATTCCTAATGAACTCTGCCAATGTCATCAGTGGCAATTGCCGTGCGAATTTTAGGCATGAGTTTATGCACTCTGCAACATTTGTGGTCATTAGCCTATACCTTCTTTGGGGACAATGTATGCGGGACCACTTGTGTGGACTGGCATCAATGACATAATCGAATGCACCCTTGTGCAGCTTACGTAACTCCTCTATGTGGCGATTATACTTTATTTCACTGTACGACCTAGCTGCTGCATCCATTATGTCGGCAACATCCTTTCTATGGAATCGCTTCTTCATATTTTCACCAAAATGCCAGCAAAATATGGTATGGGTTGCATAAGGGAATACTTTAGAAATCCCTGCTTCAATGCTTGCATGACGATCGAAAATAAAAACTAGATCATCTATATGACCAAGGGCACCCCTCAAGCATTCCAAAAACCACTCCCAGAAAAGGTTGTTTTCTGAGTCACCGTACCCAAAGGCAATTGGATACACATGTTCGTTTCTATCTTGTGCAGTTGCAACAAACATTGTACCCCCGAATCTTCCCTACCATCAACTGCAATCACAGGACGCATACACCTCCGGAAACCTCTAATTGAGGACCCTAACGACATGAAAAAGTAGAGGAATTTACCATCGTCTGTGCACTATAAGTCAGTGATTGTGCCAGGATTTTGTTCTTCCAAAATGCATGCAAAAGATGGCAGCAGTTGGAAATTTTCTTCATGCATTCCATAGGTCAATGACAATACATATTGCAGGGCATCATATGCCTTACTGTACATGATTTGGATGCCATATATTGTTTTCATATCGACGATTATGTCCTTCAGAAGCATGAGACGACCATCGTGTTGTTGAAGTCTAGGTGCAACCACTTCTCCGATTATGATTACACTAGTTTGTCGGTGGCGACGGTGAATCTCCTCCAAGGGACAACTGTATTCATTCACAAAACTTCTGACTTGGAAGTAAGTCCCTTCACCTCTTCTCATTGCTCTTAATTTCCACATACACCCATCAATGATGCAAACCAGATGTAACGTTGTCTTATTAGACCTTTTCACCTTCCATTCAAAGTTCTGCCGCATTGAAAAAAGACCAACGAGCCTCTTCAAATCCTTTTTACTTGGAAAAAATTGACCTTTATAAATCATGTTTTAGGTTTTTGCGATGCCAAGGTGCTGCTTCTCTACCAATACCAAATGAGTATGAATCTGCTCCAGGAATAACCCACGTTGTCGCATTACCAGAATCATATGCAATTACATTATGCCGGACCTCGAAAGTCCCAGGCATATCTGGTGCAGAGCAACTAACTCCTTCTACACGTCTTCCATGTTTTTTAATTTGTGCATGCTCTTCATCCACATTTTCTAGATCATCAACCTGTACATTATTTGCCTCATTATCCACCTCATGGTTCTGCTCATTGTACTGCTCGTTGTATTGCTCAGTTGGACAACCAAACACATCGCCAAATTCAGGTTCAACTATATTTGCATAGTTGACCACTACCGGTGGGACACCGCACACGTTTTCCCTACCTTCGGTGGCACTTCTTTGGGTGAACATTTGGTTGCTACCGGAAAATGATCCAAATTGTTGGGTATTTTCAGGAGGAGGAATATCATTCCCTATCACATCTCTAACTGTCCTCTCGGTTAGACTGACACATACTTGAGGGATCACCCGATCTTCCCCTAGCATAAACTGAACATCATCGTCATTAATGTTTCTTATAAATGTACGACATGTACTGCTAAGAACGATTGATATTGATGTTAGATCAACATTGAATTTGTTTACATCATACTTGAAAATGGTATGTACGATCACCACCAATTCTTCGTAATTCATATTCCTTGGCATATACATTCCCTGGTTATCGGATCCAACAAACCTCTGACTTCCGTCGGGTAACTGCTCCCATTATTCTAACCCGATTCATGATGCTGTCAAATTAATCATCACAGACCATTAATAAAAACTCAGGACTACAAAATATTTTCTTTCAAATATTACATTCACAAAGGCTTGGGTCAGGATATTGAAAAGGCTCGGAGAAGACATAGAAAGGCTCGGGGAAGACATTACATGGAAAGGCTCGGATAAGAATTGAAAAGGCTCGGAGAATAAATGGAAAGTTACATGAAAAGGCTCGAGTAAGGCTTGAAAAGGCTCGGGAAAGACATTGGGTGAAAAGGCTCGGGAAAGGCTTCAAAAGGCTCGGGGAAGATATTACATGAAAATGCTTGGGAAAGGCTTCAAAAGGCTCGGGGAAGACATTACATGAAAAGGCTCGGAAAAGGCATGAAAAGGCTAGGGGAAGGCTTCAAAAGGCTCGGGGAAAACATTACATGAAAAGTCTCAAGAAATGCATTACATGAAAAGGCTTGGGAAAGGCATAAAAAGGCTCGAAAAAGGCTTCAAAAGGCTCGGGGAAGACATTACATGAAAAGCCTTGGGGAAGACGTGAAAAGGCTCGGGAAAGACATCAAAAGGCTCGGAGATCTAAAAAAATACCCGGATAACATATGAAAAGGAACAGATAAAAATATGAACAAATTCAAAGAAGAATTGGGAAAAATATTACCTTATTGAACTGAAGCACGTGGCTTCTTTATAAGTTAAAGAAGAAAGTCCAGGCAACGTTGAACTTTTATTTGCAGAGAGAGAGAGAGAGAGTTACTGAGTTAACACTAGTGGAGAGAGAAAAGTACAAAGAGAATAACATAAACTCAAATCTAAGGGCAATTTTGGTAGTTCACCATAATAGGTGCGTTTTAAACTTAACTTATTAAACCAATGACAATGTCACCAACTCACTTTAAAAAGGTGACATTTCTCACCATTTCCACTTAATAACACACACAAAAAAATAATATATATATATATATAGCAAACTATTATTCTGTAGATTGAGTTAAGAGTATTTTCAAGGTACAAGTTCTTATACATGGTTTCATCTCAAATAATTATTTACTGTTTTAGTTTTTTTTTTTTTTTTTTTTCAAAACATCAAAATGTCTCATTAACAAAAAAATTTACCTATAAGAACGGCTCAATTTTGGTTTTTTGATGGAGATGTTCTAATGCATGAGTTTTGGAGTGAATGGAGTAGATATATACATAAGGCTCTATAATAAATTTCATGAGCTTAGAAGTTCATTAAAGAGTTCGAATTTGAGTGTTAATGTAGGTTGCAATTATGATTTGTTTTAATACTTGTGAAGAAGACTTTACTTGTCGTTTATGTTAAGTTTGTTCGTAGGTTACCGTTGATGGTGGTAAATTTTGGCATGAGAATAGTTGATATATATATATATATATCAACTTGGGTTTTAATTTTCAAAATTTTTGGTGATGTTTTTACTTGGTAGTAGGGATATTTTATTTCTAAACAAGTTACATATGAAGATTTTCTGAATCATTAGACAGTCCTTGTTGTATTAGAGTAATTTTAATTGGGGATCTATTCAAGTCTGATATTTGGTACTTTGGGTATAGAGACATAATAGAATCGGGATATAATTTTTCGTGATTTTTAGTGATATGTAAGTATTTTAATTTTGTGGGTATTTTCGATGTTAAAGCCATAATATTTAGGTTGACAGTCCTGAGCTTTTGGTTTAGGGTTTAGACTTTTGGTGTTGTAGGAATTTTAACTTTCATATGAAGATAGATAAAATTCTTATTTTCAGTATGGAGATAGCTTACTAGTATCTTAGAGCTTGTTTGGTTGGGCTTTTAAAAAACCTCTATTGGTAAAAAATCTACTTGTAGTAGATCTAGTAGAAATAGAGTTTTTGAAAAAAAAAAATCATAGATGTTTGGTTGGTAGACTTTTTAAAAAAAAAATATCTATTTAAAGAAGTATCTCCCTATGAGCTTTTGCCCAGTAGAGGTTTAAACTCTACTAGCCTCTACTCAATTTAAAATAGACAATCTCAAAAGTCCAACCAAACAGCTCTAAAAAACTCAAATAGACGTTAGTAGACCTTTTGAGCCAGTAGAAAACTCAACCAAACAAGTACTTAGTTTATAATTAAATTTTCAGAATTTTTAACTGTACAAGGTTGTTAAACTTTGATACGAAGTCTAGTTGGAAAATTGAAATTTACACTGTTCGGAATGTTGTCTAGCTCCATCTATATTAAATACGCTTCTTCTTAAAGCTTTTTTGTTTGCTCTTTACAGCTCGGTAATATTTCATAGTTAAGTTTGTAAGAATTGTGCATTTTTAGTTTGTAGAGAATTTCATTTGATCCGGTTGTTATGGTGATTCTATTATGACTTTGCCTGGAAATCTGAGGCAACATTAATTACGACTTACCAGAGAATTTATAATTCTATGTATTTTGTTATTTTTGGTTACCATAATTATGATAATCTCATCTCAAGACGGAAGGTGCACAAAATTTGGCTGGAGGGTAAAATTTCTATGAAAATTTGATAATGATTGTAGGTTGGATTGAATGAAATCGAATGCTTTATAATGTTATTTGGAGACTCATTTATTAATTTTCCTTTTGAGATTATCAATAGAATTTAGAAATGGTAGTTTTGCTTCAATAGCATCTCAGATTTCCATAAGTGCCATGGAAGGGTATAATGCATCCTGTAGATTGAGAAAGAATTACTGTAGGCATATTACTAATTGATATCGTATCCTCTTTAAAAAAAATGATCTTGCATTTTATTTTTCTGAGTATCTGATGATGGTACGGATGTTTGGGGAATGCTTGTTGGGTAGCCTTCCCAATCTTGTTCAGTAATAGGTGTGGTGATGAGGTTGGCTGGATCAGTATGAGGCTGCCAAGTTTGACTTGAAAGTTCGTCCTTAAGAAAAACCATGATGAACCAGGGAAAGGCTGGATTAGCATATAATACTAATGGTAGATCCTATTGCAGGCAACTGTTTTCATTATCTGTGAAGGATGGGAAGTAAAATTGCCTTTTTCATGCCTTAAAATATTTCCTCTCTGCTCCAACATTATTCTATTGTAGCATTAGGATATTGTTTTCTCTCTTATAAGAGCATCTCCAATAAGGCTCCTTATTTTTTCCTTAGATTTAGGGAGTCAATTGTACTTTTTAGGAATATGGAGCCATATAAGGAGCGAAGACTCCAACAAGCCTCTCTAAAAATAGCTCCCTATTATTATTTATTTATTTTTAAATTAAAAAATTATTATTTTTAAATAAATTTAAAGAATTAAAATTGAATTTTAATTCTTTAAATAATAAAATAAAATTGAATTAAAAAAATTAAAAAGAATTAAAAAAAATTGAATTTTGCATTGCCTAGCCATTGGAAAAGAATTAAATGGAGGAAAATAAATGAATTATTTATGTTTAAATTAAAAGAATTTGAGTTAAATAAAAAATAAGGAGAATGAATTTGGACCATTGAAAATGAGTGATGTGGATTCATCCTCACCATCCATTTCATTTGAGGAGAGAGAATCAAAAAATAGAGAGGATGTTTTGGCTCCCTAAATTTAGGGAGGCTTTAGCCGGAATTAAAAATAGGGAGCGAGATAGGGAGCTTATTGGAGCACTTTCCGATCATGGCTCCCTAAATATAGTCAAGGAGGTCTCCAATTCCGGCCTATTGGAGATGCTCTAAAAACCTAAATATTGTTAAGATGTAATAGCAACAATTCGTAGATGAGGTTAAAACATTTGTAATTGAATTGTTTCTCATAGATTCATCACGGTCTGTCCCCCGGGTTGCGCCAAAGCACCAGAAGAATTAGAATCTCAGTTATTGTCATTAATTTTTCAAAAAATTTTATTGTTTCATCTGTTATCAAGTAATAAGCTTATAGCTAATTTTCCATTATCTGCAGAAGAGAAACCGAGGGAGGCAATGAAAGTATCTGGATCCTCTCCTCATCTTTCCTCTTCTCACATTGTCCTCACCTTCATAATCTATTAATACGTGTCTAATATAGCAAATCAATGGTTTAGATTATTTCTAATAATTTTTATGTTTTACTCAACTAAAATATAGAATTAGTCTAGACCATTGATTTAGATGAGGATAAAATGGGGTGAGGGGATCCAAATCTACGATGAAAACTCTTGTAGTATGAAACGAGATTTATAAACCAAAATATTAATATTTAGTGATAAAATAACTGTACAGCTAGAACTCATTACCAATGCAAACAAAAAGAATTTCCGGTCCTGTAATGTTAATGTTTAATGCACATCTCTTGGACTTCTGCTGTCTCCAATTTTAGGTGATTGAAATTTCTTTTATTGTTGTTTAATTTCTGCAGGAGCTAACTTGATTTGTGAATGGTGCAGCATACTGTTTGGTTGCAGTCGAATCTGTTGGTCGACAGGTTCCGATTGCCTTCCTTGAGCGAATAAAGGAGGATTTCACAAAGAAATATGCTGGAGGAAAAGCTGCAACAGCAGTTGCTAACAGCTTAAACAAGGAGTTGGGGTAATCTTTTCTCTCATTACTTGACTGTGTGCCTTGTATGCTCTATGAAGTACATTAATGCCATAAATTTGTTGAGAATGATGTAGGCCCAAATTGAAGGAGTAGATGCAGTATTGCGTTGATCATCCAGAGGAGGTTAGCAAGCTTGCTAAAGTTAAAGCTCAGGTTTCAGAGGTCAAAGGTGTTATGATGGAAAACAATTTTTGAAGTTCAAATTACATGTTAACCTAATTTTATTGCTTTTAGGAGGGATAGTGAGGGTGTTTCATTTGCACAAGTGTTCCTGTTGTGATGCAGGTTCTTGACCGTGGAGAAAAGATTGAGTTCCTGGTAGATAAAATTGAAAATCTTCGCTCTCAGGTAAGTAAATAACTCTCCCTGAGATTTGAAGGTCTTACAATGGCTGAAGTTGTAAAATGAATATCCATTGTTGCGGTGTTTCAGGCTCAGGATTCAGGTCACAGGGAACAAAATTGTGGAGGATCGAAGATGTGGATGCAGAACATGAAGATAAAACTGATAGTTCTGGGAATCATACTAGCACTGATTCTCATCATAGTATTATCGGTTTGCGGTGGCGGCAAATGTTGATGGATGCCTTCATTGGTGTTGATTGTCTAAAGTTTGATCATGCCTATAATTTTTTTTGTAGTTAATATCTTGCTTTGTTTGTGAAGTTCGTAATTTTTGAGTTCTTTGGAGAGGGGATTCTTCATGTGTGGAAATTTGTCTTTCCTATATAGAAGAAACATCAAACATTTCTGGACCATTTGAACCATTCCAGTTCTTGGCTTCTTGAACATTATTGGATCTTTTAAAATGAAATTACATCTATCTCTTGACAGAATATTGAAACTGAAAAAAGGGTCAAAAAAAGAAGATTCAATCGTCGATTTCCATGTTATCTACCAGCCGGACCTTGCCGAACCAGGCAGCAATGCAGAATACAACAGGACTCTTTATCTCTTCCACTGCCTCCAAGCTTTCTTGGTCCACAATCTGCAGGCAAGAAATCAAAGCATTTACATCATGATATAATATGTTGGAAGCTACATGGATGACATGCCATAGTCTCAAAGCTCATGACTACTTAACTAGAGATGCAAAGTTGAACTTTTTTATTTTCATCCAACTGACTAAATTTCCATAAGTAATTTTGACCATCTGAATCAAATTGGCCTGGATAATACTATCTTCTGATCAATCTATAAGCACCAAACCCCATAATAAAAGATTGGAAGGTGAAAGCAAACAGGTAAAAGAAAGGTTGAGGCTTATTTACTTTTTATAATAGAAAAATGTATACATCGAATTAAACTGTTTAGCCTCACCTCAGCATAGTCAATTCTCCCCCCGGCTTCACTGATTGCTTTGACGACTGTGTCTCTTAACTCTTTACAATTAACTTGACCCTTTTCTACATTAGATTTAGCTCTAAATAACGACCTGTTTATAGACAATGCCTGCAGAAAACAGAACCAGATAAAAATATATACAGTAAACAAAATGAACAGGAACCTAATGAAATCTTATTATTATAAAATTGAGCTGACCTTTTCCCTCTCTGCAGGTGAGAGATGCACATTGCGTGAACTCAACGCAAGGCCATCACTATCTCGTTTTATTTCAGAACCTATCACTTCTATGGAAAAATCAAGATCTCGAACCTGTAAAAATTCAAGTAAAAGATAAATTAGTAGGCAGTAGTTTGTGATGCCTTGTAACTTATAAATGACATCTTGTTATTCTTATGTTGCTAAAGACAAAAACAACGATTATGCAAACTGAATTACCGGAACTCAAGCTGACCACTTGTAAGAAGAAAATTTCTCAACTTTGTCATATTATTTGATTGGATAAGGGTGTATCAAATCAGCTGTCATATTGCATATCTACTTTTAACAAAGGAAATGACTATCACAAAATCTCATTAAAGCCTAACCACTTCAATGTCATTTTCTTTGCATGCTTGAGACTTGAGTTTGAGTCCTCTTCTCAGAGAGACTCATATTTCATGTCTCTGTTATCCTCAACAAACACATGTACTCACTCCATGGAAACAAAACACTTGGTTCTACTTCAAATAATCATCAACTGGTGGTTGCTCAATAAGGTCCTAATAAGCAGGGAATAAATAGACTAGTAAATTCTACTCCAATACATTTCCCAAATTCCCAATTCAAATGAAGTATAGACTCTAAAACTTCTCCCTTCTTCCCTCAACAATAAACTATAAACATTACAAACTGATTGCTTCATAATTATGAAGGAGGCTTGAATATCTTCTGATAAACAAATCAAATAAAAAACTTTTATGAATTCATTTGATTTCCTACACAATGAAAAAAACCAAAGTATCGTTCTTTATGTTTCCTAGTTAATTCCAGATTAAAAAAAAAAAAAAAAAGTTAAATTCTCACCATTCGCTGAAGAATTCGGAACTGCTGATAATCTTTCTTGCCAAAGACAGCGAAATCAGGGTCCACTATATTGAACAACTTTGCAACCACAGTTGCCACACCTCTGAAAAACACAGGCCTACTCTTCCCACACAAACCCTTTTCCAATTTCTCCACTCTCACCCATGTCTCATGCCCAGCTCTCCTCTCCTCCAAGCATGAGACCACTCCCCCTCCTTTTTCATCAATCATGCCTCTGTTAACATTGTTGTTGTTGTAGTCATAAAGATCATGAGGGTGGAAGACAACATCAACACCACCAGGAAGAGCCATTAACTTAAGAAGATCACCATGAAAATCAGATGGGTATGAGGATAAATCCTCGGAAGGAGAGAATTGACCTGGGTTGACATAGATGGAGACAACAGTGACATTAGTGCGCCTGTGGGATTCTTTGATGAGTGATAAGTGACCTTCATGAAGATAGCCCATGGTAGGTACTAAACCAATGCTCTTGCCTTGGGATCTCATGGCCCTTGACCATTTCCTCATCTGGGTTTTATCTGTTATAATCTCTGGTTCTTTAATACTAGCAGTAGCCATTGATGATGGATATGGTATTTCCAGATACTGATAGAGTAAATAGAGAGGAGCAGAGGAGACGACTATGAAAGGTTAGGTGACCTAACTTAGGTCATAGTGGCGGGTTGATCGGGAGTGGGAGTTGGTGGGACTTGAGTCAGCGCTTCTCATCCTGCCAAGATAATCATTTTTTTTTTCTTAAATTAAATATATTTTGTTTCATTTTCATCAATTTGTAGGAAGCATTACACTTTGGCCCTGAGTTTTCTGGTAATGTTATTATTTTGAACAGACATATATGCATCCAATATTCTAAAAGGCGTTTTTAGCATTGAGGCATTTTCCTCTACTGAGGCGAGGTGTAAGCCTCTCAAGGCGTAATGAGGCTTACGTGAGTGAGAGTAAAAAATACGTAAAAATATATATATATGTAAAGAAATAAGGCACATACAATTCATAATTCATAAAACAACTCATAAGTTCATAATTCATAATTACTAAAACAACACGTAAGTTCATAATTCATTACATGACAAAAATACTGCATACAAATATACAAAAATAAATAAATAAATAAATAAACAAGTAAAATAAAAAATATATAAAATAAAAAAAGGTAGGCAAATCAGAAGAACAAAAACAAATCAGAAAAAAATAGGCAAAAAAAAACAAAGAAAGAACAAAGAACAAAAAATAGGCAAAAAAAAGGAGGAAAAGAGGAAGAAGAAAAAAACGAGGAAGAGAGGAAGAAGAAAAAAAAAACGAGGAAGAAAGAAGAAAGAAGAACTAACCTGATCATGGAGAAGAAGAGCAGCAGTAAAACAGTAGAGAAAAAGATGAGTTAATGTCTTAGCTAGTGTCTTAACAAACCCTAATCCAATGGGTTTCGTTTTTTTTTTTTTTTTTTTTCATTTTTGACTGATGGGCCTCTTTTTTGGGCTTTAAATACAATTTAAAACCCATCCATTTATAATTTTCAATGGGTTAATCAAAATTGTCAAATTGGGCCTTCAAAACTATTAAAACCCAATTGAAAATACCCTGTCATTGAGGCGTAAGCTTCATTACGCTTCTGGGGCGTTGAGGCAAGGCATATTGAAGCGTAAATTGAGGCGTAAGCCTCACTACCAGGCATTGAGGCTTAAAGCCTCAATGCGAAATTTCCCATTTCGCCTCTTAGGCGCACCTCAATAGCTTTTTTTGAACATTGTATGCATCTTAGTTTTTTTTTTTTCCCCTCAATTTTTTTTTTTTTTTTTTTGTTAAGTATTACGTAAATTCAAGGTTTTTTTTAGGGAGGGAGTGGACTCAAACCCAGGTGCAAGGAGTATAACACCAGACCAACCTTAAGGGTACTTACTTCTTTACAAATGTAACTATGCAAATGTGATATGTGTACAATTAAAAAAAAAAAAAAAACAATTAAAAATTACATTTAAATGTCTCTAGAAAAAATTAAAAAAAAAATCATTTTTTTAGAGATATAAAAAATGATTTGTTTTTAAGAAAGGCTAAAGAAATTAACATAGAACTATATCAATTTAGGTGATTGGGTGGATTTATAATTTTGTAAACGTTTGGGGTTATTTTACGGTTTTTGTTTGAGTACATCTATAATTATAGAAGTATTTGGGGTTCCTTTGGTTTTTAATAAATTTTATATATTAAAAGGACAGTTTTACCATTGGACCAATGAGTTGGCCATCAGTCAAATCAGTAGTCAATGTTTTTCAAGGAACGTTTGTTTAATTAAAGGAAAGGTTAAGGGGTCGATTGTTTTTTTATCTGAAGACTGAATAGTCCTGAATTTTACTGAAAACTGAATAATTACCAAAACCTGAATCTGAATGACATGTTTGTTTGTTTTTTTCTCACATTTAAATGTATTGTCAACATGTTTGTTTTTTACAAATAAAATTGTCTGAAAAAAAGTAATTTTATATCTATACCCATATTAAACAATTATACATATAATATAGAATGAAAACAATCCAAAAATAATAATTATATATGAACATGTATGATCATGATCTTCTTCTTTGATTACAAACAAACTTTATTTTTACTAAGAAAAGAAAATATTTTTAAAAATAAAATAAAAAAATAAAAGGGGCAGCATGAAAACTCATACAAAATACTCTAAAAAAATAATTTATAAATACATCACCATAATATCATAATATCATAATAAAGTATTGATATTAAACACCAATATGAGAAGTGATTAGGGTTCTTTTTTATTTTTAAAGCTATTTAAAATAAGCAATATATTAAAATAAAGATTTCTATACAATATATAATTATAATGAAATTTGAGATATGTTATATATGGAGGATAGTATCAGAAGAAAAGATTTTTTTTATTGCATTAAATGCAATTCAGTGATTTACAATTAAATGAAAAGTCATAATTTTTTACTTTTTATTTTAAGTTGTTTTTTGGTATTTTTAAGTTGTTTGGCCACTTAAAAAAACAAATAAAACAACTTAATAATTATAATTCATACCCATTAAGTTTTAAGTGGAAAAAACAAATGACCTCTAAATATGCATACAATATCGCCTAAACTCAACAGATGTTTGTGCAATTAACCCTATTAAATAATATATGAAATGTCTCATTAGGGGTATTTTAGTCATTTTATATCAAAATATTGGTCAACTGTTATGTTTGACAAAAACCAACCAGCAACATCGAAGGTTTATGCAATTTTAAGCAGTGTTGCAGAAGTCAGCGCCTACAGCCGCCTAGTTGCTCGACAGTGGTCTTCCGCCGCGATTATAGGGTAATCGGCTGAATTAGGCGGCTGTGGTCAAAGTCGGAGCTAGTCGATCTAAATCGGAGCTAGTCGCGGTGGTGGTCAACGGCGTTGGAAGTTGATGTTGACTTTCGAAAGAAAGAAAAAACATCCAAATCGAACCTGGTTTCTCTCTTCTACATCAAATTTCTCCCCTATTCTTGCCGCCATCGTCCATCGCCTTCGTTGCCGTCATCGACACCGTCGTCGAACCTGATCTTCTCTCTCGCCAGTCGAACTGGTCTTCTACTCCTCTCACCGATCTCATCACTCCTCTCATCACTGTTTTGGTTGATATATTTAATAAATATTATTTAAATTGTTGAGTGTGTTGACTGTTGACTTATGCATTATTAACTTGTACATTGTGTATTGTGTATTGTGCATTGTTTACTTGTACATGTACTACAAAGTTTGTGTAGTACAAACTAGAGCCGACCATGGTTCGGTTTGGTTTGGTTTCGGTTTTGGTTCGAACCGGTTTGGTGGCCACCTAAAACCGAAACCGAAATCGAAACCGAAATCGAAACCACCGGTTTGGTACCGGTTTCAAACCGACGGTTTCGGTTTCTGTTTTGGACGGTTTTTCAAAAAAAAAAAATCAAAAAAGTGTCACGTAGCAACTTCTGATTGGTTGATTTATTTATTTATTTATTAATAAACCGGCGGTTAAAACCGCCGGTTTCGGACTGTTTGGAGGAATCCCAAACCGAAACTGGAACCGAAATTGGAACCGGAACCAAAATTGGAACCACCGGTTTCCAAACGACGGTTTTGGTTTTGGTTTCGGTTTCGGATTCCGGTTTGGTCAATCCGGTTCCGGTTAAACCGTGGACAAAACCGACGGTTTAACCGAACCGTGGTCAGCTCTAGTACAAACTGATTGTACAGTAAACATAAAAAAAAAAATATGAACTATAAATATTTAAACAATATTCAGTATATGAAAATAATCAAAATATGTGAAATATTATGATATTTATTGAATTACAAGAAAAAAATACTTTAAAAAAAAAAATTCTGACGGCTATCGGTTTGCTGTCGGTCGGCCGATGACCGACTTCCGACCATTTACCTAGTCCCCGACTAGTCCCCGATTAATCCCCCTAGGTGCTAGGCGGTGGGTCGCCGCCCGACTAGCGCCTAGCGACTTTTACAACACTGATTTTAAGTAAAATTTTCATTCATTTTCCTGCAATAGGATCTACCGTTACTATTATATGCTATCATAAATCCCCTAATCCAGCCTTTCCCTGGTTCATCATGGTTTTTCTTAAGGACGAACTTTCAAGTCAAACTTGGCTGCCTCAAACTGATCCAGCCAACCTCATCACCACACCTATTACAGAACAAGATTGGGAAGGCTACCCAACAAGCATTCCCCAAACATCCGTACCATCATCATATACTCAGAAAAATAAGATGCAAGATCATTTATTATTTTTTTTTTGAAAGAGGATATGATATCAATTAGTACCATCATCATATACTCAGAAAAATAAGATGCAAGATCATTTATTTATTTTTTTTGAAAGAGGATATGATATCAATTAGTAATATGCCTACAGTAATTCTTTCTTAACCTACAGGATGCATTATACCCTTCCATGGCACTTATGGAAATCTGAGATGCTATTGAAGCAAAACTACCATTTCTAAGTTCTATTGATAGTCTCAAAAGGAAAATTAATAAATGAGTCTCCAAATAACATTATAAAGCATTCGATTTCATTCAATCCAACCTACAATCATTATCAAATTTTCATAGAAATTTTACCCTCCAGCCAAATTAGCATGGTAAGCTAATACAACCAAATTTTGTGCACCTTCCGTCGTGAGATGAGATTATCATTATTATAGTAACCAAAAATAACAAAATACATAAAATTATAAATGCTCTGGTAAGTCGTAATTAATGTTGCCTCAGATTTCCAGGCAAAGTCACAAAAGAATCACCACAATAACCATATCAAATGAAATTCTCTACAAAATAAAATGCACAATTCTTACAAACTTAACTATGAAATATTACCGAGCTGTAAAGAGCAAACAACAAAGCTTTAAGAAGAAGCTTTATTGGTTGCCTTTCTATATTATTGGCCATAGTTTATGACACTATAATTATGGTTATAATTCATGTAATCACCCAAATCAAGGGATGTAATTATTTCTTGAAAGTATATATACAATGGAACCTCCAATGTGAAGGTATCCAATTCTACTCAATTCATTACAATTTTATTAGATTATATTTTAAAATGTTTTTTTAGTAAGTTAATTTAGGATTTAGTTAAGAATTTTAAAGAAAAAACTCTAATAATTGTATTATATTGATTGAAGTAATAATAGATTATCCAACCACGAGATATTTAACAAAGCCATTATGATTGTAAAATCTATAGAGGCTTAAATGGAGACTTTTCCAAATCGAATAAATTGTTAATTTTTTTTTTTTTCAATTTATCCAACAAACATTTAAACAGTATGTATTATACATTGTGTTTTGATTTTTGTGCTTTGAAGAAATTCAAATCTTGTGTGATGTGAAATTAGGGTGAAAAAATATTTTGAATTGGGATATAACGAAATTTGAATTCAAAATTTTTAAATAATATATAAAGAGAGAAAAAAAATTTAACCAAATGAAATTCGTCAAATTTAATTCTAACCGGGCTGTGGTAAAATTTCGTTGTTAACCAAACATGCGAGTAAAAAGATTATGTTTTCCATAATTAATTACATGTTACATAATGAACTGAAAACATATTACATGGAAAGCTATCATTTAGTGTTCATCAGAAAACCAGAAATTGAATAAATATGTTACATGATAAACTATAAAATATTACATGGCTGACTATCATGCAACGTTCATCAAAAACCCAAAATTTTGGAAAACTTCAAAATTTATTTTGAAAATCACAATATATTCTAAAATAGTATCAAAACTCATGAAATATACACCAACACACACAATTGTCAGCTATTTTAAACATTAAAAACTCACTATATAGTGATCGGAAGGAAGAAAAAGAGATTTTGGAGAGAGAAAGTGAAGAGCTAAGAGAGAAGAAGAAACAAACTCTAGGGGAATTTTCGTCATTTTTGAGTTTGTTTTGAATGGATTTTAGAAATTTTGGTTGGATACGGTTTTATTTTGATAACAAAATTAAAAGTTAATTTTGATTCCAAATAAGTTAGATTTGTCTATTTTGTCATATTATTGAGCTTAAAGGCCTAACTCATTCAACTCAAACCAACCCGACCAAAATTAGATTGAGTTGGGTTCGGTTGGATTGAATTTGTGATTTGAGTGATGATATTAACACCTCTACACCAGCAAAAAAAATTACAAAATCTATAGTTTGTAAAAATAATTTATAAAAAAAAAAAAAAAAAAACTCATTTAATGCTAAAAATAGGAGTTTGCATTTACGGTTTGGTTTGGGTTGAAACTCAATATCAAACCAAACCGATATGTATCGGTTTGGCTATACTTCAACCCAAACCAAACCAATATGATTTGTCAAACCGATTCAAACCAAACCAAAAAAGGTCGGGTTGGTTTAGGTAGGTTTATCAGTTTATATTTGAATCCAGAGATCATTTTTATTATTATTATAAAAAAATATATTTAAATATAAAAATATCAAATATACTTGTTATTTAATTATTTTAAAAATTAAAAAACATTACAAATTAACAATAACAAGAATCATAACAGAAAAATAAAAAACAAAACATAATAAAACTCATATTCTAAAATGCATTGGAAGAGAGGAGTAATTATATTTTATTTCTTAAAAAAAATATAATATATAAAAGAAAGAGGAGTGGTACAATATCAAATGGTTAATGGAAATGAACAAGAAGTGAAAAAAAAAAAAAAAAAAAAAAAAAAAAATCTTATTTATATAAGAAACAAATAAATATAAATAAAAGTTACAAAACCCAGAAAATATTGACTTTTATTGAATATATGGGTTGGTTTGGGTTGCATGAGTTTTATTTTTAGTAACCCAAACCGAATCAATCTTTGATCGGTTTGTTAATTGACAAACCGATAAAGAATTTTTTTATATGTGAAACCGAACCAACCCATAAAGTTTGGGTTGGGTTAGGCGGGTTGGTTCGATTTAGTGGTTTTTTGCACACCCTTAGCTAAAAACATCATTTCTTTAATTCTATAGTATTTTATTTTTGCAAATACACCCCCATACACACTTTATTTTGTTATCTAATCAATTTTATAATTATTTAAAATGTTAATTTATTTCTTTTTGTTCAAATAAATAATTTCTAATTATAAATACAAAAGTATATTGAAATGAGCTCTGTTTTGAGACCATTTCGTTTATTGTGTAGCCTACAATAACGAAAAAGAAAAAAAAAAAAAAAAGATAGTGCAATAGTATAAAAAAAAATCTTAAGAAAATGATGTTGGATTGGATTTAGAAGAGCCACATTTTTTATTTTTTATTTTTGAAAAATCTGAAAAACTTAAATCTGAAGAAAAATATGATTTTTTTTTTTTAGTTATGAAAAATATGATAAACTTGAATATAAAGAAAAATCTAGGGATCCATATGGAAGAAGAAAAAATTATCTGAAGGAAATGTTGTTGGATTGGATTTTGATGATCCAGATTATAATTTTTTATAATTTTGAATTTGAAGAAAAATATGGAGATACAACTTGTGTCTCCACCTTTTTTTTTTTTTTTTTTAAATTTGTAATTTTCATTTTTTATGGTGGAGATCCAGACTTGTTTTTATACATTTATATATTTTTAAAATCAGAATTTTTTTATTCAGGGGCATTTTGGTATTTATAATTGACAAATCCGAACAACGATTAAATTTGACTAGTTTTGACTAACGGTAGGGGAGGCTATTGTCAATTAATAGTAAAATTGTTTTTGGTTGTCAAATGCCAAATCTTAGAGAGGTTGGCTACAATTTGCTCTATTTGAAATTATCAAAAAACCCATAAGTCTATAATCAAACTTTTAAAAATGGAACAAAACTGGTGATCTATCTTCTTCTTCCTTTTTTTTTTAAAAAAAAAAAAGAAAAGAAGAAGTAATGCTTTTAATTTTTAAATAATGGTTAGATTAAACCGACTTAGGGTCTGTTTGCTTTTTTATCTAAAGTCTTATAAGACCTTAATTTATTAGATATATGGATAAGTCTTAAAAATTAAGATATTATGATATGTTTATTTTTTTCATTTTAGATGACTTATTACAAATATAAAATTGATTAGATTGTGTTAGAGTTTCTTCAAAATTGGGAATTTTTGGAAAATTGATTTTTAGTATTTTATTATGTGCGGACAAAATCATAAATGTATGAATTGTTATAAGATATTTTTGGAAATTTATTAAAAAACTCTACTGTATCACTTTTTGAATAAGATAAAAGTCAAAAAATTTTACTTTTTCTAAAAGACATATATATCTTAAAATAAGATATAAGTTGAAAAAAACAAACAAACTGATTTATCTTAATTTAAGATATAAAAGGTAATAAGTCTTATTGGGAAAAAAACAAACAGCCCCTTAAATTTGTGACTTAAAATTTTGACTTCAATATTTCAATCACCCATGTGCTCTTATAAATGCATTCAAATATCAACCATTGAATTAAAAGCATATGGGTGGTTGTAATGTTGAAGTTAAAATTTAAGATGAAGGGATCGAATCCTACCCAAGTCAGAAAGCTATCTAGATAGGTGGGAAACAAAAGAAAAGAAAAGAAAAGAAAAAACTATCCAATATCATATTTGGATTTAAGCAAATAATAATTATTAAGATGCACCAAAACCAGCGTTTGGTGGTTCACCCCTACAGGCCACAACGGGCTAGTCTCCTTATTTTCATTTGGTGGAGCATGAAACTATGTAAGCGTAGCAGAGAAAATCAGCAATTAAGTTGCTAGTTTCCGATTAGTTAGGGGTGCAAAACTCTCCCACTAGCCAAACAGTGAAAGATTTGTCCTTAGCTGTATGGCTCCTCCCAAGAAATCAAAATCCAAGAAAACCAAAAAGAATTCGAAGAAACTGAACAAGACCAAAACCGCAAGCGTAGCTCCAACAGACCCCAAATCAGGCGAATCCGATTGGTGGGACAGTTTCTGGGCCAAAAACTCTTCCATTCCAGGTTTACTTTCTCTAATTTATTCATTTTATTGCACAATTGTTTCATATTCGTGACATCTGCATTTGCTCAATTCCTATTTGTATTTGTGTTACTGCATTTATCACTATTTTCTTGGGTATTGATATGATGATTTGTAGAACGATTTGAGAATTGTTTTTATTGCTGCAAATTCTGATAAAGATAATGATTAAAGAAAAAATTGGGGCAAAATGATTAAACGTGAGAGGGTAGTTGAAATTGATGATGTTTGCCTTTCGAATATGTAATTTTCCTCACTTGGGAGTTGAAATGGTTGGTTTAGTGACATTGATGTAACTCAAACTCACAGGTGGGTTGATACCCTCCAAAGAGGACGAAGCATTCAAGTATTTCTTCAGGGTTTCAAAGAAGACTTTCGAGTATATATGTTCTCTTGTCAGAGAAGATCTTGTGTCGAGGCCACCATCTGGGCTAATCAACATTGAGGGGAGGCTTCTTAGTGTTGAGAAACAAGTTGCAATTGCTCTTAGAAGGTTAGCATCCGGTGAGTCCCAAGTATCTGTTGGAATTGCATTTGGTGTCGGTCAATCCACAGTGTCACAAGTTACTTGGAGATTTATTGAAGCATTGGAAGAACGTGCCAAACATCATCTCAAGTGGCCTGATTCTAGTAGAATGGAGGAAATCAAGTCCAGTTTTGAAGCCTTGTTTGGATTGCCAAGTTGTTGTGGAGCCATTGATGCAACACATATTATAATGACACTTCCGGCAGTGCAAACCTCTGATGATTGGTGTGATCAAGAGAACAATTACAGCATGCTTGTGCAAGGAATTGTTGACCATGAGATGAGATTTATTGACATTGTAACGGGTTGGCCTGGGGGGATGGATGTGTCTAGACTATTGAAGTTTTCAGGATTTTTTAAACTCTGTGAGGCTGGCCAGCGTTTAAACGGAAATATGGGAACTTTAGCTGAAGTAGTGAAGTTAAGAGAATATATAGTTGGTGGAGCTGGGTACCCTCTTCTTCAATGGCTTATAACTCCATATGAACATAATGGTCTTTCAGCTTCCATGTCTGACTTCTGTGCTATGCATGAAGCCGCAAGGTCACTTGCAGTGAAGGCATTCTTGCAGTTAAAGGGTGGTTGGAGAATCCTTAACAAGGTCATGTGGAGGCCTGATAAGCGGAAACTGCCAAGTGTCATCTTGGTATGTTGTTTACTCCACAATATTATAATTGATAGTGGAGATCAGTTGCATCCTGACGTTGCCTTGTCCGGTCATCATGACTCGGGTTATGGAGAGCAGTTCTGTAAGCAGGTTGATCCAATGGGAAAAACCATGAGAGAAAAGCTAGACAGGCATTTGCAGCATAACAAAGAGATAGCTGCAGCAAAGTAGTCATTCCTTCATTGTACACCATCTAGAGACGGTACTGCCTCTGCCTATTTTTGAAGCTAAGATCTCTATTTAATCATGTCAGGCAATTTCTAATGTACATTGTTGCAAAGTAAGAAAAATTGTATCTATATCGCTCTTCATTTTATGATACCCTTTGGTCGTAGTAATATTTTGTTTCTACCGTCAATTCATCATTAGTCTTGTGAGAAGAGTCAAGGCCCTATCTTTATTTACTTTCTTTATACACAATGCACTTAGCAGTTAAAAGGAGTCCCGTATTTTTGCATTTCAAATCTGCTTTCACAAGGCTTGAAATGAGCCTTGTGTAAAGGTATTTATGGATTTTAATAGATTTTCAAGATTCATATGATATATCTTTACCTTCACAAGCTGTGATGATTCCATTTTCTACATGGCTGAATCCAAATCTGTTTGTTCTGTTATCTGTGACAAGAAAATGAAAGCAAATGGAATTACCTTTGTGTTGTTTAATGACCAAACGCGGCATAGGTTCCTTGGCAACACAAAGAAGAGCTTTGTAATTATTTCCGGCATCAAAATTCCAATCAGGTTGTACAGAAAATATGCATAACCATAACGTTTAGAATACGGTTTCCGTTGAGATCGAAAAAAGAAAAGAAAAAGAAGAAGCTTGATAAACTTAGCTTCTCTTAATTATTTAAAGCCAGACATGTACAGCGGATCTCTAAACTAAGGAAGATCGGATCCTCTCTAAGTAAATAAGATCAGATGCATCAACTTTTAAAAGAAAAAATTATGAAATCTAAAACATTTACTAGCAAAGAAAACTTGTATAGACAACTCAACTAATGTTTCAATACTTCAAACTACATTGATTTTATGCCGGTGAAAAGTAATCTACTCAATCTCCCTTAGTAGGAGGTTGTACACATGCGCAGAAACGTGCCTTCTTTTTCTTCAGGCTAGTTCTCGTCCCACCACCATAAAGATAGTCCCGCAGGAGCACTCTTGTTTTTCTCTCTGTGATTCTGGTTCTTCCTCTGCTTTCTTTTTCATCGTCAAGTTTCAGTAACATAAACTGTATTTTCTGCACCTCTAACTGCAACCTTCCAATTTTTTCGGATCCTTTTCGTGCCTGCTCTGAAATTCTCCGCCTCCTGACACTCCCACTTTCATCTGCATCAATTGCAGATTTCCCATTGAAGGACGAGGAACCATCTTCAGCATTTGTCATCAATTTACGATTGACATCAAACAACTTCACAATGTCCTCATCGGCTTCTTCCAATTGCTCCTTAACAGTATTATATTCAATTCCTTTTCCCTTCATGCTCTTCTCTGAAATCTCAACCTTCCTCTTCAAATCTTCCACGGTGATTTGAAGGTTAGCTAGCTTCTGTGCATCGGAATCAAGTCTTTCAAGAATTTTCCTCTTGCTTACTTCTTTTTGGGACTCCGAAAATCTCTTTGAGATCTCTAATTTGTCCACACCCAACTCCTTCTCAACCAGTGATTCTATAGAGGGATTTCTACTCTTGTGTTGCCTCACTGCTTTGATCTCACGGTAGTCCGTTGGGGCAGCAGCCACCTTGTGAGCCTTCCCAACTTTCAGATCGATGATACTACTACGGTCAGTTGATTCCCATAACTCAAGCATCTGATCATCAGCCTCCATAGTTCCTCTCCTGCTCATTCCATAGGATGAAGACTCAGATACTTGATCAAGCATAATGTCTTTTGTCATCACTTCATTCCCCTCTTCAGTGATTTCAGGCGTTGGTTTCTGTAGTTTGAGATTGTTACTATAGCCATTCCACAGTTCATCTTGTTCATGTTTCCGACTAACATGCTTGCTTCTTCTACCACTTCCTTGACGTGAGGTGTTTCCACATTTTAACTCTTCAATCTGTCTCATTGCAGCCTCTAGTTTGGAGTGGGCATCTAATTTTTCCTGCATGGAAAGCCTCTCCTTTTCTATTACTGCCTTTTCAACAGCTTTAAGTCTCATTTGCAGATCCTGCAAGTCTGAAAACCCATCTCGCAATGTGACATTTTTCTCTTCACTTGTTTGTTGACAGCTTTCAGCACGCAGGTCACTCCCCAAACCAGTACCCTGGAATAGATAAAAATAAGCCATGAATTTCTGATGATAATTAAACCAAAAGATTTTACATCAGAAGATAAAACATCTATATCTATAATCTATACCAATAATATCCAATGAGGACCAGCTTATATTTTTGACTCAGTTTTCACATGAAATATTATTAAACTATTTTTGGTAATAAATGTATAATGAGGCCTTGGCTAAACTAACACAAGCAAAAATCATGTTTTCAACACAATTGTAAGGCAAAAACTGCCAAAAGCTCCTGTATGCTAAAAGAAATTTGAAAATCAACTACAGAAGCAGCCGTAAATCAGAGGAAAAGAAAATAAAACTTTGTCCAATGAAAAACGCAAATTATTAAAGAAAGACCAAGCCAGTAAGGAGTTATGAGTGCAAGAAACTGTAGGAGCTAGGCCCCAAGAATATATATTTAAAAGAGAAAATAATTGTTTTTCTCAACAAAAAAATAAAAATAAAAATAAAAAAATAAAAAAATAAAAAATAAATAAAAAATTAGTAATTACATAAATAGAATAGGAAAGCAGAGGTATTTGATTTAATGGTCAAATGAGGATTTAAGGATTCACAGAACAGACAGATAGTTTGGCCAGCATCATTGATGTTGTCATTTCTGTAAGGCTTAACTAGTATAAAGAAGGCAATTTGTGTTCTGAAGCTTTTAAGAGTTCATATCATTCTGCACAGAATTTCATTTCAACAGTAAAGAAAAATCATAACTGAATAAGTAGGCATTACCTTCAGTTCTTCGCCGTCAGCTTTATGAAAGACGGTGTGATTCTCAAGAGATCTTATATAGTCCCTCAAAGAAATGACAGCTGGAACAGCTGCAGCCAATTGAGCTTTTAGTCCTCCATTTTCACCGGCCAAGGTGCTAACTCTTTCTTTCAGCTGGTCAATCTCCATATCTTTAGACTTACTTCCGTATTCAAGATTCTCACATACTTCGGAGAGCACACAAGTCTTTTCTTCAAGCAATGCTTCAAAGACTGAGGAGATTTGCAGTTCACAAAAGAATTTAGCAGCCTGAGCCTCCCACTGTTTAACCTCATTTTCAGCCTTTTCCAATTCATGATTCAAACATTCCTCCCTACGTTTGGTTTCTTCCAGTTCCTTGCACAATTTCTGCAGCTCGGACTCCAATTTCAGATTAGCTTCATGAATGCGTCCAGTCTCCTTTATCTGACAATCATTATCTTCAGATAATTTCTGAATATGCTTCTCTTGACCTTCTCGTGTCCTCTTAATCTCATCATACTTGCAGTTCAGATCCTCCAAATTCCTATGCAACTGTGCTCTCTCATTCTGCATTGTACTCAACAATTGTTCAGCCACTAAAAGCTCATTTCCCTTCCGAGACAACAAATTCTTTCCATTTTCAATTTCACAATTTAACTGATCAGTAATACATCTACTTAACATCAGCTCATTCTCTGACTTCTCCAATGATTCCTTAAGATGCGAATTTTCTGTCTGTGCATCTTCTAGTTTCCCCTCCACTATCCTTATCTTCTCCTCAAGTTCAATATTGGCACAACAAAGTTTCTCCACATTTTCACTCAGCTTAATTATCTCCACAGATTTTTCAGAGATAATATCCTTCAAAATGTGAGAAAGGGTACTTTGAGATACCGTCTCCGCAAAGATGGTGCCGTTTTCCTCTTCCAGAATACGTTTGTCTTCCACCAAGTCCAAGAGCTTCTTCATCAACGATTTTTTCTCATTAAGCACCTTGCAGTTCTGCTCTTCTAAACTCTGGTGTGCCCCTTGCAATTCCAACAGCAGCCTGTGCAGGTTCTCCATTTCGGTCTTCAAAACCTCCTCTTTGTGGTCTCCCTCCACTACTTTCATTCTCAATTCTTCATTGATCTCCATAAGTTTTTGGGACTCACTCTGCAAAACCAATAACTGCTCAAACTGGATTGTAAACTCCTCTTGAAGGGTGTTCTTGTCGGTTGCGACATTTTCTACCTCTAGTTGCAGTTGACAGAGCAGAGTAGCAAGCACTGAGTTTTCAATAACTAACTGCTGATTTTCATCGAGGGTCTTTGAGAGAGAGTTATGCATCAATTTGAGTTTTCTGAGTATGTCATTTAGAAGTCCATGGTCTTGTTCAAGCTTAGCTTCACATCCATGGTCTGCATCAATTTCAAGAGTCTTTAATACCTGATAAAGCCCCACTCTTAGTGTTTTAATTTGATCAGATAAGGATTTTGTCTCCTCCTGCAGTTCAAAATTTTCATTCTCCAGCTTACAAATGTGTTTCTTTGACATTTTGGAAGACTCTAAGAGCATCTGATGCTCAAGCAGGAGGGAGAAATTCTGTTCTTCCAGATCTTGTACACATTTCTGCAAGATGAAAATCTCAATCTGAGCAATCACGGCTTTATCTATTTCTTCTTCATATTCTTTCTTCCTGCACAGACCTTCTTCTTGTAGATAATGGATCTGTGACTCCATACCAACCAATTGGGTTTCACTCAACTGGACAAAACTAGCATGCTGCTCCTTTTCAGCATCTAAGGAAATCTGTAGGTCTTTGACTTTTTGAAGTGTAGATTCTCTCTCTTTCTCCAGACCCATGTAACTCTCTTTTAATTCTGCATATCTATTCTCCAAATCATCCAGTCCTTTCCGGGCAACGTCCAACTGAGAAACTAAGGTTTCTCTTTCACTGATCAGGCCAGAATTCTCATTAGCAAGCAGCAGGCATGAGTCTTCTAAGCTCTTCGACTTTACCCCTAATCCTTCAAGTTCAGCATTAGCGTCGAAAAGGGAATTCTCCAAAAAGTTGTTCTTCTCTGAGAGTTCTTCTAAATTCTGATTTGCAATCTGCAACTGAGAAATCAGTAAGTCCTTTTCGGCAACAAGAGTGGATTTCACTCTCAAGAGATTTTGACAGGCTTCCTCCAAATCCTTCACCTTTTCTCTAACCCCTTCCAACTCAGCATTCAAGTCTGAGAGGGAATTCTCTAGAAAGGCATTTTTCTCAAGAAGTTTCTCCATAATTTCAAGCTTCTCCACAAGAACTATTTTTTCACTCCTGTCTCTCGCACATACCTCTTTTAGCTTTGAGTTCTCATCCTGTAATTCCTTCACAGACAAGCTAAAGCTATCAGGATTCAAGCTGACTGATTCCACCTGCTCCATCATAGCTTGGTGCTTCTTGCTAAGTTCATTAAGTTCCTCTTTCAAACAGTAAATTTCTTGCTGGAGAGCATTTCTTTGGTCCACTCGAAGTTCAACTTCCGCTTCAAGTTTCCCTATTGTTTCTCTTAAGCCCAAAATCTCGTCTTGCAAATTTTTAATTGACACAGTTGAAGATAAGTTGACTTCATTCAAGCCTTTATTCTCCTCCTTCACCTTCTCAACTTCATCTTGTAGACACTGATTACGAGTTTCCATGTCCTTTAAAATATGAACCCTATTCTGGAACTCTGCAGCTAGAGACCTCAGTTCTTCCTGAGATTGAGAATGCAAATGCTGCAGAGTTTGAAAAGCAGTTTCGGCCTCCATGAATCGCAAGCGCTCTTCCTGTATGCAAGTCCAAAGTCTCCCCAATTCCTTCTGTTTCTCTGTTAGTTCTTGACTTTGACTCCCCATCTTCTGTGCCGTGGATTCCAACTCAGAGTGCAGAGTCTGATTTGATCTCTCCAATAGAAGACACTTCTCTTCAGCACCCTTTAACTTTGCAACCCCATCATCCAACTCAGAGTTAAGCCTTCGAGCCTCCTCTTGAACACATGCAAGTTTATGCTCTAGATTAGAAATTGTCTCCAAGCACTGCTGATACTGAAGTGCCAAAGCTTCCTTCTCATCGGTTAGTTTGGCAAATGCTTGCTTCAGGGTTTCAACCTCACTTTCAGCTTTATCAGCATTTTCATTAATCCTTCTAGCATCTTCCTCAGCATGCATTAATTTATCCTCAAGATCAGATATCATCTTCAAACACTCTTCATATTTAACAAGAGCAGCTTCTTTTTCGCCTTCTATTCTAGAAAGGTCTTGCTTTAGGGACTGAACTTCAATCTCAGCTTTACTTGCCCGCTCACCAAGTTCTCCAGCATTAGTTTCAGCACGAGAGATATTTTTCTCCAGATCAGATATTTTATCCAAACATTTCTGGTATTGAAGAAGATTAACTTCTCTTTCAGCCTCCAATCGTGTGAGGGCTACCTTCAAGGTTTGAACCTCGGCTTCAGCTTTGTTGGCCTGATCGCTAAGTCCCTTGGAATCCTCCCGTGCATGAGAGACTTCCAACTCTAAATTAGTTAGTCGCTCCAGACTCTGTTGATACTGAAGTATGCCAGCTTCCTTTTCAGCTTCTAATTTAGAAAGGGAATTCTTTAAGGTTAAGATTTCCATCTCAGTTTTACTGACTCTCTCAGACTCAGATGGAACCCGAACCTTGAGATCATGGCTTCCATTGTTTTGAGCTCGTTCTTTCTCCTCTGCATCACGAAAACTAAGGCCTTTTCTAGCTCTCCCTTCTCCAAACTTTGCATGATTCACTGCTTCTAGAGACCCAAATAGATCATTAAGCTGTTTTAAACCCCTTCTGCTTGTTACAGAATCGGATTCATCGGTGAATGCTCCGTTTCTTTTCAGAGCATGGAGATGTGATGGAGAGAGTCCCAGAGCATCAATTTGCAACTCATCTGGGTCAAAAAATGCTCGTACAGGAGCCATATCAGGTGTATGAGGATCAGCCTCCGTCACAGAACCTGCAGGAGAATCATCAGCCAAAGCAAATGGGACTTGATTGGGAAACGCTTCTGCCATTGTACGATGAGCCTGGCGGAGTGCTCCAGTCGCATAATCATATCTTTCAGCCAATGCACGGTATGCTCTGTAAAACTCTTCGACCAATTTCATAAGCTCAGGCCGTTGCCTATAGTACATTTCTGCCCTCTTTGCAAAGGAATCTGCATCTTCTTCGATAAGCTTGATCATTTGTTTGACTTTGACATCCATATCTGTCGCAGGAGAAAACTAATGTTTAGCCATCACAAACATCAATTAATATAGCGGGATAAAATTAAAAAATAAAAAATAAAAAATCACCAGTGTATAAATTAGATGCTTCAGGTAAAACTAATGAAAATAATGCAACAATAAGTTTGTAATTACTACAAATATCTTCAAATTCCACAACCCTAGAATGTTTCACATTGATAAAAATCTTTCAAGCTCCTTCAATACACCAAAATCTTGAAATTTCAATAACCATTGGTTAAAACCATCTCAATAAGGATGCCAACCCTCCCAAGAACGTAAGGAAAGCAGAACTGAAGATAAAGTATTTAGTAACAGACTCTGTATACTGTTAAATTCGTTAATACAGGGAAAAAATAAGTGCGGCAGATTCTTGGCTAGCAGCAGCACTGAGGAGTATACAACAGAAATTTGGCTTCCTTCACTTCAAAGTTTTGTTAGGAGGTTGTTGCTAGATATGTAAAAGGTGTGTACTATAGATGATTCTTCAGTTATATTTTAAATCATTTACACTTAACAAAAGAACAAGACTTTGATTCTCAAATCAAGGAGGAGAAAAGCTTCCATAATATCAAATTATTTGGTGTGCTTTTATTATCAATAGATACTAACAAGCAGGTTAGATTGGAATCCAGAAGCACCTCTTTATCATAATGCAAATTGGAAGTTCATGTAGTTCCTATATTAATAAAGGTAAATGTATGTTGCATATGGAAACATAAATACAAATCGTTCACCATCAAATGACATTTACACATTTTAAGTTCAAGGCCTAGAGAACTTCAACTTTTATTGTCATTTCTAAAGCTCATATTGTATTTCCATTATTTAGCTATTTTTAATGAAGTTGAAGATACATTTAAGTGCTTTCATAGTTATCATCCATCTGCGACAATCTTGTTTAATTTTTATTTGCTGCGCCTCAGGGCACCTACAACAACAACGGATGATGTTCTTCAATTTTTCCTAAATGGAAGTTCACATTCAAAGTTGGAAAAATTACAGGCCAAAAAGGAAAAAGAAAAAAAAAAAAAAAAAAAAAAAAAAAAAAAGTTGGACTACATTACCATCAGTTCATTTGAGTGATTAAGCATAAGGATGTCATTGTAAGTTGCAAATCCTTCCCCAAGACCAGAATCTGATCAAATGTTCACTTGGATCTTCATGGGCTTATGTAAAAAACTTGTCTTATTATTATTATTATTATTATTATTATTATTATAGGAAACTATAATGATTTTATTAAGAAAGAAGAAACAAAGGTGAACAAGATGTCCACAACGCAAAAACCTTGTGGATTACAGAAAAACAAGTATAGAGATTAGAGACTTGTATGAACTTAGCCCTAAACCCATAAAAATGTCTATAAGAAAAGTATCTATTTTCAATAGAATTAAAAACAATGCTACCCGAAAACCATTTCCCAATTTAAAAGGATGAAAACAAAAAATGAAGTATCTTGGAATTCTTTGGAGACGGAAGCCCAAAGTGAAGCCAGGAATTTGATTCTATACCACAAGCAAATGATGTCTTAATCTTATTAGTTACAAGAATAAGATTCAGCACAGGTTTTCACATAAGGAGCAGTCCAACAGTTTAGAATCAAATCATTTTGTTTTACATAAGTGTATTAATGTCAGATGCCAAGAGAACCAAACTTCAGGCAAGTACAAGAAATGTATCTTCACTGAGTTGGATGCTGAAAATGATTGGTGTCACTCATACAGTCATGACAACAAGAAACATCCTCTATCATACTCAAATTACTTCAAGAGATTTCAGACACTTGCATTTTCTGAGTTTTTCTGTTGAACTACAATCTCTCATACTATAGCCTTCCATAGAAATTATAAACACGTGTGTGTGTGTCCTAAAAACATTCCATGTCAACCTCAAAATAAATGCAAATTAAACCAGCAAGAAACAAAGTGATACCTGTCAGATTCTCTTGAAGCCATTTGGAATTTTTCGGGCTTATGTGGCTGTCCCACCACCAGGAATACTTGCGTTTGGAATCTGCTTGTGCCACAGACGCCATGATTCCAGCCAAGTCTAATTCCGGTCAAAACAAAGTGTGATCCTTGAAGTAATTACCAAAATTCAGGTAATAAATAATGGATCCAACACAGAACCAGATATATAGTATTATTAATCAGCTAACTTAATACTGATAGATCATATAGAAAGCAGCGCCGCTTGCTCCTTATACCTAATCAGTCACCAATGTCATCAAAGAAAACACAATAATTCAGTTTCCACACGAATCAAAATACTTAATGATGAAGATGATCTGATCAGATTCCGGAGAAAATCATGGAAAGATCAATCAAATTACCTGATCAATAGACTCCAGTCCAAATATCTATGCTACAAAAATAAGTAACGCCTATCCTCGAAAATCTGTACAAATAACCTGATCAGAAGGCACAGCACAAAATCAAAACAAGGAAAACGGAAAAAAAAAATGAAGTTAAATTCAATAAGAAATTGATCACTAAAAGCAAGAAACAAAAAACAAAATCACACGCTGCAGTGAATTACAGATTCACACATCAGTCAACTACATGATCACACATGTTGTAACTCTCATATAATCAAAACAGCTTGATCAACTATAAATCCATAACATATATAGACGAACATATCTGAAAATTCACAAAAGAGACACGAACCTGATAATCAACCAGTAACAGACCCAAAAAAATAAAAAGCACAGCATATATATGTCGAATCAAAAAGCTTACCAAAAATAAAAATTCAAAACTGAAGATTTAAGGTTTAAGGTTTCATTGTGCATCTATGAGCTATCAACAAAACAGGTACAGCCTCAGCGGCTTCGGCTTTTCCCTCAACCCATATTCGCAGATCTCTTCCCTGTAACTCTCCGTTTCTCTTTCTCTCTCTCTCTCTCTCTCTTTCACTTTTTTTCTGTCTGCTGCTTTTGCTTGCTTTTTATG
Source organism: Acer campestre (assembly GCA_954870605.1). Taxonomy (NCBI): domain Eukaryota; kingdom Viridiplantae; phylum Streptophyta; class Magnoliopsida; order Sapindales; family Sapindaceae; genus Acer; species Acer campestre. The sequence goes on along the minus strand of OX940802.1, from coordinate 15,170,375 downwards.
TTGTCTTTTGGTACTGTGTGAGAATACTGTCAAAAACTCAAATATGACTAAAAGAAAACAAAAGAAAATTGTAGGCAGAGGACAAAAACCAACAAAATATATTAAACAAGGAAACTTCTTTTCAATTCTCCCTATCTATATTTTTAACTTATATAGCGTAATCATTTTCAAAAAAAACTTATATACGGTAATTAATCTACTTTATTGTTGGAAAAATAATTTATTTATTTTTTTTGAAAATTGAATTAAAATCACAGTGATTGTGTTAGAAGTGACTGAAATGACTTGTTTGTCCTTTTGGCTTTTGTTTTAGTCTTCCAAAAATGTTTTCACTTGGGATTCTACTTTCTAGAATTCTGAATAACTTGGTTTCTGCATGTTTTTTTCACCAAATTTTTTAATCAACTCTCAACCATGACCACGAATCTCATGTTAATTTAATGTAAAATCATGATTGGCGTGGCCATGCTCTCATGGAATTTTCTATGAATTAAAAAAAAAAGGCCAATTTTCGGCTGATTAAAAAAAATTGAGGGTAATTTAGACATTGCAGTAAATAGCTACCTTCCTAGTACAGTGTCCACGTGTGAGTTTATACAACGAAAGCTCAAACACTAATCAAATTTGACGATACAAAAATAAAAAATGTTTAGAAGAATCAATCAACTACCGCACAGAGTGCCCGACATTGCCGCATTTATTAACAGAATTTATCCTGTGTAGCGTTAACTACTTAAAACCATATGATGTCAGCATGAATAAAATGATCACAGAATTTTGAGCCGTTTGACCTAAAGAACTTCGACATCATTCTAATCTTAGATGGGGCAACATAGTATGATATCACACACGCCATTAATTCTGCCGTGACCAAAACTATAGGCGTCCAATTAAATGCCCTAACAAAAGGCAGATTTTTCAGTCCCTAAATCACTCAATAGCCTAGAAAAGGTCCACTCGACTCACCCACCGAGTTAATGTTGCTCCTAAAACCATTCTGTAGCTTATTTATTTTTATTTTTAAAAAAGAGTAATACTATATTGCTTAAATTTGGTGTCCAAATCTGGTGCCCAAATGATGTAGCAACAGACCATTTATTTAAATTGTATTAAATTTGCATGGTTTAAATGAATGGTTTAAATCCGGTGCCCAAATGATGGGTAATGTAGCATTACTCAAGAAGAATATTACAATAATTCGATGTTTAAAGGTGATCGAGAGACTCGAACCCATAAATACGAGGGACAAACCACTGAATCAACATCATCTTGTCCCATTTTAGTCACTTTTTATGGTAAAATTTGACGATATGAGATTTTCGTAATGGGTAATCCTCTCACACTTGTATCGGTTTGTGGATTCAAGGCTTATTTCATTATTTATATTCTGAATCTATTTTAGGAGTTTACATACAAAAAAATATATAAAATAATTGTAAAATTTGGAAAAGGGAGGGGCTTTTGGTAATTTTGTGTAAAAGAACCTTTGATGCGGGGCGTGGCATGTATGACACTGTCTGTGTCACTCTTTAGAAAAGGCGGGCGTTTTGGACGGTGGCCGAGGACGGTCGTCATTCGTCACAAACGACTATGAAATTCCTCGCTACACAGCAAGGACCACGTGTATTTTTATTATTAATTACATCTTCTCTCTTATTTATGGTACAAGTTACACGTATTTGGGCAACAACAAACAAAAAAAAGGTTTAATTATGTTAAAGAGCAAATTGATGCCAAGCCAATTTCTCTAAGATTTGACCTTTGACAGCCAGGGAAAACTTTTATGTTTTTTTTTTTTTTTTTATTGGTAATAACCTCCTTTATTATTAGTTAAAGTAAAGTTAAATTTAACAAAGATAAGGGTAATTTTATCCTTTTAAGCTATTTTTTATTTATTAAAAAAAAAGGATCTCAAGTTTTTTTTTTTTTTCCTTCTCAAGTTTTACTAATATGGAATAATGAAAAAAAAAAAAAACGAAGAAAATATTGTTGGATTGGATTTAGGTGAGCCACACTTATTATTATTTATTTTTGAAAAATATGAAAAACTTGAATTTGAAGAAAAGTTTAGAAATACATCAATGGAAGAAGAAAATGTTGCTAGATTAGATTTAGATAAGCCACAGTTTTAATTTTCTATTTTTGAAAATTTTGAAAAAACTTGAATATGAAGGAAAATCTAGAGATATATCAATGGAAGAAAAAAATGTTATTAGATTAGATTTAGATGAGCCATTTAAAAAAAAAAAATCATATATTTATATATTTTTAAAATCAGAATTTTTTTATTTCAAGGACATTTTGGTATTTGTAGTGTCCAAATCTAGTCAATGGTTAAATTTGACTAGTTTTGACTAACAGTAGGAGAGGTTATTGTCAATTAATGATAAAATTATTTTTGGTTGTCAAATGTCAAATCTCAAGGAGATTGGTTGCAATTTACACTATATTAAAATTTACTCACCTTTGCGTTTTGTTTAACATTCATAGTATGAACTAATCAAAATTTTATCATGATCATAACCTTCTTCTTTTTTTATTTTTTTAGAACTTTATCAAAGTTATATTTATCAGTAAAAATTATAACTATGATTTTTTATTTTATTTTTTTATTTTAAAATATACATTGAATTCACCGTTGAGGCACATCACCCTCTTAAAATATACATTATAGCAAGTGGTTGTGCATTTCCCTTCCATGTTAGTGGTGAAGGGTTCAAATCTCATTGTACACATTTTATAAGCATGTGTGAAGATTGTTCTTCTCGATTTATAGGAGTAATTATCTCTGGTTATAGTAGTAGATATCTTGGTCACACATTTATTGTTTATGAGTAGATATCCGGGCATCACATATATCGTTTGATATCGACATGTTTCAACAGTCCTATTGTAATAGTTCTTGTAAACTGTAATACTTCTTGTAAACTGTAATACTTCAAACATATATATATCTTAGGCCCTATTTGATTTTTCCACTTAACACTGAATGGTACTTAATGTGTTCAATTCAGTTATTTTGTTTGATTTTTTAAATGTTAAAATCACTTAATGAACCTCTAAAACCACTTGTTTTGAAAACTATAAAATTTTCACTTTTCACTTAACACAAATCCAGTAGAATTTAATGCAAAGTTTTACTCCCAAAACTATCCTTGCTAATTTAATTTATTTCCAAAACTAACCACTTGTTCTATAATGAATTTTTTTTTACAAGAAATCTATAAATTATATAATTATCCAAGTTTATTACAAATCAATTAAAGAATAAATTATACACATGAAGTAGATTGCTAAAAAAAACATATTGATGAACTTCATTTTGTTTAGCCCATTAGTTTTATAATTCACTAGTTAATAGCTTAGCAATTATTAGATTCTATACAATAATACAAATTTGAAATATTATTAATAACTAAATAAATTTATTTTAGAATTAATTTATACGTTAGAATTGTTCATAATATATTAAAATGTAAATATATAACAAATAATAGTTAGAAGGATATAGATGTAAAAGTATTTATTTTCATACATTTATAACTTAAAAAAACAAACAACTTATTAATTATATTCAGTTTTCGGTAAAAAAAAAAAAAAAAAAAAAAAAAAAAAACAAATATGTTTTTCAGTTTTCAGTTTTCAATTTTCAGTCACTATTCAGTCATCAGTAACATTCAGTATTATTCAGTTTTCAGACAAAAAATCAAACGGGACCTTAGCGACCATGTTAGTTAAGGAAAGTAACTACTTGATAAAGGTGTCTCATATCGGAAATTATATCTCACACATTAACACTTTTTTTTTTCTTTTTTTTTTTTTGAATAAACCCAAACAGTTACACCGAACCACAATACTTAGCCGTAATACAAGACGCAACACTCCGAGGAAACTCCTCCAGCCAAAACAACCTCCACACATGTGAGGCTGTTTTTAGCTAACAAATGGGCTACCTGGTTAACCTTTCGCGGAACGAAACTAATAGACCTACAACTCGCCTGACACATCAACAATCTAATATCAGAAATAACATTCCCTATTTCCGAACAAAAAATAACATTACTATTAATCCATCCAACCACCACTTTCGCATCTGACTCAACCACACAAGGAGACAAACCTGAATCCATCGCCAACTGGAGACTACGAAGAATTGCAATTGCTTCAGCCACTTGCGGAGAGAAAATAGCATTAATTTTTTGGGAACTACACGCCATAACCAACCCAAAACAGTCCCGAATAACAATCCCCACTCCAGCCAATAAATTGTCTCCCTTCAAAGCTGCATCACAATTAATCTTATACACATCCGAAACTGGAGGACACCAAACCTGTCTACAAGAACTCACCACAGCAGGCCCCTCCACCCTACTGCACACATTATAAAATTCAGTAACATACCCACGCGCCCACTCCAGAATGTCCACCTCTCTCAACAAATTTGGATCATGTCTGGCTACATTACGAATAGACCAAACTTTCCAAAGGCAAACACAAAAAAGATCCAAGTTTACTCCATCCAAAAGTAAAAAACTACTAATAATAAACTCAAAAAAATGTGAGATATCCTTATGATTACCTGCCAGAACCGAACCCCAGCCCACCCTTAATTGCTTCAGCTTTTTGCACCTCCACAAGCCATGCAAGGTTGACTCATTGCCCATATTACATCTCTGACAAATCTTCCCCACTGGAATTCTTCTCTTCGCCAAATTCTCCAAGGTTGGAAGCATATCATTACATGCTTTCCACATAAAAAGTTTCACCTTATGAGGAATATGTAATTTCCAAAGAGATTTCCACCAATCTACATATACTCTACCATCCCCAGCTGAGAACGAAGAAGAAGCTTCAGCTTGCCTAGAACTTTCAATCCAATAACCACTATTTGCCGTATAGGAACCTTTGGGATCATAGTGCCACTGGATTGAATCTTTCCGATGATTACTCCCAATCGGAATAGCCAAGATAGCTGCAGCATCTTCCTCAACAAAATTTCTACTCAGCAGCCCTAAATTCCAGCCACCCGACAGAGCAAACAGCTGGTTAACTGTCGCATTCAAGCCCAACAGAGGAGGAGATAAAGGCCTAAAAGTAGTAGGCCTTGGCAGCCATTTACCCACGTAAATTCAGATCATGGACCCGTCTCCGACTCTCCATCTAGCCCCTGCCAAAGTAATTTCCCTACCCCACAACAAGCTTCACCAAAGAAAAGACCCCGAAGTTGTCAACTCTACTTCAAGAAAACTAACATCTGGGAAATAGCAATCCTTTAAAACCCCTGCAACCAAAGACTTCTCATTAAACAAAATACGTCAACACTGATTTGCGAGAAGAGCTTTGTTAAAAATCTCAAGATTTTTAAAACCCAAACCCCCCCGATCTTTAGCTTCACATAAACGATCCCATTTACACCAATGTATTTTCCTAGAACAATCATTACTCCCTCACCAAATCTCGCACATAACCTATATATCTCGTCCACTAACCCTTTCGGAATCTTAAAGAGATTCATAGAATACGTCGGAAATGCTTGAATAACCGCCTTAATTAAAATCTCCTTCCCTTCTGAAGACAAAAATTTATCTCTCCATCCTTTTATTTTATCCCAAACCCTACTAATAATACTAGCAAAAACCTCTTTTTTCTTCCTCCCAGTAAAACAAGGCAAGCTTAAATATTTCTCATGACACTTAACTATCCCAATCCCCAAAACTGCAACCAGCAGATTACACTCCACACTGGTCATAGACGGACTAAAACATACAGCCGACTTTTTGAAATTAATCACTTGACCAGACGCCTTAGCTTAAACACCAAGTAAGAGCTTAATAACCCCACAATTAGAAACCGTAGCCTTACCAAATAAAAGACTATCGTCAGCGAAAAACAAGTTTGAAATAGCTGGCCCATTCTGACTACACTTGAACCCCTTAAACTCCCCATTTCGTACTGCTTGATTAACCATAGAAGAAAACCCTTCTGCACAAATAAGAAACAGGTATGGGAAAAGTGGATCCCCTTGGCGCAGCCCACGTGACGGTTTTAAGAACCCGCAAACCTTACCATTAAGCACAAAGGAATAGGAAACCGTCGAAATGCATTGAGAAATAATACTAATCCACCTAGCAGAAAAAACCAACTTCTGCAGCATTTTAAGAACAAAAACCCACTCAACTCGGTCGTAAGCCTTGGACATATCCAATTTAACCGCCATAGAGCCACTCTTTCGCTTATGTCTCTTAATTCTATGTAAACACTCAAACCCAACAATAATATTATCGAAAATCAGCCTACCCGGAATAAAAGCTCCTTGAGTCTCCGAAATAATATCATCCAACACCCGGCGGAACCTATTAGCTATAGACTTAGCAACTATTTTATAAATAACATTACTTAAACTAATAGGCCTAAAATCCATAACTTTCTCCGAATTTTTCTTCCTAGGAATAAGAACTATCAAAGTCTCATTCATTTTTTCCATAGAACCACCTTCATTAAGAATTACTAAACAAGCCCTAACCACACTATCACCTACAACAGACCAGAATTTTTGATAAAAAATACCTGGGAGACCATCTTTTCCCGGAGCCTTCAACGCACCAATATCGAACACCGCGGCCTTAATCTCTGCTTCAGTGAACGCAGCATCCAGGAAACAATGAAGAGACAGATCCAATTTTTCCTCAACTCCCTCCAAAACACCACCCAAATCAGCCAACGAAGGGTTACTAGAAGCAAAAAGATCACCAAAATACTGATAAATAACCGATTCCATACCTTTCCTGGATTCTTGCCAAACATTATCAGAATATTATTCCTCGCCTTCCTGACCTATGTTTTCATGTGAAAAAATCTCGTATTACTGTCCCCCCGTTTGAGCCATTCCACTCTAGACCTCTGTCTCCAATATCTCTCCTCTAACTCCAAATCAGCATCCAGCTTTGATTCCAAATCCTGAATCATCTTCCACGACCCTATACTAATATTACTATAGGCATCTTGAAGCTTCTTCTTTTGAATATCAATACCCTCCTTAAGAACACACCTTTTCTGCCTATTCCAGCCATCCAGCCTAATTCCACAGGCCTTAATATTACCCATAACCCTATCCACTGCATTCAGCCGAAAATTTCCTTCCCAAGAATCTGAGACCAGCTGCTTACATTCCTCATTCTCCAACCAGCATTCCTCAAAATGAAACCTCATCTGTCTACTGTCCTCCCTAGAAACCGTGACAGCCTCCAAAAAACTTAAAAGAATAGGTCGGTGATTTGACCTCCAGAAATCTAGATGAGAAACCAGAAAATTCGGAAACAACCTTTGCCATTCAAAATTACCCACCCCTCTATCAAACCTTTCCTGAATTAAAGCTGCCCCCTCCCTCTTATTACACCAAGTAAACTTTTGCCCACTATACCCCAAATCCTCCAATCCACAGTCATCAAGAGCCTCACGAAACCCTGCCAGAGAACTACAACTCTTTGGAACACCTCCAACCTTTTCCGACCCATCCACCACTTCATTAAAATCCCCCAAACAAACCCAAGGCAGATTATGTCAACTCTTCAGCCTTCGCAAAAGCTCCCACGAGTGGACTCTGTGATTGGCCTCCGGATGACCATAAAAATCAGTCAAGCGCCACCATTTCTTCGAATCCGACATCAGACGAACATCAATATGAGCCCAAGAATAACTCAGCAACTTCAATTGAGCCTTCTCAGACCACATCAAACACAGACCACCTGAATTGCCAACACTATTCACCACTAATTTCCCAACATAACCCAACTTAATTCTCAACCTTTCCATCCTCACCTGATCTGCTCTCGTCTCCATAAGGAACATAATATCCGGATTGACGTCTTTCTTTTGGGAAAGAAGAGCGTTAAATGCCCGGGCACTCCCCAAACCCCGAGCATTCCAGGACATGACAATCATTGTGTTCGGCGGGCCGGTGAAGACCGGTCGGCCGATACCAATGCTTCCAAAGCTTCTTCTTCTGTTGGAGAAACCAAACATTCAGTAACTACCACAACAGCACATTGCTCATCATCAACCAAACTTCCACCCATACCTCTCGCCTTTTTACAACTCCTCGACACCTCTAAACCAACCTGCTCCAGCTTTCTCTTCCCACAAAGCACCTCTGAACCATACCTAAAAAAACCCAATTTTCCTTCTCTCCCCGGTCTGTTACTGAATTGTATACCCTTCCCCTTTCTCCTTCTAAAATCACCCCTTAATGGGCTCTTTGGACTCTCCTTATTAAACTCATCCTTATTAACATTAGTCTGAGGCGCATCACCCAGAAAGCCCAAATCTAACCCAACCAAATTACCTTCCACACTCTTCTCTCCAATTCCCAAATTACCCTTATTAAGCCGGTTACCTTCAGTAGAAAAATCTTGAACCCTCATCTCTGCCTTACAGACCCCACTATTTCCTACACCATTAATGCACTCTGATTCCACTGGCACCTTCCCATTAATGCCATTAATAGCTCCCTTCTCGTTCCCCTCAATGGCAACCTTGATTACCTCCTCTTCTTGTAACTGAGAGCTGAAAACCACCGGGACAGAGCCACACATCCTATCCTGCTCAGGTTCCTTCACCACGCAACCTCTGTTACCTTCTAGCTGCCCCTGGTCTTAATATTTTCCTGGCTCACTCCTCGAGGAACACTCCATTGCCGTGATGTCATCACCCCGATCTCCCCTCCTCACCGGTGGAGAATGATCTTCGTCTTCTGGGTTCCCTTGAATTGCTACCCCCTTTCCTTTCTCAATCCCCTTACTCAACCCTTCAGAACACTCTTCTCTGCCCTGAATCCCCTGGATATCTGCAACTTTCCCTTTACCAACCCTCCCAATCGGACCAATAACATTTTGAGAGCCCCTAACACCCCTCTAAGTTTGAAAATTAGATTTCCTAAAGGTACCAGACGCTCTAAGCCATAATCCGAATGGATACTCTTCCTTTCCATTCACCATCGGAAAAGGACCTTTTTCATCACAATCTGGAGTATTATGATCAACCATACCACACTTGAAACAATGATTTGGTAGCCTTTCATACCTAAGAATCATAATTGTTTCAATTCCATCCCCCATGATATCCACCCTTAAACACCTCTTTAATGATTTTGTAATATCCATTCGAATCCAAACACATAGGAATTTCCCCACGCAATCGCCAGAATTACCTCTATCTATATCTAAAACTTCACCAATCAATCCGCCCAAAAAAATCCCAACTTCCCTAGTCATACATAGAATAGGAATCTGATGTATTTGAACCCAAATATCTGTATAATTGAACTTCAAAGACTCCAACATACCCATACCTACAGGTCGTTCCAGAGCAATAAGAGCATTATCAAAGCTCCATGGACTCCCCGAAATGACCCTCTCCATATCAAACTTATCTCTAAAATGAAAAGTAAACATATTCCCTGACACAGCTTCAATATCAAAACCCTTCTGCACCTGCCAGATCTTCCCTATAACACGAATAAATGCCTCTATGTTCACCCATTTATTAGTAAGAATTTTACCCACCAGACATAAAGACAACCTATTAAGTGCTTCAGACTTAAGACTCTCATCTAGTAAAAGAACTGGACCATCCAGCTTATTTAACGAAAAAGATTCACACAACGATGTAACATCCATTGATTCCATACTCTAGCTAAGATAACAGACTACCACACATGCAAAAAATGGCCCTGACTAACAAACTGACTTCGAAACCCAAACTATTCTCACTCTACTTTCAGAGAGAAAAAGAGGAGAGACTAAGCATGTCTAGTGATTACAACCTTACTACACAACTTTTTTCTCACACATTAACACTTGAATACTTTTAATTGGATTTAATACTATGATTAATGATCTTAATTTGTAGAATAATTTTTAGAAAAAGAAAAAGATATTTGACCTTTATCTTAAACTAAAGATTTTATCCATTTTAAAAAACAAGACTTCAAATTTTATTTATTTATTTATTTATTATTGTCAAGATTGAAATACTTTATCCGATTCTTTTTAATTTATGTAAGTAGTGTCATGGCGACTGAGGTAGAATCGATCTAAAAAAATGTAGAACATATGAGGATGGTTGAATCGTAGGCTCATAGCACCGGCTTGGGTGTTTGAGAAGGGTTACCCCACCAAGGCACCAAATGACGTGGACTTAGTTTGCATGGTTCCAAATGTAATTCTTATAGTAAATAATTAACTTTTATATATAAATAAAAAATAAAATATCGGTATCATATCAATATCGAACTTATAAATTTATAGATATTTCAGAGATATTATCGATATCGATGGATATTCTGTCAAAAATTAAAATAAATAAAAAATAGATATTTACATCTAAAATTAGAATTTTTTTATGAAATTTCAGGACAAACTTAAACAAGTAATTATATATCAAATGAATCTTATTTCAACGATAAACTAACATAGTTATGAGTTTATTAAAAGTTATAACATAGATAGAGTTTGTATATAAGTTTTAAAATTGAGTATTTAATAAAATAATATTTTGTTTTACTTTTACAATATTATATACAATATAAAGAGATTAAATATTTAATAAACAAAATTATCATTAAAATATATATTTAATTCCATACTTCTAAGATTCTATCATAAATCATAATTCATACATAATAATACATTGCATGTTTGAAATTTAAAACCAAAATGAATTCTTTATTGGTTTAAATACATAAGATACATTTTTATATTGATTCAAACAGTAATTTTCTCAGGACATCGTTCTTGCATAGTTTTCAAGGTAGTTGCATAATTTTCAAGGTAGTTATTAATATGACACACGTATGTTGCTTGATCCCTTCCAACTGATCTATGAATTGGGTAGTTTGGATTTACCAAACTTGGTGGATATTGTTGATTTGCATGTGTAGATATTGCATATGGCATTTGTGGAGAAAGATAATCAAATATATTACAGCCATCATAACTACCATAATATAGTACATGAGAACCTGACATTGTCTACGAATCACCCAAAGAACTATTTTTTGTGTCTATACTCATTGAGGAGAGAGTCATATTCCAAAAAAATTCATCAATTTGACTTGTTCCTCCATGTTGTCTTGAGGTGTGCGGTGGATCGGATCCAATGGATTTACCATGGTTCATGGTCCAAGATCCAATCCTATTGGATCGAAGAAATTGTAATTTGATATGATCCAATCCAATTTTATAATGGGATGGGATCCGATCCGATCCAGTTACTATTTGATCCAATCCGATCTGATCCGATTGTAAAATACTTCAATCCAATCCGATCTGATATAATCCGATGGATCGAATTAATATAAAGTCATTCTTAATATATAAAAGTTATAATCTGAAATAAATATAATCAAATAAACTATTCAAACATTACTAATTAATTCAAATAAAATTAACATTTAAAAAAAAACATAACATAACTTGTAAACTTTATAGTTTTTAGTAAATTTCCACAAATGTTCTATAACAATTCATACATTTATAATTTTATCCGCACATAATAAAATCTTAAAAATCAATTTTCCAAAAATTCCAAATTTTAAAGAAACCCTATCACAATTTAATCAATTTTATATTTGTAATAAGTCATCCAAATAAATTAAAAAAACATATCATAGTATCTTAATTTATAAAATTTATCCATATGTTTAACAAATTAAGGTCTTATAAGATTTTTGATAAAAAAGACAAACAACCCCTTAAACTAACTAGTAAGATTTTTTTATTAATTTTTGAGATAATATATAGATATCAATTTGACATTATAACTATTTATGACGATTTTTATATATATATTTTTGAATTTTTTTTTGACTATGTCAAAAAAAAAATTAGAATTAATAACAATTTTATATGGATCACGCAACGTTTTTAAATCAAGAATGCATTTACAGTGTTTTTGATAAGACTTGATAACCAGCGTTGAAAAAAGGTTTATTTAAAAATAAAATAAAAAATCATTTAAAAAAAAAAAAACACTCATAGGAAATAATAAATAGTAATGTAGTTGATAAAAATACATCAATAATCGGTTATCACTTATCAGTATAAAAAGAACAAGAATAGGAAATGCAAGCTAATTATCAGTTTATTTGTTTATTTGTTCATCTCTTGTGCGAGGAGAGATGAATACAAAGCATGCTTAGGTTTATGCTTTCAAAAGTCTAATTATGAGGTGAGTATTTGTCTACGGAGTCTTTTTCCATTGAAAACAACATTTTCCGAATATAATTGTTGAACAAAAAGATAAGATGACTTGGAATTTTGGATTATTAAGTGGCATTAATAAATAAATCAAATCAAATCAAATCAAATCATGGAAAAAGTTTGGTCTCAATCTCGGCAGCCTCCATATAAGGCCAGAAACTTGGAAGGAGGCTTTGATTGGTGAATGACAACTACCAGCAACTAAAAAGGTGTAGTTAATTTAATTAATTAAAAAGGTGTAATGACTTCGGTTTTATACAAGAAAAGGACTTGGTATGGGATATTAGAGTATCTCCAACGGTCTCCCTCAGAGACTCCCTTAAAGAAGCGTGGATGTCATTGTAAGGAGTCATTAAAGGAGATATTGTCACACATAAAACTAATTAGTCCACATATTTTTATAAGTACACCTATATCTAAAATTTAAAAAATAAATATTACTATACACACTTATTATAATGCCAATAGTACCCTTATTGAAATGAATATATTTGTTTTAATACATTTTATTTATAAATCCTCTAAAATTATAAACCCACCTAATTATTTTATATATATAATATTATTATTTTTAGAATCAAATCATCTTCTAATAATGATCCAATTTACTTTTAGAAATGCCTCGAATGTAGGAGCCTTATGAAAGGGAAGACCAGCTATCTTTAATTTTTTTAATTATTTTTATTATTTTATAGATATATATATATATATATCGATAGAGTTCATAACTAGATATAAAGACAAAAAAAAAAAAAAAAAAGAGTAAAATAATACCTATCTCTGTATGATCATAATCGTCTGAAAATTCTTTTTTATTTACTTTGTTGTATGATAATCATGTGATAATGAGAGAGTTTAATACTTATAACAAAATTATAGTTTAATTAGGATTTATTATAAGTTTTTTTAAAATAAATAAATATAGTTGAAGATATGTGTGTAATTAATGAGTTACATAGTATTTGGTTTATTTTGAAGTAAAGTAATATGTCCTTATTGGTAAATTTATATTGGGATATTTTTATAATTATTTTTTTTTTAATAAAATATGGATGTAATAATTAGTTTTATGAGTAACAATATTGGGACCCTTTCTCTTTTACATATGTTATAGGGGTTTGAGTTTCATCTTTATCTATTAAATCATAAAGTGTAAGAGCATCTTCAACAGCCTCCCTTGAAGACATCCCTTAGCTTAATTAAGGGAGTAGGTGTATTTTTACAGCTCCAATCGGTCCATAAATGACTCCTTTAACTGTGTTCTAATGTAGTTTACTCCCTTAATTAAAAGGTGTTTTCAGACCCCCTTTTCGGCTCCACCTATTTAAGATTATTTTAATCGAGCTCCACCTATCATAATTGACAAACAATATTTAATATTTATTAAACACAATATCTACCATTTAAATAATAATAAAAAAATTATTAAATGGGTTATTTAAGGGAGTATTGTTGGAGCACATCATATATATATAATAACACACTTTTACAGTGACACATGTCGCCGTGAGAGAAGTTTGATATTAAATATGGTTAATTCATTTCAATTATTCTATTAATTTATTGTTATTATTTTTTTAAAAGATAAATATAATATTCTATTATAGCATTGATCTTTCATCTCATTATAATCCCCATCAGTTTTAGGTAATTTATTATATTCATGTATTCATGATAAACATATCATAATTGTTAATTATTATTTTTTATGATAACTAATTGCAAACCGTTCATCTTTTATAAACCAAAGTCTTATCAGATTTTATCTCTCTCTTTATATATATATATATATACAGCTTTACAATGTAACTAAACACAAAAGTCTATGATGGCATGATGGCATATGAAAAGAAGTGGAGAATCAAAGAGCTGGCAAAGGTTAATTAAATACTCAATTTTTTTTTTTTATTCTTGAGTAATTTAAATAATTCTAATGGTTTATATATTAAATTTGAAAAATTGTACTATTATAGCAAATTTGTTTTTAAATTTTGGTAGGAAGCCAGTTGAACACAAACAAGAAAGCGATGATGATCCAGGTAATTTTGTGTGTTGTTTCTTTTATTAAAAAATTTCCTAAATTTTTGTTGCTTCTGGTACATTAATTTTCATGTGAAGTTTTATGGTACATTAATTTTTTATTTTCTTGAAGCTGAGACCAGGTGATTTCAACTTCGTCTTCTTTTCTTTTTTTTATTTCTTTTACTTTCTAAATTTGTTGCTTTCAAATGTCATTAAGTGACTAAAAATTGTATTTGGTCTTTAATTGTTGTTTCAATTTTGAGGTTTTAAGGGCATGAAATCGGTTTCTTCTAATGTAAACGATTGCATATAAAACAAAATGCTCGCGCATAAAGCTATTGAATCGCTCCCTTTATAAAGATATAAGTTGCTACTAAATTTGAATTTTTTTATTCGATTTATGGACAGAGACAACAAATTAGCTACCAATAAAAAGAAAAAAAATTCTTCTCTTTCACATTGTCTCCGATAAGTCCACTCTTTCAAATATTATATGATTTTTATATTTTTAGTTTTGATTTTTTATTATTGTTATAATTGCCGAATTGTGATTTTTTATTTTAATGATTATGGTTTTATAGGAAACAATTGTTAAATTATGATTAAGGTTCATCGGAAAGTTTGATTATGGTTTGTGTATCGAGGAAGACAGCATACTTGGATGCTACCGTGATACACTTCAAATTCCTTATCTTCACAGTTAAAGCGCCTTTTTTTTAAAAAAAAAATATGGCTTTTGAGTTTATTGGAAATGATAAGTCATTGTAATTATTTTATGTTTATTTGATTCATTGAATTAGTTATATGTTGGTGGGATATGGATCTGGATAATCAAAAGGCAATTAATAGAATAATGAATAAATACTATTAACTAATTCTATAATTGATTTGTAATTATTAATTATTTTTATTTAGTTATATATATATATATTATAATATTTGGTAGGTTCAAAAGACAAGCCTTGAATTCTTATTAATTAGTTTTTTTAATAAGTATTATTAGTAAGTTATGGAATTGTCTCTTGATTTGTATTCATTAATTATGGGAATGACTCTTGATTTTTATGTACTATTAATTATTTTATTTTATTCTTAATAATTAGTAGATGAAAATCAAGTGTTAACAACATAATTAGTTAAAAATAATAAAATCCCAAGTTAACCTTTCATGTTCAATTTATTCAAAAGAAAAAAGAAAAAAAAAAGAAAAAACCTTTCATATTCAATTATCTCAATTTAATTATTTTTTATATAATTTTCTATAAATTGCTGTAAATAGCAATGCTACTTAGACAGTTATAAACATTAGATTTTAATATTAAGTCTACAAAATTCAAAGATTTAAAACATAAAAATAAATAAATAAATAAATAACTAATTTTGGTTGAGTTTGAAAAGTCTACTAATCTATATTAATTATATAGGGAATTTGAGTTTAATTTGTATCCAATGTCACTCTTATAGATTACGATTATGAATTTTAAAAAGTGGTAAAATATCTTGGGTACCTAAGAGTTTACAACCGGATAAAGGCATATTAATAAGTAGATTAATATCTATTTATTAATCACGATTGCTAGCTTATCACCGATATAAACGTAAGAGTAATGCTACTTTGTTCAAATTTGATGTTCAAATGATGTGGCATCAATATAATCAATTCATTTAAATTATGAAAAACTAATACAATATAAACAAATGAGTTATAGTGATGTATTTGTAAACGTAATTGTGCCCATAGCCATTTATTTAAATCCGATTTAATCTAATTCCCTCTATCTATTTATAACGCAATTCATTTTAATTCTAGCTCAAAAACCATTCAAATAAATATTTAATTAAATCCAATTTAATCTAATTCCCTCTATCTATTTATAACACAATTCATTTTAATTCTAGCTCAAAAACCCTTCAAATAATTCGTTTTACTTCTAGCTCAAAAGCCATTCAAATTTAAATATCATTAATCTTCCCATTAATTAAACATATAGAATAATTCAAACAACATTCAAATTCTCATATACACCAATTAATCACATCATTACCAGTCATGTGAGTGATCATGTCCTCTCCTCTTCCTCGACATTTCTATAAATAGCCACCAAGACCTATCTTCTCACACAAACATAGACAACACATTGAGATATTACATTTAATCATGACTATAAATAATGTGTTACTCATAATCTTGGCCTTCACTTGCTTCATTGCAAGTGGAACTGCAACATTGTTAACCTCCACATCAAACTAGGTTCCAATCTTTAAGTGTGATCCCAAATTGAACTAAAGAGCAATCTAAATAGTTAAATTATATTATGAAATGAGAAATTAAGAAAAAATAATTGAAAAGAAACATTTGAGAGAAAAGTAAAGGTAAATTTTAAATATGTTTTAACAAAGCCCGTGCATCGCATGGGTTAGACACTAGTACTCCCTTAATAGTCTCTTGCAATAACATACACCCTTAAATAAGAGAGTCTTCAAGAGAGACTGTTGGAGATGCTCTAAGGGGACTATTAAGATCTCTTCCTTCTTGTCAAGGACTAAGGGCAAAGCCAGAAATTCAAGTTTTTAGGAGGTTATTATATAAAAATAAATAAAAATAAAAATTGAGGGGGGCCAAAGTGCACTACAAAAAAAAAAAAAAATGGTCTTTTCCCGTCGAAAATACGCTTTTTCAGCTGTCGGAGGCCGTCACAAATACATTTGTCAAAAATAACTATTCACTGATGAGCCGTCACAAATACTACCATTTCTGACGGCATGATGAAAATGCCGTCGGTAATAGTAATTGTGGTTCGAACCCTTGACTTGAATGACAGTACGGGGCTACCATTATCATTTTGCTATAATTTTATATCTGATATGTTTTGCATACTATTTATATATAAGTTATTGATATGTTTGTATAATATCTAATTAAATATATATATTTTTTTGGTATACTATTTAAATATAACTATTGAGATATTGTTTTTAAAAATAATATTTTATTAAAATTATTTGAGTTTGTTTAAAAAAATCTGATATAGTAGTGTCACTAAATATAATTAAAAACAACTAAATGTTATTGTGATTACTAATAATTTTGCTACATTTTATATTTAGTTAATTTAGTAAGATGTGTCCATAGAGTAATTCGAATTAAATTTTAGCATTTCCGATGACACTTTTTATGTTATTAGAAAAGTGGGTAATATTGACGACTTATTTAACTATTTTCGGATGGCCTAAAAGCCGTCGGAAATGCGTTATTGTTTTATTTTATTTTATTATATTTCCGACGGCACAAAAAATCCTACAAGTCATCGGCATAACTCGGCAATTTGATACAACCCGAATCAATCTTGCAGATGTCGTACAAGGGTGTTGTAATGTTACTTGACATCCCTACGTGACTTTCCCGGCAGTTGACTAGCGATATTTTGCCATCGGACAATTTCTCAAGATAAAAATGCTTATAATAAGAGGGAGTTCCTAAAGAATGATGCCAATATCTCACAAATCTCTTCATCATAATCCTGACAAATGTTTTGTGTATTTCTGTTGTATAAAAGTGTTCACTCTTGATTTTTACACATATATGTCATTGTCTAGATAGCAATTTAGGGAAAATCAGGTGTATTAAATGCTTACTACGAAATAGAGTTTATATAATTATTTTCTCTAACTTTTTATTTTTCAAGAAAAAATAAATCATGAAATTTTTATTTGTACAAATTATTTGAAGAAACTTTATATAAAAATACGGTTTTGACACTACAATAAAAAAATTGGTCTTTTCCGACGACTAAATGCAATCAGAAAGAACATTTACCATAAAAAATGTGGACTATTTCCGACGGCAATTAGGCCATCGGAAATGTTGGATTACTTTTTCCTCATTTTCAACGGAACAAAGATTATTTCTGATGGCATTTAGGCCGTCGGAAATAATGTATTATTTTTTCCTCATTTCCGATGGCATTTAGGCCGTCGGAAATATGGTATCATATTTTTACTCATTTCCGACAGCAATGAAATGGCTGTCGGAAATGATACCTTTTCCGAAGGCAATTAGTGTCATTGGAAATAGTTCGTCACTGATAGATTTTTTTTTTAATTTTTTTTTGTAGTGGTGAAAAGTGTTTAAATTTGGTAAAGATTTTATAAAATTTTAAATTAATTTTTAATATCATTAAAAAAGAAAAAGTTAACCAATAAATAAATTGGATATTAAATGGCACATGCATGGAACTCCTAGCTCAATATCAGGATCAAACTTTAAAGAAATGCCTGCATTTAAAAGTTGATGGATGGGTACAATTAGGGATGGGTGTTTATCCTCGGATATCTAAATTCCCATTTTTCCCATCCCCATTTGGGAGGAATTTTTTAAGAAAAAATGGAGAAATAGGTGGAGATGGGGTATGGGGATGAAAATCATCCCCAAATTGCAATAGGGATGGGGATGGTCCCCACATCCCCATTTTCCCCAAACCTTATATATATATTTCTTAATATTTTTTAACCCTATCTTACTAAGATATATATATTCTTAATATTTTTTATTCTTTTTATTCTTAATATTTTTGTATTTGTATTTGAATTTGTAATTGATTTTTTTTTTTTAGTATGTAATTTTTAATAAAACAAGGGAAACGGGGAAACGAGGAAATAGGGAAAAACGGGGAAAACAGAAAAAATGGGAAAATGAGAATGAGGATGGGGATACCTTTCCCCAAAACTCCCTCATTCCCATTTTCTCCAAATGTAGAAATGGGAAGGGACGATGAAGGATTTGGTTTGGGAAATGGGGATAGAGATGAGGGGGCCTATATCCACCCCCAAGTACAATTAAGTATTTGAAATATTACCACCGTCCAATGTGTCTTAATGGTAATTGGTAAAGGACGTTTGGTCGATTATTCAATGTCTCAAGTTCGAGTTAGTATAGCGCGAGTGAGATATATATATATACAGATTTTTTATTGTTAGTTCGTCCAGACAATAAATATATCAGGACGAAGAATGTGGACCACTAGATTTACATACTTTGACTCAAAGTGTATGCACTTGTCAAAACTTCTCAATAATCTATGGTCCATATTCTTTGTCCTGATATATTTATTGTCAAGACGAACTGACAATAGAACGACTGTATATATATATATGGGGGAGGGATCGGGGGACATAAGTTTTGACACAAGATTTGACACGATTTTTCAACCATTGAATCCATAAGATTTGGATGGCTTAGATTTAATAAATTGATTTCTTTTTTATTCCCTTCTCATTTATCTATCATTAATTTATTTTCTTTCCTCTCTCCTCTCTCCTCTCTCATACATTCACTTTCCTAATTAAAATCTAATTAATATTTCATCTTAATTTCTCTCTCTTGCTTTTTTTTTTTTCCTTTTCCTCGATACTTTTCTCTTCTTTCTCAGGAATTAGGATATATAACTTGCAAGTTGAAAAAAATCACCACCTGGTTGAGTTCAAAAGAGTGACTTTTTCCTGAATCTTGATAGCCCTTTTAATTTTGGGAGATGATTAAATATTCTTATTCTCTGTTAATAGTCTAGGATTAATAATTTATTAAAATTGTGAATTAATACTACCTGCAGTTAGAGTTCACAAAAATACATAGTGTAAGATGAAATACATAGTTGAATGAAAGATAAAAGTTTTAAAAAATATATATATATATATATATATATTAACAGGGAAGAGGAAAAAAAGGCAAGAGAGGTTGAGAGAGGAAGATGAAATATTAATTAGATTTTAATTAGGAAAGTAAATTTATGAGAGAGGAGAGAGAAAAGAAAATAAATTAATGATAGATAAATGAGAAGGGAATAAAAAAGAAATCAATTTATTAAATCTAAGCCATCCAAATCCCATGAATCTAATGGTTGAAAAATCGTGTCAAATCTTGTGTCAAAACTTGTGTCCCCCGATCCCTCCCCATATATATGTATATATGATAATAATAATAATAATAATATTTGGAAAAGCAAAAAAGGAAAGCAATCTAAGCAGGAAGAAAAAGCAAAGTTCTTCATGTGGTGTGAGATCATTTTAGTTAACTAACAACCACTTTTAATTAAAAAAATAAATAAAAAATAATTTATTATTATTACTAAAAAAAGAAAACATGATGCACAGACTTTACAAAAGAGGGTGCATCATGTGTTGCTTGTAAGTCACAAAATTACTTTAAATCAAAGCAAGCTTTCACCTAAGGCTGAAATCTGAATAAAGAAGAATGATATGGTCTATGGGGTCAATGAATGGTCTCACCTTGATCTGCTGGTGGTGCCGTGGTGGTGGTGTACGTCTGCCTCGTGAGGACATCATTTTACTTCTTTCTTTCTTTCTTTTTTAATGTTTATTATATGCTGTTTGTTTATAATTTAATTTCAAAGTTTAATATTACTATTTTATTTGGGTACAGGGTACTACTACTCTACTAGTCTAGTATTACCACCCAATATGAAATGCTTCTCAGAGTATAATTTCAGTACAAGTACAACCCAACTACGTTAATATCTGAGTAGGTTATGCATAACTCATGTTTAATCTAATTATTATTATTTGGGAGGGGAGAACTCGAACCCACAAGCCAGTAAGCCACAACCTTATTGTGCAGGCGTAAGGGGTTTTATAACCGGACCAACCTCATTTCGACATATTTAATCTAATTAGATATACTACATTATATATTGGGTTGTTGGATTTTTTATTTTTATTTTTTTATTTTTAACTATATCATTGTAAGTTTTTTTTTTTTTTCGAACAAATATAATTGTAAGTTTACGTTTTAAACAGTTGACATTAATACTTGTTTCAAAAATTTAAAATTATTTATATTAACTTCTAATATATTTTTAAAAAAATTTAACAATGATGGTCAATTTGGCATTTTTATCGGTCAATCAAAAATTCAAAATCATCTTTAAATGTAAGAGAGGTTTAAATAGATAAATACATACTTAACTCTTTAGCCTCAACACATAATTATATTAAACCTTAGGTGATCTCATTAATTGTATTTACTTGGTTACTCCTATATAAGAAAGAGTGAATACAACCATAATCCAGAAGTATTGTATTATCATTTACGCTTTGTATTTGAGACATGTCAACGTAATTATCAAACTGCTCTTGGTTAAATAAGACTCATGTTTCTTTCTCAAAAAAAAAAAAAATTAAATAAATAATACTCATGTTTATTATTAGAATTTAGAAGAAATCACATACGGGGAAGAATCCGAAGAAACATATTGATAGTACGTTGTTGGAAGCATATTGGTATCGGAGGCTCGGTAAGACAAAAATATAGAGAGCATCAAGAAACCCAACCATGAAGCACCTACCAACCCAACCTAGTAGGACCACCTCACCCCCTCCCCATTATTTAGGGATCTCTCAATCCACATGTACACATAGAAAGCAGTGAAAAGAGAGACATAAGGGAGGGCACCTAATTAAGAGAATTGTAAGTGATATTATGGTTGAATTTGGTAAGCAAATGCACATGTTCTTTTCTTTTCTTTTCAAATCAGAAACTAGACGAGTTAGGATCTGTTATCGAAATTTGTCGATATCAAATATTATATGCATGGTCTATAAATCTATTCACGGAAATATGAATTTTCTATTTCTTAAAGAAGAGATATGTATTCTTATGATAAATAGAAAGAAAACTCTCTACGTATACGTATGTTGTTACCGCATATCAATCATAACAGATTAGATCATAATAGATTGTATAAAAGCTCATGCTATAATTTGCCATTATGCTGTTAGATAAAGCGAAAGCAAGCGTGGCCCCCACTCTCAACTGCCTTAAGAGTTAAAGAGGTAGCATTGGTTTTCCTTACATGTGAGAACAGATACCCCAATTTGATTGTGGCTTTTTTGTTAGTTGCAGGTGTCAATGGGCTGTTGGCAAAAGTCATCAACTTCATCATTTCATGATCAGTACTCCTCTCTTTTACGTTTACAATGAAAATGACAAACTACTTAAGCTTTGGTAATTTGGTTTTAATAAAAGAGTTATGCCACTGTAAATTACCTTTAATTAACTCCCAACATGTCTATTCATTGACTTATATAAAAATAAATTTGAAATTTGAAAATAGATCTCTATCAACTAGCTTACCAGTTTACTGTTTTCGGTTATTGCACAGAGGAAATAGCACTTTTTACAAAAAAGTTAGTTTAAAGTTAGGAAATACGTGCATATCACTTTATAGTAGAAATGGTAGTGCACCTCCCTTTCACACCCGATGATCCGGACTGTACATATATTATCTGATCTTGGTTGGTCTTGGCCGCCCTATTGTAATAGTTGTAAATGTAATACTTTAAAAAAAAAAAAAAAAAGTTAGGAGATATGTAGTTTAGAATTTAAATACAATTTAAATTTAATCCAGTAAGAAATAATACAAATGAATTATTATTATTATTATTATTTTTAATAATTTTTCGAAAAAAACGTTTTTTGAAAAATAAAGCTAAAAATAAAATATTATATAGGCGTTACGGGTAATGCTATGTACATAATTTTTGTATAGTCATGACTCATTAGTAAAAACTGGTTATTGGATTCTAAATTTCTAATATAGGATCCACAAAAATAAAAGTTTTGAAAAATAGAAAAAAATTAAAAACTGAAGAAAACAGCCATTAAACTATATATATATATATATATATATATTGAAAAAAGCCATTAAACTATGTATATGAATAAACGAGTCATGATAAACGAACCTTCCATGGTCGGCTTATGGGTCTCCAAATGACTAAGAGCCCATATCCAGGTCCATCAAGGCATAACAGGAAGAGTTTGACAGGTAAGATCCACATCAGATGCAAATCCAAGCAGTCACACTCAACACTCGAAACTCCAAATATCCAATTATCGAATTCGATCGTGCTCATATAATACTCACAGTCATCACCATTTCAATCCATATCCACTCTTGCAGTCAAACAGCTCTGAACCAAAACGCCATGTCGTCAGTGGCTTCAATTCTCCGTCGAAAATCCACACACAAACTGTTCCTTCTCCGAGCACGACTCTTCAGCGTATCAACTTCTCACGGCACACCTGCGCAACAGATTGAAAAGATTTTAATAGCCAACAGAGGCGAAATCGCTTGCAGGATCATCAAAACCGCCAAGCGATTGGGGATTCGGACTGTCGCTGTTTACAGTGACGCTGATGAACACTCGCTTCACGTGAAATCCGCCGACGAAGCCATTCGAATTGGTCCTCCTCCGGCTCGGTTGAGTTATCTTAACGGCTCGTCCATAGTCGACGCCGCGATTCGAACTGGTGCACAGGTACTGAGCTCCAAAGCTCTTTGCGTTAACCTTCAAATGAGATTAGATAGTGTTGTGTTATTCGTTAGTTTTTTTATTATTAGTTTTTGTTTTTAATTTAGCTTACTGAGTATGATTTTATTTTTTGTTGTCTTTGAGTAATGATGAATCCTGGAGCTCAGTTTAACAGCATACAATATGAATTAGGTGAAATTCTAGCATGAATGTTTAGTTATTAACGTTAATGTATGCGATTTTATCACTTCATATCTGCTCTTGACGTGTTAGGTTGAATGAATTGCTTATTATATTTGGAACATGCTTTTCAAAGTGGATATCTTGTTTTGATAAACAGGCTATCCACCCTGGTTATGGTTTCTTGTCCGAAAGTGCCCATTTTGCTCAACTTTGTGGAGATAAGGGTCTTACATTTATTGGCCCCCCAGCTTCTGCTATCCGGGACATGGGTGATAAGAGGTGCAAACTATTTTGACACTTTTCTTTGAGTTTTTTTTTATCATTTCTCTGTTATTTAATTGGTTGATGTTATATATATGTACTAGTGCATCAAAGAGAATAATGGGCGCAGCAGGGGTGCCACTTGTGCCTGGATATCATGGCAATGAACAAGATGTTGATTTTATGAAATCAGAAGCAGATAAAATTGGCTATCCTATTTTAATAAAGCCTACCCATGGAGGTGGAGGGAAGGTGTGTCATAACCCTTGTCACCCTTTTATTATTATTATCGTAATAGTGTGATACAATCTATGCCATAATCTTGTGATCATTGATAGTGGAAGTTTTATAAATATACTGTTTCTATGTATTGACACTGATTTACAATTCAAATTCATCGTTTGTTTGATAAAAGCTTGATGTATTGGAATTATCTTAAAACCAATGCTGATTAAAAAAGAAAAGAAAAAAAAAGAAGATTAAATTTGTTCTCAGGCCAAAATATACCTGTTTTTGTTAAGTGGTTCATATAGTTTCTTTTGAATGTGGTTCTCACTACTAGCTGATTTTTAGGGTATGAGAATTGTGCAAAGTCAGAGTGATTTTGTGGAATCTTTCCTGGGAGCACAACGTGAGGCTGCAGCATCTTTTGGCATTAACACAATTTTGTTGGAGAAATACATTACTCAACCAAGGCACATAGAAGTTCAGGTACTGTGGTTGTACAATTCCTTCTAAATTTTATATTCAGATTAAATGTCTGATAAGTATTTGATATCAATTTTAATTTACTAAATCTAATCATCCACTTTCCCCTTTGTTATTTGGATAGCTTCATGCTTTAAAATTTAAGCCAAAAATGGAGCTCATTCAAGTGATGGGTTTTATTTTTATTAGTTTGCATATCAATTGTTTAGATTTTCTTATGTTTGATGTTGTAGATATTTGGAGACAAGTATGGAAATGTGCTGCATTTGTATGAGAGGGATTGCAGTGTGCAGAGAAGACACCAGAAGATAATTGAAGAAGCTCCAGCTGTAATGATCAATTAATTTCTTTATTTAGGTTCAGGGATTTTCTCATATATCTACTGAAGTTGTGTGTTTGAATCTCCATTAATGCAGCCAAATGTTACCAATGAATTCCGGTCCCACTTGGGTCAGGCTGCCGTATCTGCAGCCAAGGTAACCTCATTTCCCAATTCCATATGTTGTTCAATATGATATTCACAGTCGGTTGGTTAAAATTACAAATGATGATTGCTATGTATGTATGATATCAAAAAATACTCTTAGGGTGTTCAAATAATGATTATAATCGTTCATATTTCCATTCATTTGATAATTTATATCTTATCTCCATCAATTATAATCACTAAATTCTAATCCCTGTTTATTATATAAAGGCAGTTAATTATCACAGTGCTGGCACCGTGGAGTTCATAGTTGATACTGTATCTGGTCAATTTTATTTTATGGAGATGAATACCCGTCTTCAGGTACATTTATCACTCTTTTCTATTTGTAAAGTTGAATCCTCAAGCTCGGCAAATTTCTTACAAGAAGCATGTGTATTTTTTTAGGTTGAACATCCTGTGACAGAGATGATTGTTGGTCAAGATCTTGTAGAGTGGCAAATCCGTGTTGCAAATGGAGAGCCTCTTCCAATGAGTCAATTGCAAGTGCCCATTTTAGGTGATCTTCCATGCCCATCCCATCTAAATAGTGTTGCAATACCATTCATGGCATGTTTTTAGTCTAATTCCCAAATAACACATCTCCTTCAGAATTTAACTATAAGCTTTGGAAACTTATAAGTTTCTAAGATGTGTTTATTGGGAATTTGTTGTTTTGTTCCTAGTAAACTGAACTACTGGTGGGAAGGGATGGAATTTGTGAATAACTACTCTTATCATATGCATACATTACAAGTTGTTTGGACCTATCTTCTTACATCAATTGTAAATGGATTGGCTAGGCACAGAATGAAGGGGCCCCCACTAGATTGGCTTGTTTGTTGATAATCGTTTGATATGTATCTTGAGGAACATTAGGCACAGTTTTGGAGAAACATATTTGAATTATAGGATTTAGGTTAAGCAGGGTGTAGGTAAATTTGGTGGTTCTTACGTTTAGTAGATTAGGATAGAAGATATGAGTGATTTTTATCGGTGGCTAGCCAATATGAAGAGCAAATGTTTGGACATAATTTTGATGGACAAAGTGGAGAACTATAGCGTTGCCTGATGACTGCAAATATATTACATATTTACATATGAATATAACACCGTGTAATTTTTAGATGTATACATAAATTAGCTATAAGGCCCTCCATACGACTGTTTGGTTGGGAAAAGGTTGGTTAATATGAAATGAGTTGAGCAGAGTTCTTAAGAAGAAGAACTTTAGCAGGGTAAGTTTGTAAAATAATAAAAAGACTATAGGTGTAATTAATGATCAATTTCTTTGAGGTTGGCATAAATCTTAGTTAGAGATCACATCATTACAACTATATATACTGTTAACCTAATTTGATATAGATTCCTATTTTGTCTCTACCCGTATTATAAATATGTGGTTATAGGATCTTTTAGGGAACAATCTTTTTGAGCCATTAGAGAGTTCTTTGGGTGTATTAGGGTTTTGGGTTTTGTGAGTGATGCTGAGACACTCTTTTGTAATCTCCATTGATTATAGTGAATCTCTTTTCATTTCCGCCCGTGAACGTAGGCTTTACACTGAACCACGCAAATTTGTTCTGCTTTGCTTTTATTTTGCCTATTTATTTTGTGTCTTGACAATTTTCACAACATTTTCTTTCTTTTAAAACATGAATTAGTCTGCTGATTATTTTTTGATCTTCATGCACATGAGTATTTATATCACATCTAATATTTAGATCGTTGGTGATTATGATTAATCATTCTCTTGACAGGTTTTTGATTATTCATAGTTTTTAATAGGTCATGCTTTCGAAGCCCGAATATATGCTGAAAACGTTCCAAAAGGATTTCTTCCTGCAACTGGCGTTCTTCATCATTACCGTCCTGTACCAGTTACTGCAGCAGGTGAAGTTGTGTATAAAGACCAAAAAAATTTATATACAGTCAAATAAATGCACCACCTTTTTTTGGAGAATTAGTGCCAACCAAGTTGTTTTTTTAATTTTATGGTTCACTTTTTGGTAGACGGAGCCTTTGTTTTTCTTGTCAGACAATCCTGACCATCCTTCAATTAGATTCACACCTTTGGTCAAATCTTCAGGCATATTTTCTGTTCAAAAGAGCGTGTGAGATGAGATCATTATGATCCCTTTTTCTTGAATTTAGCAAACCGCCACCTTTAAGTTTATGGAATATTCATGTCTTTTTATTTTAATGTATTGCTGTCATTCTTCTATGTATCCACCATTTAGCAGTCCGGGTTGAGACTGGAGTTGAACAAGGAGACACTGTAAGCATGCACTATGACCCTATGATTGCTAAGCTTGTAGTTGGGGGTGAAAATCGTGCAGCCGCATTACTCAAACTGAAGAATTGCTTGTCAAACTTTCAGGTATATCCTTTTGTAGACACATGTCTTCAACAGCGATGCAAAAGAGTTAATTAGATAAAAATCACGTTTCAACTTGATAGAATATCTCTAATTGTGAAAGTCTTCTGAGAACCTGTAGTACTAATATTATGGGAAAATGTGTGTAAGTAATCTTGAAGATAGTGGAGGGTTCAAATGGCGAGATGGATCTATATGCTTATAATTTTTAGTTCAGATACTTAGTTGAATGAATTGTTTGAAGCTGGTGAAAATTCATGTTACTTCGTATGCATCTCTGTTCTTAAGGATCACTTTGCAGGTTTATCTGTACATTCATGTTTCCCCCATGTCTGTTAGCCAAATTCTTCTTGAGCCACATTTATCTCGGCAATGTTTGTTAATCCTGATTTGATCATTGGTAGTATTGTTTGTTGTCAGGTCGCAGGTGTGCCAACTAATATCAATTTTCTACAAAAACTTGCTAACCATAGGGAATTTGAAAGTGGAAATGTGGAAACCCATTTTATCGAGCACCATAAAGAAGACCTATTTGTTGATCCTAGTAATTCTATATTAGCAAAGGAAGCATACAATGCTGCAAGACTCGGTGCATCCCTAGTAGCTGCATGTATTTGTGAAAAGGAACATTCTACTTTGAAGGATAGCCCCCCTGGTAAGTGGAAGGTTCCACTCGTACTCCTGTCTGGGAATCTGTGATAGTTATTCTATATGGTCCTCTTAGTGTCCAAATTTGGCAATGTGTTCAGGGGGCCACAGCTTACCCTCCATATGGTACACTCATCCTCCTTTCAGAGTCCATCATCATGCTAGGCGCGTTATGGAATTTGAGTGGGAGAATGAATATGATAGTGGTGGTTCCAAGCTTTTGACGTTTATGATAATTTTTAAGCCAGATGGGAACTATCTGATTGAGGTGCTTACCTCCGAAATGAATGGTGTTAGCATCTAGATCTTGAAGTTATCATTTTTAAGAGTTCATTTGTTTTTTCTTTTTGGTCCCTCACCCTCTCACCATTTTTCGTCTTTTAGTTGTCTCACTAGCTCGACTTGCTCGTCTTGCACTTTAATATAATTCACAATTTTGTCTATGCATATACAGACGGGGGAAGATGGCTCACCTGGTTTAGAAGTCAAAACAACACACCTAGGGGAGCATGATTTTAGAGTTGAAGCTGATGGTGTGAGCATGGATGTTAATTTAGCTGTTTATACCAAGGTAAATGCCTTTTTCTTAAAACTTATACAAGCGCTTATGTTGATTGATAGTTCAACCATGTTTATTTATTATTATTTTTTTGAAAAAAAAAAAAACTCAAAAGTAGTTGGTTCGATCATTACCTGTGTTTGGTGCTATGTTAACTTCTCTACTACTAGGCGGTGACTGGTGAGTAACCATTTTGTGTTTTGGACCTATCATGATGGGGTTTTGTTGTGTTTCAACATTTTTTTTAACATTTGGTCTGCTGAATACGTTGTTTATTTAAAATGACTTCTATTTGTCACTAATTAAGGAGTCATGTATTGCTTTAGTATGATGCAGCATTTCTAGGAACAATAGCAGAGAATTCAATACTCTATTTAAGTTATCTCTCTTTCTAGGTTTGTCTCTATATAGTACTGAAATAAGCATGTGGAGTGGCAGGATCGGACCAGGCACATTCATGCATGGCATGGGTCGCATAACCATCATTTTAGACAAAAATTGGGGATTGAGTTGTCTGCTGATGATGAAACCCAACATAAGACCAGTTATGAAACTGGAAGTGCTCCTCCAGGGACTGTGGTAGCACCTATGGCTGGTTTAGTGGTCAAGGTCCTTGCAAAGGATGGGTCAAAGGTGGAGGAAGGACAACCTATTTTAGTCTTAGAAGCAATGAAGATGGAGGTGTGTACTGATTGTGCCTACAATTTTACCCTTTAACCGTTTTCTCAAAAATGTGATACATATATTTTCTTGCATTTAATTTTTTTGATAGCACATAGTAAAGGCACCTTCCACCGGATTAGTCCAAGGACTTCAAGTAACAGCTGGCCAACAAGTTTCAGATGGTAGTGTCCTCTTCAAAATTCAAGGTTAGTTAAATTATTCTCTCACACTCAACATAAACAAATATTTAGCTTCAGTACAAAGGTTTTATCTTTAGCCCGTTAGTCTTGTTTGTACAGGATAAAATCTTATACAGCTTGGTGATTTGTTCTTACTTTCATTTATTGAATTTTAGTTTAGTGCTCTAGGAGTCATTGCTGAATTTGAACAAATTCATATTTTGTTATTATTCTTCTCCGTATAGGAGGTAATTTATAGAAGAAATACAACAAGGAAAGGATCAGGAAATCCTATAGTTAAGCTAATTGATTCCTTAATCAAAACAGATAGAGAAATATAACTAGAAAAGAATCAAGAAATCCTATAATTAACTAATTGATTCCTAATCAAACTAGAAGTCCTATACATTAATGACAAATATTCTAACACCCCCCTCAAGTTGGTGCATAGATGTCACTCATGCCCAACTTGCTAATTAAGTCATGGAAGCTCCTTCCATTCCATTAATAGCCTTTGTAAGGATATCTGCAAGCTGGTATTTATTTGTAGGTAGTACCAGTGGTCGAAGATAAAAGGGCCGGCTATGAGGCTTACCGCAAAATAAAAAAGGCTGAAAAACAGGCAATAGTCCTGTTAGCAACTTATAGAAGTAGAAAAGAAAGAAAGAAAAAAGGTTAGAAAAGTTGAAATCAAGCAATAGTCCTGTTAGCAACTTATAGAAGTAGAAAAGAAAGAAAAAGGGGTAGAAAAGTTGAAAATAGGCAATAGTCCTATTAACAACTTATAGAAGTAGAAAAGAAAAAAAAAATGTAGAAAAGTTGAAAATAGGACTATATAGAAGTAGAAAAGAAAGAAAAAAAGGGTAGAAAAGTTGAAAACAGGTGGTAGCAACTTTTTCGAAGTAGAAAAGAAAGAAAAAAAGGGTAGATAAGTTGAAAATAGGTAGCAGTTCTGTTTAGTAGTAGAAAAGTTGAAATCAGGCAATAGTCCTGTTAGCAACTTATAGAAGTAATAAAGGACGAGAAAGAAAAAAAGATGCCCAGATAGTAGTAGGCAACCCGTTGGAAGTAGAAGGTGTTGATGTAAAAAAGGCAGTCCCGGTCTTTGGAGATCCCATAGAAAATTCTCCTCCATTGGGCAGGAGCAAAAGAACAGTAACTTCGGCGGTTGGAACAATAGCTCCGGCAGTTGGAATAGTAAAATCGATGGTTGGAACAGTAAATCAGATAGTTAGAACAGTAAATCCAGTAGAAGGAAGGCCGGATGTCGGAGAAGCCAAACGGTAGTACCTTTTTTTTCTCACTGCCGGCACCACTGCCACTAGTTACCGGCAGTGAGATTCAGAAAAAAAAAAATATATCTAAAAATTTGATTTAGGCTCTAATACCATGAACAAATTGAGTGTTTGTTATTATTCTTCTCCGTATAGGAGGTAATTTATTGGAGAAATACAACTAGGAAAGAATCAGGAAATCCTAAAATTAAGCTAATTGATTCCTTAATCAAAACAAATATAGAAATACAACTAGGAAAGAATCAGGAAATCCTATAATTAAACTAATTGATTCCTAATCAAAATAGAAGTCCTATACATTAATGACAAATATTCTAACAAAATTATGTGTTTAAAAAAGTTGAATTATTTGTAAATAAAAAATAAAAAATAAAAACTAAAAAATAAAAAATTCAATGCCAAAGCCTTCAAATTCCTTAGTTTTAGACAAGACAAAGATGCAGTCAAACAGCCCAAGAATTGGTATTGTTTGCTAGTCTTTGAAATCAATGACAGATCACCTGTCATGGTTGCTGCTATTGGATTCAAAGCAGTGAAGGTATTAATTTTTTTATTTTGATAGGGGGAAAGAGATTTGAACTTTGGACTTCAACATTTGGTTTTAGTTGTGATTACCATCAGACTATGCTTGCAACCAAATTGTTATTCCTAATCATTAATTCATTATGCATAAAAAAATAGCTAGTTTCTATTCTTGTTTGTGATTCATCAAAGCAGTTGATCATTCATTTGTGTGGTTAATTACGAATTATATGCATGCCCAATTGTCACAGGTTGAAGTACAGATTATGTACTTGGCCAGGATAAGCAGAATCCATCATAGATTTCCATTGTACCAAAAACATTGCTCAAGCAGTAAAAGGCATACGCATACCCTTATCATGTACAAGGGAGTTGACTGCACTGTAAGGGCAACAAGACCTCAATAAATATTCATTTCATAACAACATCATAGATTCATAGGACATCCGACTATCAATTCAAGATGTAAGGGCAAAAAATCTCTGGTATAAAATGTTTTATATAATAATAATAATAATAATAATATTTAAGAGGAAATAGCAGTATATAGCACTTTTTCAATTTTAATTTGCACAATTGTCACTATTTTAATAACTCTTGTTTTAATAACACCAAAGTAGGTGATGAGACCAAAATGCCCTTTATGCATATTTCTCTCTCTCTCTCTCTCTCTCTCTCTCTCTCTCTCTCTCTCTCTCTCTCTCGTTGTTAAAAGAATGAACACTTTGATGGGGCTGGGTCGATTGAAGGCAATATTTATGGAAAAAAGTCTTTTGTTAGGGTGGTTTTCAAATTTGATTTTGTTGATTTTGTGATATTAATTTCGTTTTGATTGATGCTGAGTTTTTATTATGAATTTGTTGTCAATTTGATGTGAGTGGTGAGTTTGTTGATGATGTGAGTGGTGAGTTTGTTGAATTTGAATGGGGGTTGGTTTGTTTGAATCTTGAATTGGTTAGTTTGGATTTGGGTTTGGGTTTGTCAAATCGAAGAAGATGAACAGTGGCTAAAGTTGAGATTTTTTTCAATTTTGAGACTTATTTGTTCCATTTTGAGACTTATTTATAAATACTCAAGACTTATTACGCTTATTCGAGATTTAATTTATGAATACCCGAGACCTATTACACTTATTCGAGACTTAATTTATGAATACTTGTTTTCTCCATTTTGAGACTTATTTTTGAATACCCGAGACTTATTCATGCGTTTTCGAAACTTTTTTATGCTTTTTCAAGACTTATTATGATTATCTGACTTACTTACGAATTTTCGGGGCTTATTCATGCATTTTCAAGACTTAATTCATGAATTTTTGAGACTTATTCATGTGTTTTTTAGACTTAATTCATGAATTTTCGATACTTATTTTGTTCAACCTCCATCAATGGTGAAAGTGACAAACCGACGACGGCTCTGGTTGACTCTGGAGATAGTTGGGTCTAGAAGATCAGATGACACCAAGTTTGTTGGTGCCATCGGTTTCGTTAGATTCGTGACGGATTATCATAGATCCGACGATGAAGATTTGACGACGGTATGAGTTTGGCCTCCTTTCTCTCTCTACATAGCTCGAAACTATAAACAAACACTTCTATTACAACGATTGGCACTCGAAGAACGTTTTTCCGGTGGTTTTGTCGGTCAACTCATCGGTCGGCAACAGAAACTCCATTGAAACTCCATCAATGGAGGTTTTTGAAAAAAGGAAAGGAAAAAAAAAAGTAAAGGACCGATAAGAGAAAAGAATAGAAGAAGGGGGGTATTTTAGTCTAAATTCCATCTTTAGCGCTATTTAAAATAGTGTTATTAAAGTGCAAATCAGTCCCCAAAAAGTACTATATAATTTTTCAGCCAGAATGTTAATAGTACTTTTATATTCATGGAAATTGCTAAAAATGACCACATATAACATGAAAATTTTGTTTTTAATCATAAAGGAAATTTTAATTGTTAATAACCATGTTTTTATAAAATTACTTGAATGTCCCCATATAAAAACCATCCCAAACACACACTCTCTCTTATTCTCTCTTTTCTTTCTCTCTCCTCTACTCTCTCTCCTCGATCTCTCTTTCCTCAAACCTCTGCAAATTGTCACCGGCGTCTTCCCTTTCAAAACCGAACCTAGCAAATTGTCGCCGACGTCCTCTCTCTCTCTCTCTCTCTCTCTCTCTCTGAACCTCTCTTTCTCTCTTCGCGATAGCGCCGTCGTGCGTCGCTGTTGGCGTCGAGCGTCATGCACCATGCGTCGTGCTTCACCTAGGCTTCACAACCGTCGGAGCTCCTCCTTTGTCGGCGAGGTGATCTGCTGGAAAAAGGGAAAAAAAAAAAAAAAAAAAACATAATTTGGGAATTTAGAGAATTTGGGAAATAAGGGAAATTGGACGTAATTTCAAGTTTCACATTTCATTTTAGTCATGATTTTAAGTTTCAACATTCAAGTTTTTAGTCATAATTTCAAGTTTAAGGTTTTTTTTTTTTAAAAAAAAAAAAAAACTAATTTAAGGGGTACTCTTATAATTTACGGACATACACTGATTTTTTTTTTAAAAAAAATGGTTATTAACAATTAAAGTTTTAAAAGTGGTAACTAACGAAAGTTTAATGTTTCCAATGATTACTTTTGATTTTCTCTCCATAAATTCTTTACCTTCAAATTATCTTTTATGGGTTGTGTTAGGACTTAGGACACGCGTTAAGATGATCCATCTCTACGTGTGATACACTTAAGTATGGTCAATTAATTATATTTCTACATATTAAATCCAGAAGAGAGAAATCATTATTTGATCGACTTGTAATTAAAATCTTTATTCAACTTTCTCCGGCTAATAGAGACCGTATTCTTTTGTTGAATGTGATTATTTGTCTGTAATTGATTTATTCAATTTGTTTGAACTTTGAAGTCGCCTACGAAATTTAAAATTAAATGACGTGTGGCAACCGTTATAGTCTTAAAGCAAGAAACTTTCCTGTTTTATTAATTAAAATATTGATTATATTTTGTACTCTCTGGTTGATTCCATTGTTCTGGCAAACACTAGTCAACCAGGTTATAGAAATGAGAGGAATATTCATGCAAGGAAATTGCGTAGCTGGGCGGCAGATCGAAAGGGATGTCAGATGTGAAATGGGGTGTAGTCTAATCATACTTTTAAAATATCAACATTATTATTGTGATACAGCTGCCATGCCTTGTTGCCATCTTTTGAAGTTGTCTTTTATCATTTTGCCAAGCTTGGGATAAGATTGAGAGTTGTGATGTCAATTGTCACATTCAGCTTACACACTGAACAGTTCTTCTATATATACATATCTTTATTTTTCTAACTATATATGGGGAACATTTGTTGAGTAACCATCCTAAAGTCAAATGTAAGGAAAAGTCATTGTGGTAGACTTTCTTTTCTTTTTTTCAAAATAAAACATAAATCCTTTCAAAATGTCCCCTCAGGCCCTCCCCAATAGGGCAACAGGAGCTTCTGAGATTATGGTAGGGGACCATGCATGGTTGGGGACTTGGTGGGATTTGTTTATAATTTATTTCAAGAATGACAGCTGCATTAATATGGTGTTGAATGTTCACTTGAACGTACAGGGAGGAAGAAGACTAGACCAGCCACTTATCATAATATACATATGTATCATGCGTGACTACGAAGAATCAACTGGAATGCTATTTGATATTTTATTATTTTAGAAACAGTCATATTTCCAAAATATGCATGGATTATTCAACTCTGGGTGCTTTTTTGCCTTTTCTGGCTCCTAAAAGTCGTTCGCTGCCATAAGTAAATGGAAGAATGAAGAAAAATTAAAAGAAAAAGAACAGCCTCTTTGGCTTTGTTCTCCTTTCTAATTAAAACGTGGAATGTTAGGTATGTGAGAACTGAGAACTGAGAAGGCGGTTTTCAGCTCAAAATACCCTTTCAAAGTGGAAACATCCTCACACTTCTTTCTTCTCGTTCAAATATTTTAACTTCAAACCATGTGTAGTTTTTAAGAGATTGAAAGAGATCATATTCAAACAAATCATGGTTGTGAGATTGTATTTTATAATAGGGGTAATTACCCGAGTGACCATCAACTTAGAGTCTCTCCAATGTAAAAGTGGCTTTCATAGCAATAATCGTTGATATGACAATAATGTTAAGAGACTTGCTTCCTATGTGGTATAAAAATAGACTTGATAGATTATCAACTTAAAATTTAGTCTCCAATGATTCTATTTAAAACATAATTTTTTTAATGATGTATCCATTTTTTTTTCCTGTTATTTATTTATTTTTATTAACTTACCAAAAATATATAAAAAATTAGTGTTAGTTTTAATTGTTTGTTGAGTGTACAGACCGTTTAAAAGTGGACGGTTAAAAGCATATCCAATGCAAGCGTGATTTGTGAACAAAAGAGATGCCATGTAGGATAAATAGACGTTCTGTTAATGATCGTGTCTCCAATGTAGCTGTGCATATTCAACCTTAAGCTGATATGACGAAAAAAATATTAGACATTATCAATATGACCGTCCACTTTCAGACGGTCTGTTGCACAACTATTTTTTAGGTTGTTTCAGCAAACATTTAAAACTGATATTAATTTTTCATATATTTTTTGCTAAGGAAATAAAATAAAAAATAAAATATGAAAAAAAATATGGACACATTATTAAAAAAATTATGTTTTAGACGGAAGTATTGTAGACCAAATTTTGAGTTGATTGTCTTTATTTTTATGCCACATAGGAAGCAAGTCTTTTGACATCTCTTAACATCTCTTGACATTGTTGCCATGTCAACAATTATTGGTATGCAAACTACTTTTGCATTGGAGATACTCTTATGTCACCACTATTAAAATGACCACTAGATGAGGAATTGGTTTCAAAATAACCATTTTTGGCAAACACTGTTACACTTATGACAACTACATCCAACTCCATCCATTTCCATCTATTTACATCTAATTCCATCCAATGAGTGGCATTTTGGTAAATAAACGGATGACATTAATTTATTTTAGATATTTTTTGGAAATCAATTTTTTCATTTGTTTTTTGAAACAGATAATTATATTTAGTGTGTGTGTATGCATATAGCATATCTCAGGCATATATATATATATATATATTTGAAAAGATTAAGGTTATAAAATTTAAAAATTCTAAAAAATATATTTGAAATAAGTTGAAAAGAAATATATATATATATATTTATTTTTTGAGAAGATTAAAGCTACAAAATCTAAAAAATTTAAAAAGTATATTTGAGATAAGTTGAAAAGAATATATATATATATATATATATTCTTTTTTGAGAAGATTAAGACTATAAAATCTAAAAATTCTAAAAAAATATATTTGAGATATGTTGAAAAGAAATATATATATATGTTTGAGATATGTTATACGTATACACACACTAAATATAATTATTTGTTTCAAAAACCAAAAGAAAAAATTGATTTTAAAAAAATATCTAAAATAAATTAAGTCATCCCCTTTATTTATCAAAATACCACTCATTGATAGAATTTGATGAAAATGGATAGAATTGGATAGAATGGTCATTAGTGTAACAATGTTTGCTAAAAATGACCATTTTGAAACCAATTCTTCATCTGGTGGCCATTTTAATAGTGATGGCATAAGTTGATGGCCACCTGGGTAATTACCCCTTTATAATATAATGCACATATTTTACCTGTTTTTTTTTTTTTTTGAAATATATCTGACTTGTTTTTTGTATTAGTAATTTGTGATATAGTTAATACATTCTTAATTGCTCTATTGTATTAATAATACCATAGAGGGATGTAGGTATATCATATATGTTGTATTATATTATTTAATCAAATTTAAAGTATTTTTTTTTAATTTTTTTTTTAGTATTACATTAATTCGGAGTTTTTTTTAGGGAGGGGGAGGATTTGAACCTACAACCTCGTGATGCAAGTGTATGTGTGAGAGATTTACCACCGGACCAACCTCATCTCGTCTAATATTTTTGTTATTATAAACTTTGAGTATCTTTGTTACTTAACAAATACATAATATGTATATTACAGTTCAATCCTGTCCAACAACCTAATTCAATCTAACTTAATTCAATCTAATACCCAACTCACAATATATGATACAACAAATAAATTTCCTTATTATTATTATTATTTTTTTTATAAAAAAAAAATCAGAAGAAGAAGAGGGGTATTATGGTAAAACCGAAGGGAGCCAAAATGCAAATTAATATAAAAATATCCAACCGTACACGAGTACATCCGTATAGAGAAAAATTACAACATATTGGCCACAATCCCCGCCTTTTCTATCTCTTCCCTTTTTACTTGTTATTCTTTTTATTATTAATTTTAATATTATTGATAAAATTTTCCCAACGGGTCACTGCTTTGCCCTTCTCTATTCTCGTCCACAAAGCCACTCACCTTTTCTCTGGAATTGATTATTCCATTCTACGGTTTATACCTCTCTCTCTCTCTCTCTCTCTCTCTCTCTCTCTCTCTCTGCTTTTAAAGTGTGTGTTTTTCGGTTCATTTAGTGATTTATTCCATTTCCAGGTGTTAGGTATACTTGCGTACAAGTGTGGTCTCCTTTCAATTTTTTTTCACCTTTTCAAAATTCCGTTTTTCTTACGTTGATTTTTATCGAATTTCGGTTTTCAAACTCTACAACTGTGAAACTGAAATTGAAACCTCTTAACAAGTTTTACCCATTTGGAATTTGGATTCTTTTAACTAAAAAAAGCTGAAAATGGAAGCGATGACGAGTAGTGATCCGGGAGCTGAAGGTGCCGCGAAAAGTGAGAAATCGGACATGTTAAGTGAAGGAGAGAAGGCGCTGCTTGCAAAGGTGACTGATGTTGGGTGTGGAAGCAACAAAGAAATGTATTTCAGAGCAGACAAGATTGATTTGAAGAGCTGGGATGTTCAACTGGAGAAGCACTTGAGCAAGGTCTGGTCCAAAGACAAAGAACTCAATAATTTGAGAAAAGAAGAGTGGGAAATTGATTTGGCCAAGCTTGATATAAGGCAGGCTATTGCTACCGGTACATATGGGACCGTGTATCGTGGTCTATATGATGGTCAAGATGTTGCTGGTAAATTCTGACTCTATTCAATTCATTTCATTTTGTTTTCTAATTGTTGAAAGTGTTTTATATTTTATTTCTTCAAAGACACATACTGTAATTTTATCAATCAGTACCGGATAGTTATGGCTTTTGTGTAAAACTTAGTCTCTATTATTGTAATGAATTCTACAAAACTAGATTTTGATCCAGTAGCTTTGAAATTTCCTAGGATGCAAGTCCTTTAATGTTAGATGTGTCAATCTAGTAGTTATTGGGTTCATTGTAATAATCAATTTGCACAAAGTTCACATTTGAAATGCACAAGAAGCTGATTACAAGGCATTTTTTTTATTACCATAGTAGTTTATAGATCCTGAATGCTACTCACTTTGAGGCATGACTGTTAGGAGATCCTTCTGCACACTCTTTTTACCTTCTGCTCAGTGACAAGGTTCACATGCCTTCCACACTAAAGTGTGCATTTTATCATTTCTCTGTGGTCTCGAAGAGATCTTATATATTTCAATTCGGGGGATGGTGTGAAATGAAAAAAATTACTTCTCTTTGGGATTGGTATAGTCTACCCATCTTCACTCAAGGAAGAAAGGGGGGAAGTTTTTTGACACAACTTGCATTGATATCTCAATTTCAATTTTAATGTGGGTTCGATTATTCACACTCTGAGAACATTTTCCCCACCCCAAAATTCTTATGAGTATCTTCTTTTTTAATCTTTGGTTTAATTTAGATTCAGAAGTACTATTTTTTCCTATTTCTGAAGGATCCGAACATTGCATTGGGAGAAAAATCACCTTGGAGACCATGTTTATATAACTAACTGATGGAAATTGCTTTAAAATTCGATGAAATCCATTCCAATGATTGGTTATTATTTTATGAGTTTTTGGAGAATATGTTGTTTATCCTTGTTCTTTAACAGTCTACATTGATTTTCTCATAACATTTCTTTGTTAGCATCTTCAATCTCCTTGTCGTATTTTATTTTATCTGTTTTGATAAAATATCTGAACAATTTTTTACTTTTTAGGTAAGCCTCGTATTGTAGACTGTTTCCTTGTATCAAGTTTCTTACACGTTACTTGTGTCACACTGCCCATGTTTATTTCACGTTTCAATTCTTTCTAATCAAAATTGACCTATACTGATATTATTCAAAACTTATGTTTAGCATAGATATTTAATAAGGTAGCTTGTCACAGCTTGCAGTAAGTGAACTTTACTGTTCGGATGATTATGCTGTGGAGCTTTCATCGTAGGTCTGATTGATGTCTTTTATCTCATACTTCAAATCACCTTTAAATTGAAACAATTTGCTCTATTACTTTTCCATTGATGCAGGCTTTTGATGTAGGTGCCAAAATATGCTACTAAGATTCTCTTGATTTGCCATGCTTCATCTTGTCATTAAAACTTTGGTTGTGTGGACTTTGTTTGGTTTCAAATGCTGGATGGTCTGATACCCATCTGTCATTATATGTGAACCTTCATATTCACTAATCACTATCACAGCTAAGATTATAAAACCCAGTAATTACTTTGATGCCTAATTTGAACTCATACATGTCCATTGGTGGGGATAGAATTCATATCAAATTATTAACTTTATGTGATCAGATGACGTAGAAAGTGAAAATATCCTGCTAAAACAGGAAAAAATTAGTTGTTGAGTAATCATGTTTCTGTTTTTTTTGATGTCCTCACTACCATTTCTGTTCTTGATACTGTAGTGAAGGTATTGGACTGGGGGGAGGATGGTATGGCCACAGCCGCTGAAACTGCTGCTCTCCGAGCATCATTTCGGCAAGAGGTGGCTGTTTGGCAAAAGCTTGACCATCTGAATGTTACAAAGGTAAAAGTTAATTTATTTTTTGCCTGTGGGTATTTTAGTCCTGTCTTTATTGTATTAATCACAGTTGAGTATAGTGATACAGTTGTCTGTGACACCATTATCAGAAAATTTAGTGAGGGAGAGAGGTCCAGAAGATTAAGTTCATGAGTTTACTCTTATCGGTTGGATGTAATGGCTTTTTTATTTTGACAGCGGATGTCATGACTTAGCCAATTAACTTTCATCATAAAATTTGCTGAATTTATCCTTGCATGGCTTTCTTATTAATTTCTTGTCTTCCGGTCTTTCTATATATTGTTATAGTTGCTTTTATTTGGAATGATGTGCTTGTTTAAATGTCTGTGTTTCAAATTTTAGTCTAATTGTCTGTTACAGTTTATTGGAGCTTCAATGGGAACATCCAATCTTAAGATTCCTTCCCAAAGTGATGCAAGTGACTACCGTAATTCTCTTCCTTCCAGGGCTTGTTGTGTTGTTGTTGAGTACCTTCCAGGTGGGACATTAAAGAAATTTTTAATCAGGAATAGAAGGAAAAAACTTGCCATGAAGGTTGTGATTCAACTTGCTTTGGATCTCTCTAGAGGGTGAGTGCCGATTTAATTATAGACTTTTTAAAGCTGCTTCTGTGGTTTAAATTATTGAATTTTGTCTTTTTGTTCTCCTGCAGATTGAGTTATCTTCACTCAAAAAAAATTGTACATCGTGATGTGAAGACAGAAAATATGTTGCTAGATGCTCACAGAACTTTGAAAATTGCCGATTTTGGTGTTGCTCGGGTTGAAGCTCAAAACCCAAGGGACATGACTGGGGAAACTGGCACTCTTGGTTACATGGCCCCAGAGGTACATATTCCTTTGTAAATCTTGAATAAAGATTTCCTTTTAACTTTAAAACAGTTATTACAATGAACTTTTGGTCTGCTTGGAATCAGAATTGTTTCACCAAGATGATTGAATATAATTTGTTACTCCTTTTTCTGGGTGTGGGTTTAATATTCTCCAAAAGCTGGAGAAGAATTCTGAAAGAAATTAATTTGTGTAGGTGCTCGACGGCAAGCCTTATAATAGGAAATGCGATGTCTACAGCTTTGGTATATGCTTATGGGAAATCTACTGCTGCGACATGCCTTATCCTGATCTTAGTTTCGCTGAAGTTTCTTCTGCGGTTGTGCGACAGGTTTGTCTGTTATTACAAGTACAAAATTCAGATTCACAATTTTGAAAAGTTCTGGAACCACCAGTTATTGGTCTAGCAGGCCCAGTGAATTCTTTTGCATCGTCACTCCATATATAATCAGTCTATTGAGATTTAGAATTCTAATATCTTAACTCTGGCAAACGTCAGTGATACTAGTGAGCTATAAATAACTTAGCTTAAATACTTTATCTAGAACTTGTATGTGCTGATCACCAATCTTTGGTTGTTAGGTTGTGGGATTTGCTTGGTTTTTCCGTAATCATTAAAAATGGGTATAGACATAATTAGTGATATAATTAGTGGTAGATTGCTGTTGAGTGTTGACCTAGTATTGCTTGATCCTTAATTTGTTTGTGTCTGATAATAGATTATGTGGTAATCTGCTGCAAAAAAGATGGTTGGCACTTGGCTCTGTCATCCTTATGATAAAAATCAGGCCTTAACGTTATTACTTAGTAAGCGTTTGTTTGTATTCCCATGCAAGTGTAGCCGGTAGGCAGGATCTGAAAATGGCCTGCCTACTTGGTAAAATATGCCACAGTAATCGTTAACAATTACAACTGCTATAGAATTAAAGGTGGTATAAGTAAAATTTTAATTGTACATCTTATAAGCTTTTGAAGTTCTCTCATCAACCCTGGTGAATTTGATCTGTTTCTGCTCCAAATACCTGACAATGTTTTTGTAAAATGATTTTTACAGAATTTACGACCAGATATGCCTAGATGTTGCCCAAATTCATTGGCAAGCATAATGCGGAAATGTTGGGATGCAAACCCGGAAAAGCGGCCAGACATGGATGAGGTAGTGAGGTTGCTAGAAGCAGTAGATACGAGCAAGGGAGGTGGCATGATACCTGAAGATCAAGCACGTGGATGTTTCTGTTTCGCCCCAACTCGTGGCCCATGATTTTTGTTATTCAATTTATCATTCATATATGCAGGTGAAGTCAGTCATGAAGCAATTCACTGCTACACTTCATTGATTGACAGATGAAGATGTGGTTTCATATGAAATCATTAGCTTTCCAAATATTGGATCTTGACATTCTGTAATTATTTATCTTTGTTGCGAGTTTTAGTTTCAACATCTCTGGTATTGCATCAAATATTGACATTTATAACTGAAGTTGAGCTGAGAATTGGCATGCTCTTGTTTCTAATCTCTTTTTTTATATAATCAACCCCGGAAATTAGAAACACAGTAAACTTTAGACATTCATCTTAGTCAAGCTGAAGTAATTTTTCTGTAAAAAAGAAAAATAAAGGTTGTGAAGTTCAACTGAGAGCACGAACAAGTTATGCATTTAGAATGAAAATGAGAGAGAGAGAGAGAGAGGAACAACATCTCTTCTCTAGAAGATATGATTCGAACTAACAAATTCAATCACTTGAAAGTGTCGATCGAAGTGTTCTACTAGATATCTTAAAATGGTAAGTAGTCAGAGACTTCTCTTTTCTAGAAGATATGGTTTATATATATAAAAATATAGACATTGCTAGACTGAATGATTGCTCTTATTATTAAGACACACGGTGAAAATACGAGGATCTTGAATGTGCAAGTTAGGCGATAGTGAAGATATGAGGATCTTGAATGTGCTATATATATTTGGAGGAATATGGCACATTCAAGATCCTATTTGGGTGTCATATGTTGTCATTGTGTTGCATGCTTATGCTTGTATTTTGCACAAAGTGGGTTGGATTCTAGTTCCAATTAGACCTTAAACTATTATTTCCTTTTGGTCGTAGGGAACATCATGATCAATTTGTGGATAGTGATTTGTGATTGAAAACCATTAGATGTAGGAATAGATCCAATAATTGACTTCTTGTTCAAATAAAATTTTGATCCTCAATTTTTTTATTAAATTATCGTTCCAGCCCTTCAAGTTGGAAGTAATTCATATACGGGAGAACTGTACCCACACCCATGAGGTTTAGTAATATTACAGCTAGATGAGTTAAAACTGTTTTTCTACACCCCCTTCACTTATTACAAGATCTAACAACTCAAGGTTAATGTGGTCTTTAAACATATGACTAAGTTAGAAAAATAACAGCGGTGCTATTGGCACATCATCTATTGATCTATTTATACCCCATTTATTTAATTATTTAGTATTTTTTTTTCCTTTACCAAAATTACTAAAAGAGACATACAATTTAAGAAAAAAAAATATTATATAAAGTAAATCTAATAAAACCCCACATTCCTTAAAATAAAAAAATAAAAAATTGCTTCTTACATACATACAAAATATTATGGAAGAATCTGATAACTATATCAAGCATGTGGAAGAATTGTCGGAGAATGATATTGAACATTTGAAAGAATTTTCTGAGAACGATATGAAGCATCTACAAGAATTGTGTGACAATGATAAAAAGTATCTGCAAGAATTGTCGGAGAATGATATCAAACATCTGGAAGCTATCCCTTCTCTAGAAGTAAGTTTGAAGTTTACTTATTGTACACCATATTTTATTTTTTCTATTATGTTTAGTTTGACAGAGAAAATCAATTTTTTTTTTCTTTCTATTATGTTTAGTTTGACAGAGAAGAGAAAATTTTCTTCATTATCCCTTTTTGTTGCTCTGATTTTCGGCCTCGCTGTAGTTTACACATACAAATTCCATTTACTTGTTTCACACACGTACTTGATATTCAAACAACCACAAGCCATCATGATTGCTTTCAAAATAATAATAATAATAATCTAACGTATTGAACAAAATCAAATATTTAAATTTGATAGTACTAAAGTTTGTAATAGTCATTGACTTATATTTCATGTGGTGATTTTTAAGGATGAAAGTTTCGGTCATAATAACTGTGAGGAGAATCAACTATTCTTTGTGGACAATACTAATACATTTACAATTGATATGGTATATTATTTATAAGTTTTTACTTGTTAAGTACTATTTTTGAAGCCTACTTTTTTTTTTTAAACACTTACTTTTTTTTTTAATTGAAAAATATATAAGTGTTCAATAGTATAGCAGAATTAATCGAATGGATACGTGCTACTGAAAAGAGATTTGGATTTGTCATTGTTATACAAAAATCATAAGTAAATGTTAGTAGAAGGAAACCAATAATATGTTTTTCATGTGAAAAGAGTGGTACATATAAGCATAAAATTAGTGAATGTCAGGGAAAAAAAAGGTCAAGAGTAACTGGAACAAAGAAGTGCAACTGTCCTTTTTTTGTAGAAAGGGAAAAAGTTAGCAAGT
Organism: Acer campestre; assembly: GCA_954870605.1. NCBI lineage: Eukaryota > Viridiplantae > Streptophyta > Magnoliopsida > Sapindales > Sapindaceae > Acer > Acer campestre. The sequence goes on along the minus strand of OX940802.1, from coordinate 15,125,508 downwards.
GATGATAATTGGGCATTAAAAGTGATTAATGGGCTACATAATCATCCAGCTGCATAACATCTTGAAAGCTACTCATTTGCTAGGAGACTCACCAAAGAAGAGGTCAATATGTTGATTGATATGTCAAAAAGTGAGGTTAAACCAAAAAATATTTTGCATACATTGCAGAATAGAGATATTCATAATGTCAGCACAATGAAAACAATATACAATGCACTCTATAAATATAAGGTTGTGGAGCAAGCCGGTAGATCACAAATACAACAACTTATGAGTAAATTAAATGAGTATAACTATATTGAGTGGCATCAAAGTCATGAAGATACAGACTGCATTACAAACTTATTTTGGGCACATCGTTCTACTATTGAATTGTTGCAAGCTTTTCCGCATGTGCTAATTATGGATTGCACTTACAAAACAAACAAGTATCGTTACCCATTATTGGAGATAGTTGGTGTGACATCGACTCATTTGACATTTTATGTTGGTTTTGAATTATTTCAGTTTGAGTGTGAGGATAATTATGTTTAGGCATTGGAGAGATTGAAGACAATTATGGAAGACAAAATGTTGCCGAGTGTAATAGTGACAAATCGAGAGTTAGCTTTGATGAATGCCATTAGAAAAGTATTCCCAACAACAATCAATGTTCTTTGCAAATAGCATATCTCGAAGAATATCTTAGCTACTTGTAGGAAGCTATTTAAGACTACAAAATATTGGGAAGACTTCATTTCTAGTTGGAATCCATTGGTGTCATTTTGCATAAAACAACAGTATATGGAATACTTAAGTGCTGATTACGTGAAGCATACATGGCTAGATAAGTATAAAGAAAATTTTGTTACGACTTGGACAAATTTGGTTATGCACTTTGGAAATGTAACATCAAACAGGTATATTTACATTATTATTATTTTTTCATTTTTATTTATTTATATACAATTTAACAATATCAAATTTAATTTGTAATAGGGCTGAAACAACACATGCAAAATTGAAGAGGCAATTAAGTTCATCACATGGAACATTCGTAACATTGTGGAATAAAATTCATGTTTTGCTAGAATTGCAACACACAGAGATTAAGACTTCATTTGAGAAGTGCAAGACCACCATTCAACATAAATTTACTCATTTTCTCTTTAAATAGTTAATGGGTTTCATTTCAAGATATACGCTGAATATAATACTTGAGGAGTCCGACCGAGTTGACACTGTTGGCCTATATTCCTCTGCTTGTGAATGTATAGTTCGACACATGCACGAGCGCCCATGTGCTCATGAAATTGCAAGATATAAGCGTGAAGGTCGGCCAGCCATTTTTTTTTATTCCGTGTAAATTTACATTGGAATAAGTTAGACTTAGTGCCTTTCATTGGTGATGGATCAACGAAGTTAACTTGCACAATTGATATAGATATGATTATGAAGCGTTTTGAGCATATGAATGATTCTAGTAAACTACAATTAAAAAAGAAATTGATAGAGTTAGCAAATCCAGAATCAACCCATTTGGTGGAGCCAATAGTTAAGGCTAAGACGTGAGGTTGACCTTCTCGAAAATTGGATACATCTACTCGTCGGGGATCCATCTCAATTTAATTATGTATTAACTACACTTGATAATCATTCACAAAGCATTACATCTTCACATCAACCAAATCCACCATGGAAAAGAAAGGAAAGGTATTTCAAAAACAATTACTTAATTATACGTCCTACATTGACTCATTTCCAATTAAAATAAAACCTTATATATAAAGTTAAGGATGTTGCAAGTGATGAAAATTGTGGTTTTTGAGTCGTGGCCCATCTGATGGACATTGGTGAGGACAATTGGGTCAACGTAAGAAGGGATTTGGTTATTGAATTACATGATTATTCTAATCATTATGCTAAAGTGTTTGGCTATGCTAATAGGGTTCATGAGGTTTTACATTTACTATCTTATTTTAAAAGTAATCAAAGACAAGATCATTGGATGACCATGCTTGAGACCAATCATATCATTGCCTCGAAATACAATGTTGTGTTAGTACTCCTATCAAAGCAATTGTGCTTTGCATTTCTCCCTTTAAGATCTGTTCCATTGTTGTAATCTTTGCAAAAAATTATAACGACTGGATTCGTTAATGGATGTCATTTCATAGAGGTATATACAAGTATTTCATTGTTTTTTTCTTTTGTACAAGTATTTCATAATTACATTTTTTTTTTCAAAGTCTAATATTGGTTTATACATTATTTAGGTGTTCATGGTACCAGGTTCGCCAACGCCTCCTATAACAGCTATTGGTTAGAATACCACCATCCATGTGCAAGAGGATGAGAAATTCCATATACAATTAATATAGATGCTGTCAAAGATTTGGTGTTTGATGTTATGACAAGGAAACAATAAATTTGAATGGTTGAGTTATTGCATAGCACCAATGTTGTAATTTTAACCTTTTGATTCTGACTTCAGTCAAACTAAGCAGCTGCTTTTATGTTGTTTAATTTTCTTTTTCTTTTGTTTTTCTTATAGAAAGAAGACAATTCTTGTTTCAATAAAATAAATAAATAAACTATTCTTCATCTATATTCACATGGTAGATATGATTATTTTGTATTCATAATCAAACATCACTGCACGTATGCTCAATTTCTAGTATATTTGATGTGGTAAATCTCAAAACTTCGACAAAACAATGTCGTTATGTTGAAGCAATCATGGCATTTGACGTCCACAAAGAAGGAGTTTGGCTTTTAAACTCTATGCACTACCTAATTCACACTTTTTTTTGAACAACATATTAAAAAAGCCACTGAAGGGCAAGCAGGGAACACCACCAAAACAAAGCAAAGGCTCAAGCAAGCAAAACAATCGGGCAAACAAAAACCCACACAAAGAACAAAGCGAAGGCCAAAAACAAAGGCTAGGACAACAATAACAAAAGTGCCACTAACAGCCCCGCAGCACCCAACATACAAGGATCGGAGACAACTCAATTCACAATTGTAATGGATCCTATTTAAACAATAAATCAAACATTTGGGGTGCATTAGACAGATGATATATTGATTATTATTTAATCTCTTTACTCCAATAGAATCTGAAAGTGAAAAGATGATAACTAAAACAAATAATATTATGTTTTTTGAAACTTCAAAATATATTTGAATTGAGTAGTCAAGGAGGGTATAGATTTGTTACAAAATTTCCTACAAGAAATATGATTCACTACAAGTTATGATCAAAAGTCTACTTATGAATAACCAATTACAAACTAAGGAATTTATGAAGAAACTAAATTCTGGAAAATATCTCAGAAGCTTAGCTCTGCTCCTCGTTATCTATGGTGGCCTCCTCTGCAGCTACTGCCATCAACTTGTCAAACTTTTCCGACTTGCCCAGCAATATTTCAATCTTAGCTTTTGAAACAGGTATTCCTTCTGTTTCCTCCCTTATGTTAAAAGTAGAAGTCGTTATCTTAACATAGAAAAAAGAAATAAGAAGAAATATAAAATTCGTCCATGGGAGGTGAGAGAAATACGAGACCTGAGATAAAGAGGTATAAGATAGAGAGATTAGAAATGGGGTTTATTAAATTTGAAAAATAAGTAAAAATGGTAGTTTTGGAAATAAATAAAATAAATTAATAAAAATATTTAAATTTATTTAATTAAATCAAATTTTAAAAAATGAGACATAAATAGATCAATAGGGGGTGTGCCAATAGCACCACTCGAAAAATAAATAAATAAATTTAAAATGCAAGAGGATCTATAAAAAAAGGAGAAACTTTGGGCATGTCCTGTAGCTGTTTTTCAGCCTGTTTTCGTTTTTGTTTTCCAAAAATGATTTTGAATTCGTCTTCGTTAATCTTTTTTCATTTTATTTTCAAAAAACAAAAACAAAATGAAAAACAAACCAGTGTTAAAAGTGGAAATTTTGAAAAACATTTAAAAGTTGTTTTTTGAATTTAAAAAACAATTTGAAAAACAAAATAAAAAAAAGTTCTTAACTTCAATTGAACACTCTCACTTACTTGACACTCACTCAATGGTCGACACTCTCAGCTCAACTCCTCTTTGTTTAACTCTTCCTCCATGGCTGATCTTTACAGATTCATCTAAGGTATGTCTTCTTTTTCTTCTTCTTCTTCTTCTTCTGCAACTCTTCTTCTTCTTCAGATATTCTTCTTCTTCTTCTTCTTCTTCTTCAAATCTTCTTCTTTTATTTTTTATTTTTCAATTTTTTTCTTTCTTAAATCAAAATTAGTGTAGATTTACTTGGATTTATGTAGATCTAAGTAGATGTACACTGATTTTTGCTAATTTTATTATACGTAATCTTAATTTTTATTTTGTGGTGATCATTGGAGAAAATTTATTGTCAAAGGCAACTGTAGAAGATTTGAGCAAAATTTTGGTTTAGAAGCTTTGAGCACTTTCGAAAGGCCAAATTTTACACTTCAACTTATTCAATTTAAGGTGATTTTCCTATTTATCTGATTATTATCTCAGGATTTCACACTTTATTTTTGTTATTCATAATTTTCTTTTTTGGTTTGTTGTCTATACGAGTGATCATGCTGATTTTCTCAACGCGTAAGCTTCTTCTCTTTGTTTTTACTCGTATACTCTTGAAAAATCATGTTTTGTTTAGTTATGCTGTGTTTATGGTGCTAAGTAGATATGAAAAATTGAATTTTTTAGGTTTGTGTTATTGACCTCATTGATCAGTCTCAATTGGTTTCGATTGATCTGAGAAGTTTGTGTAATTTTGTATTTGTTTGAGAAGACATGTTTTTGTGGACTAGAAATCTTAGTTGGAGTTGAAATAATGGTTTGTAGAGAAAATAGGTTTCAGAGATTGTTGTTGTTTGTCTGAACATATAATGGCTTTGAAACGATGTACAATAATCATTTTCAAGAATGTGATTAGTTTTCTATAGTATGTGGTGAGGAGGGTAGATTTTTCAGGCATGATTTCAACATTTTTGTTTTAATTTGTTTATTTGGGGACGGTGTTACTTGATATTTTTACAGGCTTGAGATCTTTGTGTGGTATTCTTCATAATATTAGATTCATGTATGCTTGGTGTATTCTCCAACGATTTTAAAAGTTCTTTTGATGATTTTTTTTTTCTCTTGTGCAGATTCTATACTGAGAGAGCTACATCTCTATCATTTGGTCTCGTCAGTGGACTTGTCGAGGTTTGTTTCTTTCGGGGGTCCATAATATCAATTGTGTGATGCTCTTATTTGTGAATTTATGAGTTTTATTGTGAGTATATTACACAATAAAGGCATTTGTGAAGCTTATCTATTTGTCACTTTGATGTCTGGATTAAAATCTTTTTATTTATTTATTTATTATTGTTATTTTTTAATTTGCAGGAGCAAAGGATTAAACCATGTTTTGTAGTCTTCATAGCTTTTTTTGGTGGTCCAAAAGCTTGTATGTACAAGGTTTTTCAGGTAAAATTGGTGAAATATCATGCATCACAATTTTTGTGGCTTGTGGACAAATTAAAGTGAAGTTTTTGTAGTAATTCCTAATACATTTGAACTGTGGTGGTAGAAATAACTTTACTACATGTGATAATGCATATTATTTAGGGAACATGTGAAGTCAACTTAGTGTGGTATGGATTGTTTTTCTTTTGTTTCAACTAAACTTAGCATGTCAAAAGCAAATCTACAGGACTGGAATCACTTGTAAAATCTACAAAACTGGAATCATATATTTTCCTAGCAACACAGTTTCTACACCCCACAATTCAGAAGATGTCTGGAACGTCAAAACTTAACGTGCTGAGTATTGGCAGACTTATACTTTTCAATTGCACGTTCCTATCTAACCAGTTGCCACCTTAAGTTGTCTCTAATTCTGTCTTGTAAATTGCTCTGACATTCCTCTGACTCTTATGTTGGACCTGGAAGCACCATTTCTAATTTTATTCTCAGAGGATGATGAACTTGCACCACCACAAGTCATCTTTAAGTAGAAATGTAAAATTGAATTTTGTTGGTTTGTGTTATTGACTTCATTGATCGGTCTTAACTGGTTTCAATTGACCTGAGAAGTTTGTGTTATTTTGTATTTGTTTGAGAAGATTTGTTTTTATGGACCATAAATCTTAGTTCAAGTTGAAATAATGGTTTTGTAGAGAAAATAGGTTTTAGAGATTGTTGTTATTTGTATGAACATATAATGGTTTTGAAAAGATGTACAATAATTTTATTTGTATGTGTCTAATTGGCATATAACGAGAGGGTCTCATATTCGAATAACCATATCTGTATGTGTATAATGATTAATGGAGAATTTTTGATCTTTCAACTTGAAGTTCCCTTAAAACAATAGTGTATAATATACCTATAGAAGGGGGGGCTGAATATGTATAGACCCAAATTCTTTCAATATTCAAAAATTGCGGAATATAAGAATGAAATAAACACTTGATATGATGTAACAATTGTATAGTATGAATTAATACTTGTAAGCATCAATATACAAATGAATCAATACATGTGAACATATGGAAGATAAAGAAACTTAAAGCGAAAATAAGACACAAAGTTTTTACGTGGTAAAACCTCAAAGAGGAAACATCCACGAGTTGATACCACAACCACCTGCAAAGCAAATCCACTATACGAAAAGGACTTACACACTCAAAGCTATCAGCACTATGATATCCACTTCAAGCTATCACATTCTAATCAACCATCAGGCTAGTGATTCACAAAGCCTACTCTCTATCCAAGATGTGTCCTACACCTCTAGATAGCAACTTCCTATCCAATGCTCTTAAGCCTTTAGGAAGATTTCCTTACTTAGCAATCTAGATCACTAGGATCCTAGTCAAGCTACCCAAGCTCAACTATTCGGAGTTCACAACTCCTTGCTAAGACTTTCGCTGGCTATCCGGTACTCATTCCTAGCCAAGACTCCTTGCTCAAAACAAAGCTTCACTCACTTTGCAAGAGACTTCAACCTATTACAAGACAATGATCTAGGTGATGCAAATAATGCAAATCACAAACAAATAAAGCTAGATGATCAATCAAGCTCTATGAACATGCTTAGAAAAAATTCTAGAATATGCTTTCAATACACAATCACAAAATCTATCTAGAAATCAAAGCATGTGAATCAATAAGAATAACGTATGAATATTCAATATATCACACTAAAAAACTAGTTCTTAGATCATGAAATTAAACCTAGAAAATGTCATAAGGCACATCACATATATCATTTATAGAATCAATTTCAAGTTTAATCAAGTTTAGCAAATATATGTTCAAGTGAAATCACAAAGCTAAAACTCAACTACCAAATGATCAACCACCCCTAGAATATGTTCTAACATCATTCTAAATACAAATCATCTATCAAATCGAAAGATTAAAGAGAAGATCAAAAGATGAAGTGAGAAGAAGAAGTTTCACATACAATGATGAAACTCGAACTGAAGAACAGCTTGCTGCGAACAATCACGAATTCAAATGACTCTGAAAATGCTTAGAGTTTGTAGCTCTCTTTAAGACCAACAATTTTGGCTTTTAGATTACTCAATTTCGAGTTCGTATGAGAGAGTTACGATCAAAATAAGAAAACAAAAATATTGAAGAATTTTGCAGAAATCATATTTTTGGTTTTCTTCTAGTAGTTAAAAATGGAGGGAAGGAGGAAGACTTTAAAAAGCTTTCAAGGAGGAAAGAATCGAGCGAATCGGAAGCGACCACATCACAATCCCTGTGTGGGGCGCGTGTGGCCCACGGGACTAGAGGGCAGCTCTGGCCGTAGGTCACATGGCCTCCCCACGGGGTGGCCAAGGCATGGCCTTTGGCCATGCACACCCCTCTCGCGCGCCTCCCACGTTCTTCGACCGTATTTAGGCCTCCGAGCTCCGAATTTGAATCCATTTTTGAATTACAAACTGTGACTCCCTCACGCACAATGAAGACTATGAAACTTTGACAAAATATTGAGAATTCATCTCGGAAAACGACAATGAAGACAACTCAATGAATGAGAATGCAAAGTGGCATAACTACGTCGTATGGACTCGAAACTAAATGAATGAGTAACCGAAATGATCGGAACTCAATAAGGAATCAAATTAGATCATGTTCAAGTCCAAAACATAAGAAACATAAACAAATAAATACTATGAAACACAAGCATGCCATATCTAAGCGATAGTGAGAAAACATATAATTCTACAAGATTGTCAACAATGAGATAAATGCATGTGCATACTAAATGTGTGTGAAAGTGTTATACCAAATGTTTGAACAATGATGCAGGGACACACATGTATGAATTATGTGTGTGTGTGTGCTAACGCCTTGTAAGAGGAAGAAGAATCTTGATACCTTAGTATCCAAGTATGCGATGTTCCCCTTGAAGACGAAATTTGCACAAGATGTTGCTTCTTCACCTTTGAGGCTTCTTTCTTCCAAGAATCACCTAAGCAACAACTAATACAAATAAAGAGAGTTTTGCAATGGAATCAAGTCAATACAAATGAATGATCTTACACAACTCTTACCGTCCATTTGTCATATGCGATAGATTAAATCCTATATTGTTCATTTCTAGAGTTTCCTTCTATCAAAGAACAATTTCATGCATTGTGTTGTTTGTAATTCAATTAAAAATGATTGAATGGTATTTAAGAAATGATTAAATTCAAGTTATTATATTATTATGAACAATTGTATAATTATTTCACATATATTAAATTATAAATTATAAATTTAAGTGGATGAAAATAAATATTACAACCTTATGAAAATATTTTAAAGAGATGAGAGAGTCAAATTACTTATGTAGAAGTTCTTTAGTTCTTGATGTTTTTAGTTAATCTACTGGACATATTTTTATTGTTTTCATTTTCAGAATTTAGCTTTCAGTGAAGCTACCAGACGCGTTTTTACTGTTTTCATTTTCAGAAAACAAATTTCAGTATATGCTACCAGACACGTTTTCAAAATTCAAAACTGAAACAAAAAACACTATTTTCATTTTCATTTTTATTTTATAAAAACAACAAATAAAAAACGTTTATAGGACCGGCCCTTCAATTTGGGGGGGTGTGCGTATTCAACTTAGATTTCATTGGAGTTATTCAACTTAGATTTCGTTGGAGTTTAATGGATTTGTTTTAAGTGATGGATTTCAGTGAAATTCACAAATCCCAAAGATTTGATTAGATTTTATCAAAATTGTGTAAAGAGTTCGTTGGAATTTGTTAGTTAGAATTGGATGGATTTTTAAGGATTTGTCTTTAAAAAAATGATTTCAACATTTGAAGAAAAATGCTTCCCATATATATGAAAACTTGAACAACATGAATAAGCCTTACAATAAAGTCAAAAATTCATGTGAAAAAAAAAAAAATCTATATAAATTCTTCATTGAACCGCTGACAATTAGAAGCGCCTATATACATCAAGAAAAAACTTGTGAGCAAATAAGTTAGATTCATAAGAAATGCAAAATTTTATTCTTACAAAGAAATTCACAATCGACATAGTTAAATATGCAGATGGTCACCCTAATTCAGTCCGTTGGAAGCATTTTTTTATTGAATTAATGTTCCCGTAATTGCTGACCAATGTTAATCATATATCCGATTCTCCATTATAAGATAAATCAACATGTGCAGATAACTAAACAAGGGATGCATGTACACAAAAAACTTCCTAACTCATACTACCATAGTCAAAACAAATAAGTACTCTAAAAGAGAACTTGCAAAAATTGGTCAGCACATTTAAGCAGTGCATTCAAAATTCCACCACAAACCCACCAAATGAACCTAGCAAAATGATTTTCAACATCTCAATCAGTCATTCCCACCACCTAAACGAACTTAACAGCCCCTCCCACCACAAAAATTCAATCCCCTCCCACCACTCAACCCCATAACACATGAGATTGATTAATAATAACCATAATAATAATAAGGGATATTATTCGCCATTTTCCCTCCTACTGTTATCTAGCCGTTAAAAAAATTGGTTTGACTGTTAAGTTTAAGGGTAGTTTGGTAAAGTGTACAAGGAAATCACATAGTTTTAAAAAATAATATATTTTTAAAAAATAATATATTTTTCTATTTAAAAATTGAAATAAATCTCTCTCATTTTTCTCTCTCTATCACTATGCTCCAGCTACACATGGCACACCAGACACCACTTCCTCAATGTATTCAAGAATAATGTCAACATATAAGGGATTTTAAACATTTAGAAACACAGAACAAATTCAATCAAAATGACTAAACCCAGATAAAAAGATTTATTTTTTCATTCAAATCCACACATACATCTAGTCGCACGAAACCAATATCTTTTTCTCATCAACAACTGGAGCAATAGTGGGAGCAGCGACAACAACAGCTGATTTGAGATGGCGATGCCATCGTCATGAAGAATCATGGCGGCGTAGGAGCAGGCGATCGCCACAATCACGGTTTGCCATTGGGTTCGCCGTTGAGTTCTCAATTAGAGACTCATAAACCCTCAATTTCTCTTATCAATCTCAATCTCTCACCTCGATCTTTCATCCCCGTCATCTTTATCTCCTGTTCACACATCTCTTCTTTCCTCACAACCCCGTCTCTATTCTATCTTCTCATTCATCTCAATCTATCACTTCGATCTGGTTGTATTTGTGTTTATGTGTGGGTGGGTTCCTGTTTGGTTTGGTTTGGTGGTGGCAGCCTGGAAAGAGAGTTTTGTTTGGGTTTCTGTTTGGTTCTTGATGGAGATGGAGGTGGTGTGGTCCGAGATGGAGATGGTTGTTTGGTTGGGGTTTATGGTTGTTGGGTGGTGAAAAATCTGGGTATATGTGTCTCATGATGGGTTAGATTTTGATGGAGGAAGTGGAGGACTGTGTGTTTGTTAGGAAAATTTTGGGTATGAAAAATCTAGGTATGTGTTTCTGAAAAAACTAGGTTGAGTTTTTTTTTTTTTTTTTTTTGAAAAAAAAAAGGGTGATGATGATTGATGATTATTGGTTGGTGTTTGTGTAATTTTTTTTAATTATTTATGTTATTTTTATTAAGTTACCTATTTCTCCCTATATCAATTAATTGTTTTAAGGGTAAATACGTCTTTTCCGCTTTCAACTAATAACACAAGGGTAATTGTGTCTTCTTACATTCAGTTGGTGTCAAAAGTAACTTTTTTAACGGTCAGATAACGGTAGGGGGGAAAATGGTGAATTGTAAAACTAGAGGGGGAAAAACAATGTTGATGGAAACGTTAGGGAGGAAATTAATAATATCCCTAATAATAATGATTCCATTAAAGCAAATAGAGAAGAGTAGAGGTTATCATTTGTTTGAACCTAGTTCCAATAAAAAATAATGAATAATTCATAATAAAAAAACAAGTCCAACTAATTATTCATATTTAAATCTCTCCAAAATGTTCCCAAATAACCACTCATTCCGAAGTAAATAGTTTCCACTTTGAGCGATCTTCAGGTGACAAGTTCAAAAACATTTTTTTTATTTATTTATTTATTTATTATTATTAAACAGTGCAAATGCCTTGTAACAAGCAGAGCTATCCAAGTTCGGAGTCTCCTTGATAGCATCCCATATATTACTTTTTCTTTTTTTTTCTCAATTTCCCTTTTCTCCCTATCACTTTCCCTTTTCTCCATTAGGCTGCAAACTCCCCAAAAGTCCGCGGCAATTGAATCAATGTCATAAAAAAGTTTTTCTATAATATTAGCTTGGTTGGTGTTCTGAAATGAGCCAGGCCATTCAAAATCAGTTATATTTCTCTCTTTTTGACTTGTCATTTTTGAGGGAACCTCTGAACTCATGGTTTGATGAGATAAGGGTGAAGTAGATTTTTCAAGTGACTCAGATTAGTGTAATGGTTCATGTTGACTTTGCACAAATGCCCTATTATCCGCATCAAACTCATAGTCCTCTATCCCAACATGTGTATCTTCAACTCCAAATGTTCTTGCATTAGTATCATCACCTAACCCAATTGAGTTTCTCCCTAAAGCAGTTACATTCTCAATTACAACCCTCAAATCATCATAATCTACATAATGTTATGTGTAAAAGTGTCTCTCTTTTGGATGAGACTACAAGGGAAACAATATAAAAATGTTAATAAATAAATTGCAAAAAAAAAAAAAAAAAAAAACTGCATATATTTAAAGAAACTTCAAGAAACTTACCTTAAGGTAATTTTCCCATACTTTTTCACTAGCCGTGAATCGCCTTATGATTGGGTCCCATCCAAAACCAGAGCTATAACACATAAGTTCAGTATATCTTTGATATTGTGCTTTAAACCATTTCAATCGGCTCTAATAATTGTTATAGGTTTTATTACAGTTAATCTTTTCATTTAGAGAAGGGAATATCCATGTTTCAACCGTTTGCTTGCTTAACAATCCACTAGCATCACGCCATCCACAACCGACAGCTTCAACCATAAGTTGTAATAATAAATTGGTTTGTTCCACGGTCCAACTGTTATAATTTCCTCCAACTTTGACCTTCCCTTTCTCATTTCTTTATTGTGCCTCTTCCATTTATACTAAAATCTAGATTGACCACGAAAAACAAGATAGATACAAGGAAATTAAATTCTCTACAAAAAAGAACAATTCTTACAAACTATCATGTATCTACTAATGCTATTGTCACTATTGTTATAAACTAACAAGAACATTTCTTTTAATTATTATTTGACTACTCATCTAAAACCATTTTGCATCCAACTTGAACTCATCATCCAACTTCTAATTATTATGTTACAAACCGATGATGTGAACCAAGACAAAATAAACTAATACATATAAAGATATATATATATATATATATATACACACACATTATATCTGGCAATAGACAGATAATTCAAGTATAATATTTGTTTTGAAAAGCAACACCAGAATGTTATTAAGGCATCAGTTAGAAGCAAGCAAAAAGAAACAAAATAGAGCAAACACCAAACAGCTTTAGAACAAGCAAGCAAGAGACAAACAATGCCAAAGCATAACAACGTCAGAAGAAAACCAAAACAACCAACACTAGTATCAACTCCATAACTGAGCACAATCAAGAATCAAAATGAAAATATTTCCAGAAAAAAAATAACAATAACCCTACAAAGAAATTGCTTCTTTTTTTTTCGGGTACGAATTTGGGTATACAACAAGTTCATCGATCAGTGTTCTAAAGATTATCAACGAACCCAAGTAATTCCCTGATTGGCAAGCCCCAGATATCATTGTATTCTAAGAAACCTAATATCTCTCACACATTTTCTCAAACAACTGAATTGCATTTTTAACATCTCCACATTTACAATACATACCAAAAACTGAATTTTGAACATATAAATCATCAAAAAAATCATAACTTTAACACATGCCCATGAATCTGCCTAGCCTTTTCTACATCACAAAGCCCACCGAAAACCATATTCTAGAATTTTAAGAATTTATATACAACAGTTGTCAAGAAACTTTCAAACGAACAAAATAAAAACTAAAATTAAGCTCAAAATCAATTAAAAATTTCTCCACATAGTTGTCAATTACACAATCGAAGCAGTTCAACAACTTAAAAATTCATAGAAATCAAACCTATTTCACTCTCAGTCTCAGGTGAGCTAAACATCAATCTATAGCACACAAAAAATTGCTAATTGAGAATAGAAACTTTGACAAGAAACTACACAAATCAGAAATCAGAAATCAGTCCAACAGTTCTTGTATTACGAGACGAACAAAAGACTCAAATTGAGAAAGAGAGAGCTCGCCTTTTCTAAGTGGGTTGAGAATCTCTTGAGAGGGAGAGAGAGAGTTGGAGGTGTGAATTGTGAAATCTTCACAAATCTTTGAGTTGAGGACAAGATTTGAAAATCACCTCTCTATTTATATTTTTCCTTTCCAAATCCATCACTTGAACATATCCATCCAAATCCATGGGATTTTAAATACACCCAGATTTCATTAGATTTGTTTGAAATCCTTTAAGATCTGAGTTGAATACATCTGGATTTTGTTGGATTTGTTTGAAATCCAACGAAATCTGGTTTGAATACCCCCAGACTTTGTTGGATTAACAAATCCAATGAAATTTGAGTTGAATACACCTTGATTTCTAAAATCCAACAAAATCCAATCAAATCCAACAAAGTCTGAGTTGAATACACCCCCTTCAATACCGTTTCCAATACAATGAATTCACGAATAATCAAACCCAAAGCTTTCAAAAGTGTAAATTGAAATCCTAAAACCTTACCTTTCATTGTATTGTCAAGTGTCAACTAACACCTTGTCTGTCTAGAACACATTTATCTCTCTATAGCACAATTCAACTTATATGGACAACGTCAAATTGAATAAATCGAAAAGACCGATCTACAATTGTCACCACTAACATCTCCCTTCTCTATGAATGAGTATGCCTTTATAATGCCTTTCTCTCAACAATTTTTTTTTTCTCTCAACAAATCTCACTCTCTCAACAATCTTCCATCTCAAACTTACAAGTATAATTTCTCTCTCAATAAACCTTTGATATATCTCTAGAAATTTTATTTCTCTCTTTACAATTAGGGTTACATGCCAAAATGAGTGAGTGAATACTTTTGTGTTAAACATATGGGTTTTTTTATTTTAAAAAAAAACAATTCTCTTTCAAAAACAACATTTTCTCTCTCTGACAGTTACAAAGGGCATTTCTAATTAATTCTTGAGAGCTTCTTTTGACAATTCAATTTTTTCTTTTTACACTTCTTTTCTAAAGACACTCCATTATCAAAATTTAAATTTAAAAAAATTCTAAAGACACTTCCTTTTGTTCAAAGATTATCTTTTTTATTTTTTGACACTTCTAAACACACTTCATTTAAAAAATAAATTTCTAAAGACAATTCATTTTATTTTAATAAAACTTAGGACATATCATCGTAGCCTTTGGATTAATCCAGAGAGTAATCTTTTTGAATTAAATTATTAAAAAAAAAATGAAATTATCTCTCACAAATTATTAGATTAAATATTACATATTAAACACTCTCTCCTAAATTTTTAATTACCATATTAAACTCTCTCTCCTCCATTACATATCTCTAATTTTCTATCTTCATTCTTTCTGAAGCAAAACCAACAGCTAAGAAAAAGAAAACTTACAAATAAGCTTAATTTTTAGGAACCGTATGTACGTATATATTATAAAAAATAAAATAAAATAATAAAAAAAAAACTCACAAAACAAGTACCCTATTTTTCAAAAAAAAAAAAAAAAAAAAAAAAACTGAAATATGAAAATGTTTTTTATTACTTTTGTAGGTATGTGATTGCCTAGAGAACTTTAATTCTTTCATTAGTCTTAGAAATTCTGAGTTTAATCGAATTTAATTGCAACAAATTAAGTTTTCATTTATCTATTTTTGTTAAAAAAAAAAAACAAATTGTATTGACTTTTAAATATATATATATATATTAATATTAGTAAAAAACCAAAATATTCATAAGTTTTTTTTTTTTTTTTAACTATTAATCAGAGATTGATCGAGAAAGTATGGAGATCAGATTTAAAAAAAAATGGAGAGTAATTATGAGAGAATGTTTAATATGGTAATAACAGATTTAGGAGAGAGAGTTTAATATGTAATATTAATCTAATGATTTAGGAGATATATACTTTTTTATAATGATTTAATTAGTTTGGAGTGTTTTTAGACTTTTTTTGTCTTGTTTAGTAATTTTAATTCATGTTAAAATTGTCATTAATAATTTGTTTTTAATTGGAGTGTAAATAGATAATTTGTGGATTGTAAGAAGAAACTCTCTTAATTCTTTCTCTTAGATAAAAAAAATAAATAAATAAACCTTTGAGGATGAATATTTTTAATTAATTCTAAAGTTATTTCTTATTTTTAGCATTTGATTTAAGTTTTATTTTTATTTATGTATTATCTCTCCTTATAAAACCATTGATGGTGTAGCTAGGATTTTTGATCTAGGGCGGGGACTAAACTAAAAATAATTAAATCGACGATTTCGATTCCCAATTAGTGTATGTTAATTTATATTCTTTTAATTTTGGTTGACATGGTTCCATGATAATATATGCTCTACGAACATCATCACAACAGTTAATAGAATATGCTGTTATTGGAAGATGTAATCCCGGATCAGTTTCAAAAATTCTAATATCAACTTCTTTAACCTCATCTGATCTATTAGGCTTAGAAGCAAGTTGATTTTCAATAATTGGAACATCATTTGATGAAGACAATATCTTACTTAACAATTGATTCTCATTTTATTTCGGGAAAAAATCAAAAATATTTTTCTTTTGCTTTAATTTTTGATGACTAAAAAAAGCAATTGGTAAAATATAGAAAGGAGGAAAAAAAAATGAATTTTTACCTTATGATTGTTAGAGTTGGAGAGGTTGAAATCGATTTCTTGGTGATTGGATGTTGAAGATGTATGACGTTGAATTCAGTTTTAGTTGGTTAAATAGACATGTTGTAAAGATAAAAGGAAATTAGTGGACCATTAGGATTTGTCTTTCTTATTGTAAAAGGAAATTAGTGGGTAAAAGGAAACACTAATGCTAGACAACTTAAAAATTTAGCCCAAATTTCAACCCAAATGATGTGGCAAGTGATTTTTTCATTAACCACATCATCTCATGTTGTGTGTGGTGATGACAACTCACTTGCCACATCATTTGGGTTGAAATTTGGACTAAATTTTTGGGTTGTCTAGCATTACTCAAAAGGAAAACTATTTGGATAGTTGAGCCTATTGGACTCTAAACTAAGTTAATTGTTTGGACTCAACAATATAGAATTTGAGTTTGAGTGTCGATATTTACACCCCTAAAAAATTGTATGTGAACCCCTTTTTATACACACACCTCATTAAAAAATTTAAAATGTTTTTACTTGTAAGCACACCCCACATATTACCAAATATGCCCTTTTTCTTCATTTTTAAAAAATATTATAAATTAATGAGTTATAAAATAGTTAAATAAAAATTGAAAATAAATAAATTAATAATCGTATGGAGATACAAGGAGCCAAGCCTGAAGCCTCCTTCTAGAATCAAAAACTTGGAGATGGAGCTTTTTTTTTCTTTCCATATATATATATATATATATTTCCTCTTTAGAAGACTGCTCTACAATTTTCACTTTTTTCTTATTCTAACTATACAATTCCAATTAATACGAAAGAATTAGTCAATCAATAACATTAATTGAATCTATTTGTATATTTAAATTTATATTCATTTTTTATATATATTAATTTAGTTTATTAATTAACTTCAATTATTTTCTCTTCTTAATTTGTTTTTGTATAACAGTTAGTTGATATATATAATTTTAAATAATCACTATTTAAATCTTAATTAATAACAAAAACAGAAATTTAGTCAAAAAGGTATTTTTTTTATTTGTGTAACTGATTATAATATTTGTTAAGAAGACATCTCCATCCACAGCTTTGAAGCTGATGGATCTGTGATCTACACAGATAAAATCAACGGTCATTTCATATGAGATGTTGATCCAACTATGTGTGATGTTGATTGCATATGCAGGACTTGTTTGAAAAATTATCAACCCCCTTGTAAAGGCATACGAAAACATCATCGACCCGATGACCCAAATAAACCTTAGATAGGTTTAAAACCTATCAAAAATAAACCTCTACCAATTTATGACAGAGCTTTACAGATCTTGAGATTTGAAGGTCTTCTGCCTCCTGACCCAGAACCAGGACCTCTGATCCCTACTTTACCTTAACCGATTCCATGTTCATGGCTTCCAACTATGACCAGGATTTCCCTCTCCTGGAACCATCTTCCAACCCAGAAAAGAACAAATTTTCCTGACCTTTTATCCAATCCACTGAAGTCCTACCTGATGGATCTCTAAAACATCCTTCACAGGTTAAGCAAATTCTCAACTGGCAAACCCATAATGCCAGAATCCAAAATAAAGTTCTTAACTCTATTGATCAGAAGATTGATCGAGTCTCCCATCATGTCTCTCAATATGAACATAGCCTCCAACGAATTGATTCTGTTTTCAGAGACTTACTCACTGATCTTCAGTCTAAGGGGTCATTTGTTTTTTTGTCTGAAGACTGAATAGTCCTGAATTTTACTGAAGACTGAATAGTGACTGAAACCTGAATCTGAATGACATGTTTGTTTGTTTTTTTCCTCACATCTGAATGTACTGTCAACATGTTTGTTTTTTACAAATAAAATTGTCTGAAAAGAAATAATTTTACATCTATACCCATGTTAATTATACATATAATATAGAATAAAAACAATCCAAAAATAATAATTATGTATGAACACATATGATCATGATCTTCTTCTTCGATTACAAACAAACTTTATTTTTACTAAGAAAAGAAAAGGGTTTTTTTTTTTATAAAAAAATAAAATAAAATAAAATAAAAGGGGAGTAGGAAAACTCACACAAAACACTCTAAAAAAATAATATATAAATACATCACCCTAATATCATAATAAAATATTGATATTAAATACCAATATGAGAAGTGATTAGGGTTTTTTTTTTTTTTTTTAAGCTATTTAAAATAAGCAATATATTAAAATAAAGATTTCTATACAATATATAATTATGATGAAATTGAAAATATGTTATATATGGAGGATAATATTGGAAGAAAAGATTTTAGATTGCATTTAATACAATTAAGTGATTTACAATTAAGTGAAAAGTCAGGATTTCTTACTTTTTATTTTATTGTTTTTTAGTATTTTAAAGTTGTTTGACCACTTAAAAAAACAAACAAAACAACTTAATAATTATGATTCAGACCCATTAAGTCTTAAGTGGAAAAAACAAACGACTCCTAAGATCTCCAAATTAGATGTTGATCTTCACAGATACATCCATCATGGATACTTCGGCTCTGAATTTGACAAAAAAGAAAGAGAGATCAAACGACTCAGAGAACAGCTAGAATAATTGAACAGAGATCATTTTAGCACTGCACCACCTCCTTATATGCCAAAACCCTACACTTAGACCTTGATGTTTCCTTCATCACCTTCCTACTCTCCTCCATCTAGAGCTCTAGATGCTTCTCAGTACTTTAAATCCACCGGAGAACTTTTTTGAAAGTACCCTCATCTCTCTCCTCCTAAGAAACCGACCAAAAGGTCCTCCAAGACTAGAAAAGATAAGCAACCAGCTTCAGACAAATACAGACCTGCGCTGTACACTTCACAGCATTCTATCACATCTTCCGACTCGAAACTAGATTCTATTGCTACAAACTCCTCCTAGTCCTCTTGGAATACAATTTCTGACAACTCTCTCCCTAGCCCTGATCTCGCTGATCTCACCCCAGTCTTTATGGCTTTAAGAACATATCCTCAGCCTTCTGTTCAAACCTACGACTCCCTTGATGATGCCTCCACTGGACCAACTCCATATGTGGAAGAACCACAAGAAAATGTTCCTGGTCAACCACATAGTTCCAGACCAACTAATGGTCCCTGGTTCAACCTTGATGACTCCTCTCTAAAATCCTGGAGAAAAAAGATTTCAGAAATGAGTGCATGGCTTGATCTACAAATAGCAAAATTCGAACAGAATCTGGAAGCTATTCTCAGAGAATTCGTTTCCTGCTTCACAGGTTCTCTTAGAGACTGGTACCAAGCTCTCGGAGAATATCGACAATTACAATTTGTCAGAGCACCTTACGCCTCTCAGGCTATGGGGTACATATTCAGACAATTTCTTGGTGATTCCGACCATTTCTACAAACAAGCCAAACAAGAATTCTTTGATATGCGCTGTTGCTCTCTCCAAAAGAAAGATATTATGTTCCACTACAAACAGATGTCATGCAGGTACCACATCCTTAGTGGAATCAATGACCAAAGTCTCAAGCAAGTCTATATGAATTCTCTTCCAGAAGAACTTCAAGATGAATTACAAAGAAAAATTGATGCTTCTGGCAGAACCCTCAATGACACTACTCTTGGTGAAATTCATATGTACTCCTTTGGTGTATTGGAGAAGCTTTGCACTACATGAAAGGTCTTCTCCAAGATGATAAAAGAAGGACGAAAATATGAATCCAGTTGTAAGCAATCATCTCTGCAGATCAAGTGCAAATCAAAAGATACATGCACTTGCAAGACCAAGAAGAAGCATCATTTCAAATCCTCCAAGCCCAAACACAGGAAAAACAAATCGTTTAAGTATTACAAGAAGAAGTCCAAATGAGCATGGAACAAGTCTCAGAAATGCTTCATCAGTGGACAAAAAGGTCATTATGCGAATAAATGCCCTAACAAAAAAGCAAAGTTAGCCAAATTAGTTCATCAGATTGAACAACTTGCAAAAGACATTCCATCTGATGCTGACATAGAATCCATCTTCTCTGAACAAGAGTGTGTTGATTAAAGCACGAGTTTTGTGCTTTAAGATATAGACGCTACATCAGATTTAGAATACTCTATCACTCAAACGCTGATATAATCCAAGAATCCTATCAGGCTTCACATGTTATTTCTCAGTCAGGACCTCAAGTCCAAATCCATATTCTTCCTAAAAAATACTCCAAACCAATTGAGGTCATTGCTTACTTCAACATAGGATCTCATAACACCATGATGAATTCTAAGATCCTTCCTCCTAGTGCATGGAAACCCTATATCCGCTATTTTAAAGCAGATGATGGAAAAATATTTACTACTAATCTAATTTCTAGAAACAAGATTGGTATTAAGATTTTTCCGTCTTATACTATTTGGGTCCGTGTTATTGGAACACCATTACCTGACAAAGATATCCTCATTGGATGGGATGTCTATTGCCATTTTCCAGTGCCAATCTCTCCGCTTTCTACCTACTAGGATCAGATTCAAAAGGGATTTCAAAGCATTCTCAAACATTCTCAAGATCTTCCATTTATCTGAAATCGAACCATCATTCGACCAGATCCAACGAAAGCTTCTACACTTCTGCTCCAATAGTCATGCGGAATTCCACCATCCGAATCCATTGTGGAAAAACTCAGACTTCTTCATCAAGCTACCCTTCAAGCTCAATGAAGATGTTAACCCTACAAAGGCTACACATTCTGGCATGTCACCTTCTGACCTTGAATTAGCAAATGAAGAATGTGATGTCTTGCTCCAGCAAGGCCTCCTTGAGCCCACTTCCTCACCATGGGCATGTCAAGCATTCTATGTTAATAAACACTCTGAACAACTCAGAGGAAAGAAAAGATTGGTCATTGACTATAAGCCTCTCAATCTTTTCCTCCAAAGTGAAAAATTCCTTGTTCCACGAACCAACATGCTATTTTCACAACTTCCAGGAGCCAACATCTTTTCAAAGTTTGATCTCAAGGAAGCTTTTTGGCAAATTGGTATCCATCCTAGTGATAGATACAAAACAGCCTTCTGTCTTCCGAACGCCCAGTATCAATGGACCGTCCTCCCATTCGGCCTAAAGACAACCCTTTCACTATTTCAAAAAGCCATCACCGGGATTTTTTATCCTATCCTCCATTCAGCCTTACTTTACATTGATGATATTCTCTTATTCTCTGCAGACGAGAATTCACACAACCAACTCATTCATCATTTCCATGATTTAATAAATCAGTACGGTATTATGCTCTCCGAAAAGAAAAGCATGATTGGCAACAAAGAGATAGAATTCCTTGGTATGCATATTTCAAATGGCCAATACCGTCTTGGGCCACACCTGGCTTTACAACTCCTTGATTTCCCTGGCTCAAACCTAACACACAAACAAGTTCAACAGTTTCTTGGAATTATTAATTTTATCAAAGATTTCATCCCACGATTCAGCCGTTACACTTTAGTTCTCTCTATCTTTTTAAAGAATCCTCCTCCTCCCTGGAGCGCTTTACACACCGATGCAATAATTCAACTTAAGAAAATAGCACAGTCTCCGCCGGCTCTTACCATTCCATCCTCCGGCCAGCTTATCCTCCAGACTGATGCTAATGACACCTTTTGAGGTGCCGTCCTTATCGAAGAAAAAAATGGTCAAAAAAGATACTGTGGTCACACCAGCGGTCATTTCAAACTTGCCCAACAGCACTATCACACTATCTACAAAGAGATTCTCGCAGTTAAAAATAGAATCCAAAAGTTTGATTTCCACTTCAGGACAAGAAACTTTATTGTGGAAATAGATAATTCATCTTTTCCAAATATCTTCGAGTTCTGCAATAAGATTCCACATAATCCTCAACTGTTGAGACTCAAAGACTGGTTCTCCAAATATCATTTCACTATTAAGCACGTGAAATGACAACATAATATAATTGCAGATATGCTTTCTAGACCACAACCAGTCCACCTTATTACATCATCTAGGCGAGTTCCATTAGTTCTCATGGCTACCTCAGCCTCCTCCTCCTCCTCAACTCTCACGCCATGTCTCATAGCTCTTACCAACCTAACCTAACCTTCCCTCCAGAGCTACTACAATCTCTCCCTCCAGATCAACAACCCACGCCTGATCAAATTCAAGACTTTGCAAAGTCACACCTTTATGTCTATCTGTCACAACTCTAAAGTCAAGGATGTCGTCATAATCTCATCAACCCAACAAAACCTTTCCTTAACCCTTCCTGATGCCCCCCTTTTATTATTTCACTCCTCAAGTTGTATGGTTTTTATGGTGTTTGTCAGTTCTCCATCATCATGCCATTGTTTTCCATCTTCAGGCATTATATGGTCATCTACATGATCCGGCTCAACAACACTCCCTCATGTGGACATTCCTTCAATGGTTTGATTCCTTATCACATTGGAAAGATGAACTCACCAAACTCATGGGACAATATAATTTATGGAAGCTTGATCATGAAATAGCCTCGTCTGTGTCTTGCATCTGGATACTTCATAGACCCTATCGCTATAATCCTCATAAAAAGCTTCTTTGGACATCTAACATGAGTTATGAATGGCACACCACCTTTGATTACCCACAGACCTAAACTTCAGATACGCCTGCTAAACTTTCTTTGTGATACCAATGGTGTCTCTACAGATGAATACTTCATCCTCCTAAGAGTACCCAGAGACTCCTCATAAAGTTGGCATCCATTCTAAGATTCTTACTTGCAGGACTCACAGGACCCTATGGCCATTGATACCCTGTCCTGTTTTATTTGTGGAGCTATTGATTCAAATGATGAAGACCATAATAATTGCAACATCTCTAGCCCGTGATCTTATCCCTTCAGGATACAGTTCGTCTCCATGATTATGTATAATATTTATGTGTGTGCTTTTATTATTGTGTTTGTCTCTTTCTGCCACATGTCCCGACAGACTTTATGTTTGTAGTCTTTATCCTTATCTTGTCGACCACATGCATGGCAAAGTTTCTGTACAATATTCTGGTTGTATTCTCTCACTCCTCTTATATAAGGGAGAGTCTCTTCTGTAAAAGGGGCAATCACTCAATATAATATAAATAAAAGTTTTGTGTTACTCTCATGGCTTTCTAAATTTTCTCATCTTCTTCTTCAATATTTCTCTATAAGATGAACAACAGTCTGTAATATCTAAATATGCTCTGTGCTTGCCTCTAGTTGAAGATCCTGCACATCAGAAAAAAGATATTGATTTCTTGGCTTAAGGTCCTTATTCGTTTATGGAAAGTCACTCTGTGAGTACCCTGTTTAGGCCGTAGGTGCCGCTTTGTGGGGAAAACTTTAAGACTGAAAGTTGACGGTTCAAGGCTCCCTACCACCAGCCATGGGGGGTAGGTGTCTTTATCCCTATTTCTCCATTTCCTCCAAACCTTATATATAATATATTAATATATATATATATTCTTAATATGTTTATTCTTTCTATTTTACTAAGTATATATGCTTCTTTATAACTTTAAAACCTAACCCTAAATCCTATATACTTCTTTGTAAAAACTACTTCATCCCCATTTTCCCCAAATGCGGAAATGGAGAGGATGGGGGAGGGTTTGGAAAATGGGGATGTGGATAGGGATGTGGGGATCTATATCCATCCCCATTTCCCCTAATTCTATCACATTTATGTAATTGATGTTGTGGATCCAAGTCATATCATCTTCACAAACTTTTAATTAATTGTAATAGTTAAAAAAAAAAAAAAATTGGTTGCGGCAAAAAAAAGTTATAAAATTCCATCACAAAATTTGCAGGGGATTAAAGTGAAAACGTTAAGCAAACTTTAGTAATAATGCAGAGTTTTGTGGTGTATTTTGGAAATTCATGTAACTTTAAATTGAATAGCAAGCGTGGCGAGTACAGTTGCCCTCCAGTTTTTGAGTTCAATTAGCTTCAAAGTTCAAACTAAGAGGGGTGTATTGGATTGGGATTTTAATAAACAATTTTAGGAAATAAAAGTCTGGTGGTATTGGATTGAGACTTTTTAATAAGTTAGATAAGTCTGGTGGTATTCGATTATGACTTTTAAGATATTCTTAAAAAGTCCATAATATCTTGTGGTATTGGATCCAGACTATTAAGATTTTTTTAAAAAGTCTATAATATCTTGTGGTATTGGATCTAGACTTTTAAGAGGTAGCAAATTGTCTAGTGGTATTGGATTGAGATTCAGATTTGTAGGATTTCATGACAATATAGATTATCTAGACTTTTTAGTGATAAATATAAATACCAAGACCCCAAAATTGTCTTGCCTTTTCACATCAGACTTTTTATACTCGCTCAAGACTTTTCAGAAAATAGCAACAAGGTTGTGAAGAAACCCTAACAACAGACTAGGTTCAGATAACCTTTTTCTCGTGTGCCCGTGTACGTAGCTGGTTTGCTTCTGCTTTGTATGTTGATTTTCGTGTTTTGCTGTTGCTAATACGTTCAAATTCTTGCTTCTGCTTGAACTGCTAACACCAATAGAAGCCATTCAAATATATATATATATATATATATTTCTTACAAATTCTTTTCAATTAAAATCAGACTTTTGAATATTTATATATATATATATACCAATAGAAGTCATTCAAATAAAAGTCTGTGATTATATATTTTTGAATAATATTTAGTTATTTAAGCAAAATAATTTATAATATAAAAACAAAACAGTCAAGATGAATGGTTAAAAAAAAAAAAAAGACAGACTTCATCGCCCAGAAAAAAAACTTTATCACCCATAAGTTGAAGTCTAACATAATAACATTATTGTGGTATTTGTTTTTTAGAGTTTAACTTCTTATTTATTAAACTCAGAAGAACAATCACCTATGCCGGCTCCTTTGTATTTGTTTATGTACACTACCTAGTTTGAGTTTCTCAATTTGGGTATGTGTGTTAGCTAGCAAATTTATAGGCCCATATTTTTTTTTTTTTTTAAAAAAAAGTCTAAAAAATCTTTAAATAAAGTCTAGATAATCCTAATACTCTATAAATAAAGTTTAGATAATCCTAATAGTCTATAAATAAAGTCCATAGACTCTTTTTAAAAAAATTCCAAAATCCTAAAAGTCTAGTCCATATAATCCTAATTGTCTTTAAAATCCATAAAATCCATAAAATCCTACCACCCAAAAATTGTCTATTAAAATCCCAATCCATTACACCCCCTACAACTCTTCTCGCTTCTCCGGCTCAGAATGGAACAACATAGCGCAGAAACGGCGTCGTCTTCGTCCTCTTTAATGACAGATTTTCTTCGGCAGGCCGGTGGTGCTGCGGTCATCGACGGTGGACTTGCGACGGAGCTCGAAAGCCACGGCGCCGACCTCAATGATCCCTTGTGGAGCGCCAAATGCCTCCTCTGCTCCCCTCACCTCATTCACAGGGTACCCCTCTCCCTCTAAAACCACTGTGTGTTTTGTAATCTGATTGGTTTTTTCATCGTCAAACGTTAGAGATTCAGATTCAGATTCAGATTTTTTTTTTCTTAAATATTTATGTTTGACATTTTAAAATTTTGTAGAGTTTGTGTTCATGTTTTAAAATATTCATGCCCAATGGAACAGTATAGTTTTATATTGTAGAACTTGCTGCTTCAACAAGGTCTTGAGGATTTTAAAATATTTTTTTATGATCTTTGATTGATAAGAAGTAGTATTGAATATCAAACAGTTGATATTTAATCTGCAATATGGCAATTTATATCTTTTGGTTATCCAGTGAGTTGTTATTATATCCACGTTTTTGGTGAAATGAATATGTTTTTGTTGATGATTTAAGGACACGCAGGTCCAATACAAATTCCTAGTAGGATGAGAAATTAAGAAGATAAAAAAGATGATGGTTTTTCTGGGAGGGTATCCTGAATCCTGATGCTAATTATTCATTAAATGAAGTGATTAAAAATGCAAGAAAATTGAAACTTGGACTGGGTTTTGAAAAAGGAAATTGTTTAACCAACCGGGACTGGCCTTTCATGGAGTGCTTTATAGAAGATAATTAAATTGGTAAATGGATAGTGTCAATTATATTTGAGTTGCAAGATAGCTAATGGATGAGTAACTCCCATTTTAGGGTTTGCTATCACTTTAGAGTTTATCATTCTGTATCACTTTTGAAACTGTAACAGGAATGTGATAAATCATAAACCATAATATTGTATAACCTATCAAAAAGTAAAAAAAGTGATAAAACATATGTAATGTTAATGATGGTTTGTTTTCATCATGTACTGACTACTGAGTTTCTAAATGGAGCAGGTACACCTTGACTACCTTGAAGCTGGTGCAGATATTATCATCACAGCATCTTATCAGGTGTTCAAAATTCTCTTTCTGTCTGTCTGGCTCATTATTGCTGCTTCTGAGACTAACACTCGGGTTTATTTAAATGAGAACAGGCCACAATCCAAGGGTTTGAGGCAAAGGGCTTCTCCAAAGAAGAAGGTGAAACTATGCTTAAGAAAAGTGTGGAAATCGCTTGTGAGGCACGGGATACGTATTATGAGAGATGTAGTGAAAGTACTTGTGATGTCACAGGAGATGGTAAGATTCTCAAACACCGTCCAATTTTAGTTGCGGCAGCTGTGGGCAGCTATGGGGCATATTTGGCTGATGGATCTGAGTACAGGTGAGGAAAGCCTATTCACTAAAATCATTACATTAGCAATTTACTGCAGTTTTATTAACTGATATTAGTATTACTGAATCTAGTAGTTCACCATCAAGAGAGCTTCTTTTTATTTATTTATTATTATTTTTTTTTTCATGAATATTAAGATTTGTGAACCATTTTTTTAGAAGTATGATCATATATGATCCATAAGCGTGATATGAAGGATCCCTTTACTCTAAAGTATATCATTGGCATAAGTGAGCAGGTGTAACCATTTGCTAACCTGCTATTCATATATTATTGAACCTTGTTCCGTGGCATGAATCACAAACTAAAACCCAAATTAATTTTGCTAGCATCTATTCTAATTAAATGTCCTTTGTGTGAATTGAACATTGAACCTCATTAAATGAGCTACAGTTTAGTAATAATTTGCTTTTTACGTTGTTGCTGTGTCCTATTTACAGTGGAAACTATGGTGATGCAATCACACTAGAAACTTTGAAAGATTTTCATCGCAGAAGGGTTCAAGTCCTTGTGGAATCTGGTCCTGACCTAATAGCATTTGAAACAGTGCCAAATAAACTAGAAGCTCAGGTATTGACCAGATGCTTGTGGATGATAAATGACATATTAGTATTTTTCAGTTTCAGAAGTTTAAAGTTTATGGATATGTTATCACTTAATATCTTCATCCATAAAATGATTGAAATTTGTTTAGATTTGGTCATTAAGGTGTCATTTTTGTTTTAATTGTAAAATGATCAAGTATTTAAAACAGGCCTTTGTTGTAACTTTGTCGGTAAACAGCATCATTCTACGCATGCCCATAGATTTCCAAACATTGTCAATAACAATTCCATTTAATTGTCTGAGAGAGCACTTCAAGTTTCTGATTGAATCAAAGCTTGAACTACTTAAAACTGGAGTAAATGGCCATGGGAAAATTTTTCTACTTAGTAGTGATTCTTGCTGTAATTTGGTACCAACTTTCTTCATATTTATGCTGTGTTATTGTAGGCTTATGCCGAGCTCTTAGAGGAAGAAGACATAAGAATTCCTGCATGGTTTTCTTTTAACTCGAAGGATGGTAACAATGTGGTCAGTGGTGATTCTTTGGTTGAGTGTGCCTCAATTGCTGAATCATGCAAAAAAGTTGTTGCTGTAGGAATCAACTGCACACCCCCTAGATTTATTCATGGACTAATTTTAGCTATTAAGAAGGTATAGTTATTGTGCTTCTGTTCTTCTATTGATAATAATAATCATCTACTAGAGTTGTTATTTCGTTTTTTTAATTATTTTCTCATGTTTTCAAGTTGAGCATTGAATTAAATTTACCTCCCAAACTTCTTTCAAATAGAGATGAAAAGTTTCTCTGCAATTTGTATCTAATTAATGCAATGGGTGCCTGGGTGGCCCTCTGCTAACAGTACTATGTCTTGTTTAAGTCAAACCTAAAGTTCACAGTTGTATTTTACGTATATTGTTTTAATTAAATATTCCACTTTTCTTGATAATAGAATAATTTGACTGTGCTAATACAACATTCACTGTAACCATGGTGAACATGACATGCTACCTGTGAGTGCAAGACATGCTAATGTTCTGGCAGTTTTATTCTTGCAGCTGCTCTAATACCGTGTAATTTTGTTACAGTAGAAATAGGCTCTATTTGTCCAATCGCTAATGGTTTTGTAGTAAACAGGCTAGTCAATTACAAATAATCATAAGAGTCATGTTTGTTTTGTCTTCCTTTTCTGTTCTTATTTTATTTTATTTTAATTTTATTTCTGAGGTTAAAGTTACCAGAATCTATTTTAGCCTTTCAAGGGACTTGAATTATCTTATCATATAACAATGGGCACTCTGCTTATGGAAAACTGATTTTCCTTAATGATTTCTTCAGGTGACTACTAAACCAATACTTATATATCCTAACAGTGGCGAGTTTTATGATGCTACTATAAAGGAGTGGGTGGTAAGTTCTGTTTTGTTGTGAACTGAGCTTTGGATTTCTTATAAATTTGCAGAACATGCAAAAGAAATACATTTTTGGGATAGGCTATGTTGATAGTATGAACGCCTTGGCTTATGTAAAAAGTTTAACTTTGAAAAGCAACACGCTCACACACATATACCAATATCATCTTGAATTTCTTTTCTCTAATTCTATGTAGTATTGATCTCTTTTTTCTTGGTAACTGTGTTATGGCTTTAAGAACCTGATAGAGAAATTGTTATTGTCCAGTAATGATTTTATTGTTGGTCTTCTCTACATTTCATTCTGAATGTTGCTGTCTTGTATATCCTGTTTGGCATTGAAAATTTTAGAATGCTTAGATAAGAGAGTTAATTTTTCCATCAGTCTGATGTTTCTTGTTATTTTGAAACTCCAAATGAGATCCAGAATGATCATTATTGCTTCCTAATTCATAACAAGCCAATCCAACTCTGACTTTGTGCTTGCTCCTGTTGCAGCAAAACACTGGGGTTTCGGATGAAGATTTTGTGACTTATGTAAACAACTGGCGCAAGGCTGGGGCTTCCCTTGTGGGAGGTTGTTGTAGAACAACTCCAAATACTATTAGAGCCATATACAGGACCATGTCCAATAGATCTCCTGTCTGAACCGGCAGTATTTACGCTGCTCATGAATGGAGTGGATTTGAATCCAACCGAGATGTCAACAATGGTTTGGAGTGTCCTGAATCCAACCGAGATGTCAACAACCGCCTGTTGTTCTAAGATGAGTTAATAAAATTGCGTTCTTCTCCATGATGTGCCTATCACTGTTTGCAGATTAATTCATCAAAGTAAAGGCTTCATCTAATTGAGAGGCGGTGTGACAAAAATATTTTGTATAAGTACTCAAGTAGCTTTGCCTCATATAAGAATTATTCATCTAACCTTCAAAAGACTGAAAGTTCAGAAGAAAATAGAATTATGAGTCTTCACCGGTTCCGGACACCCCTCTGGTTCATGCAACGTAACTAAACACATAATTCACTTTTGCAAGGGGCTGATTTTCTGAAGAAAGCAAAAATACAACAGAAAAGGAAAACAACCACAAATTTCCCATTTTTCTATTATGAATACTATTTTATCAGCAAAAGATCCCAGCTTGAGCTGCTTAAAATTCATATGTAGAACAAAGAACAATTAAGTTGTCAAATGTCAGTGATCCATTAACACCAATGCAACAATAAATGTACTCAAAACACATTACTCACATTCTGATATTCCTGACAACTTGAAATTACAGATTAGAACCCAATCCTTTTACAGCAAGAAATGTTTTACATATTTAGACTATACTTCATGCATCACAATAGTAAGAGAGGATTTCTCAAAAAAAAAAAAAAATAGTAAGAGAGGATGGCTATAAGCATCTGATTATGCATCAAAACCAGAATAAACACCACTTTCTCTTAATAACCTCTTCTCTTCCTCAACGTAATTCTTGGCCCTACTAGCTTGACCAAGCTCTCTTTTTCTCTTCTCCTTCTGGGAGAAAGAAACATTCTTCTTCTCTTTCTCTTTCTCTTGATCCTTCCAAGTTTTGTCCATTACTACAGCTCCAGGTTTCTGTTGCTCTTCACTGGATTTTTCAGACTCCTTACCTTCACGATGTTCTCTGCCAGTAGACCATGTCCAATCCGGCTGCACATCTTCTTTTGGTAGAGGCACATTTAAAACTGATAGTCCACCTTTATAGCCATACCGCTTCAATGCTTCGAAGTCCAAAGCACCACTCGTTTTCCTTCTGGAATTAACTGTACACAAGCAGTTAAAAATATGTAAATACTGTATACAAAAAGAGCTCAACAAACAAGAATGTGTATTTTTTATTTAACAAGTTAACAGGCAAGAGTAGCTACAGATCCACAATTCTATTAATCCAACTCCAGAAACCTTCTTCACAACATCAACGAAAGTTGCAAAAACTGGGATGTCTCATGTATGTACTCATTAAAATGTTGAAATAAATACAGGGTCTTGCTTCATTATCATTCAACAGAAGTATTCTTTTACACTTTGTATACAAGTTTCAAAGTTTTCTTTAATCAAAATCTAGATGCTATTTATTTGATGGGGTTGTATAAATTATTTACGAGGGATGAGGCAATCAAAAACTATATTAAAGTATGTCTGGAAGAGTAACAGTAATTTTCTCTAATTTTCAGATATCTATTTCTTAAATCTAATTCAACTTAATTTAAATAGTTAGAGACTTTCTTCCTACTCTTGTCAATTTGTCACGCAAAAAATTTATTCACACACAATTTTCTTCCATTTATGGAGCTACTTGGCTGTCAATAGACAATGTAAAACAATCTTATGACATTTAAATATCACTTTTTCTCCAAAAAATAATAATTCAAATTAGCATGAACAGCCCCAAACATAGAGCTGAATATCATGAACTCCGAGTAAAATATCAACGAACAACAGATAAAAATACAAATACCCAAAAAAAAAAAACCTTGACTGGTTATTTTGTTTGGCTTTCCAACATCTTTGTCGGCTTGAGCATCTGAGTCCGATGACGACGACGAATCGCTATCTTCATCATTCCACGGTACGCCCCTCTTCATGCTATATAAATGATGGCTTCAAAGCAAAACCAGAATTAAAGAAGGAGGGTTAGGGTTTGCCAAATTCACCTTTTCAACGCAAGTTTGACTAACGTGATTTTTTTTTATATTTATAAACTAACTGTTAAAACGACTGGTGGGATAAAACGACACCGTTTAGAGAAGTCAAAAGACAAAAATAACTGACAGCAACACTAAACTGCGACTTCAAGGGTTTTTCTCCAAAATTTAGGAACGACTGTAGAGATTTTGGTGCAGTGGCCGCCACTGTTATCATCTGAACTGTGAAGGCGCCAGATTCTCCATTGCTTGCGATTATAAGGTGCGCGAAACCAATTGTTGTAGATGATAATTATTCATATTTAGTCTTTCCTTGAATTTAAATTTTCAAGTTATTAAATATGACCTAGCGAGGCATTTTTCACATTTTTTTTTATTCTGTGATTTCATTTGAACGATGCTATGCTTTCTTTTCATTCATAATTTAAGTTGGGTGTGCCATTAATTACTTATTGACTGCAAAGAAATTGTCTTGCTAATGATTAGCCTATTTATTGTGTTCTTCAAGCTTCTGTTTTGCATTTGAATTTGTCTCTAAACGCTTCTTCTAGATTTACTCAGACCAAACCCAGAACCAGGCCATGTTATGTATGTTCGGTATCACAATAGTGTTTTATGAAAACAACTATAACTAGAGAGAATTTCAGGTAATTAATGGCTATCAAATGAAGAAGAAGAACTGTGTTTTCATTAACTAACTACATCTGAGTACAAAACCTGTACTCCTGTATATATAAATATATGTACAGGATGCAACTACAATAATTGGGTCATAATTAACTTCCTAATCAATAATCATTAGTAAGTAGTAACAAACACAAACAACCTCTAACTATCTTTTAATAAATATCTTAACAGAATAAACTTCCTCTTCACCGATACTGGACTTCGATCATGATTATGATCAACCTTTACAAGCCACAAGCCACTTGATCTTTACATGACATCCTTAAGTTAGCTTGACCTGAGTGTAGTTAAGTGCTTCATTTCTGCTTATAAATTTTAGTAGCTGCTGTTAACTTATCCTTAACAGATTCCAACTAGGGTGGATTGTTGGTCAATATGTAAATATGTATTGTCCTGGATGTTAGGTGCTTCAATTTTATATTTTCTTCTTTATTATTCCTTTGAATTATTTCTTTTAATTTTTTTTTTCCAAAGTGTCGTGTTGCTCTGTCTTACTTTGAAGCATAAATGGAGATCATCAATACTTTAAATATATATATATATATATATATTGTGAGAAATTCCTTAAATCGATCCAACTAATTTAAAGTTCAAATGGGTTGGGGGACTTGGCTTATGCATAGATTATTCCACCCAAAAGGTGGAGCTGGCATCCAACCTGATCCAAAAAATTGATGGCATGAGAAAACTCTATGCTGAAAGTTTAGAGATGTTTTTCACTATTTAAGAATCTGAAAAGTGCAGAAGGTGGGAATTCTTTTCCTGTTTATATCTTGACCTGAATTTAGCATGTGTAAGATATATTTTGTTCATGTATTACATAATTTGCTTGGATTGCACTGTATGTTTTGTCTCACAAATTCATTTGGTTT
Source organism: Acer campestre (assembly GCA_954870605.1). Taxonomy (NCBI): domain Eukaryota; kingdom Viridiplantae; phylum Streptophyta; class Magnoliopsida; order Sapindales; family Sapindaceae; genus Acer; species Acer campestre. Next base: position 15,092,186 of record OX940802.1, on the reverse strand, counting down.
CATGAATATTCTCACCAGGTGGTTCCAATTGGACAGTGTGTCACAACAGTAACGGGTTACTGTGTTCTTCATTATGGAAATTACAGCGGATGTTAAAGATGCCTCCCTCATCTTGATCAAGCAAGGAGCTGAAGCTGTAAGTGTAGATAAACACCCTTCTAAGATCCTGTATGGGAAGCTGCAAGGAAATCGGGTTGACTTTTATAATGCTGGATAAGGTTTATACAAGTGAAAATTGCCAGCCTGATTGTTTTGCAGTTTTCCATGCAGCTGCAAAAAGCATCGTTTTGGCCTGTATGGTTTTCTTTTGCCCTTTCTGATAATGAAATTTTCTTTCAGAGAATTTTTGAGTCAACATTTGTAGGAAGGAGATCTATAGTCAAGGAACGCTTTTCAAAGAAGTACAGGCATCCGTCTTTGGATTCAAAGCTTACTCTCAAGGGCCTGAATGCTGTCAGTTGCTTGGATGAGATGCTCTTATATTATTTTTATTGTCATACCGTAGCAAATGATTACTTTGTTGTTCTCTGAGTTTTTGCATAATATACTTTTGAGCAGGAAGCTAGGTGCATGACTAAAGCGAGACGACTTGGGGTCACCACTCCAGTGTTGTACGCTGTTGACCCTGTGCTACATACTCTGACATTCGAGTATGTGGAGGGTCTTTCTGTTAAAGATATATTCCTTGAATTTGGGTTGCATGGCATAGTGCAGGAGCGGTTGGATGATATTGCAATGCAGATCGGTGATGCAATTGGTAAACTGCATGATGGCGGTCTTGTTCATGGTGACTTGACCACATCAAACATGTTAATTCGGAGTGGTACAAACCAGTTGGTGAGTTACTTACTCTTCTCCACTTATTATCTCTCTCTGGTTTTTTTTCTTCTTATAATATGAAGCTGTTTTACAACCATCATTATCTTATGTCAGGTTCTGATTGACTTTGGTCTGAGCTTCACATCTACACTTCCAGAAGACAAAGCTGTTGACTTATATGTACTTGAGAGAGCCTTGCTTTCAATGCATTCTACATGTGGGAATGTGGTAAGCCAGTTGTATTTAGTTTAGGTCAATCCGGTGTGATTTTTTTTTTTCTTTTTCTTTTTCTTTTCTGATTGTGCTCCTTGGTAGATGTTAGGTTGAGCATGTAGGAAAAAACTCTAAAAATCAAAATCGCAGATTTCATGTAAAACATGTCATGCTATTGAATTTTACGTTCTCATTGGTTTTGGAAATGATTTAATGAAGACTTGGAAAAAAAACTAAAATCACAGTTTCAAAAGGGGATTTATATGCAGGACTTTATTCTAATAGTGCTTCAAAATACATCATATGTTTTCTGTGTCTAGTTTCTGAAATCTGTACCAAACAGAAAAATTTATATTTCAAATTGGTCACCTCACTTGTTACATATGTCTGTAGATGGATCGAATACTTGCTGCCTACAGGAAATCTTCAAAGCAGTGGTCATCAACACTGAACAAGCTAGCTCAAGGTGCAACCTTGTTCTTTTTTATATTGTCTTGTTTTATCAAGATTTTGTTTCTTGTGTTATGCTTATCTCACTTACGTTTCCGTTTTGTGTCGCACGTTACTGTAGTACGACAAAGGGGTCGGAAACGCACCATGGTTGGATGAGCCTCATCAATTACTTATTATGGTAAGAGTAGGAGATTAATGTTGGACTAATTAATTAATGTGATATTTCCGTGTACATTTTGTGTTGTTTTTGTCAGCACTTTTAGTTATACTGTTAATGACTTGCTTGGAACCTTTAGCCTGTGCTATCTTTATGAATATAAGTGCAACATTTTGGGTTCAGCTGGCTTGCATATATTTGTTCGAAAAGTTGTATTTAAATTGTCATATTGAATTAGGTTTATCATTTTCACGACATTCACGCCGCGTCTATAAGTTCTGTTTCCATAATTTTTGTGTCCAACTCATGCATGGAGTGCTCAGTGGTCTGCAGTATTATATCACATAGTTGCGCACTGGGAATTCTTATCATTCTTTTGGGTGGATATTGTTTTGAGGAAAATCTCCCAATATCAAAATTTCTTCAGGTCGACCATCAGTAGAAATATTCCTGAGTGGATAAGTTTTCACATGGAGCCGGTGTCTTGCCCCAGCCACTTTTACATAATAAATGTGTTAGTTAACATAATATGCAGAAATAAATGTGAATGAAAAACATCACTGTTGCAGTATCATTCAATTGCTTTGACATGTCTCAGCAGGAATGCAGCAGCAGGACCATGTTTTCCATTTGATTCATGGTTGCAAGCAGAAAACAATGGTCCCTTTTCAAGTTCTAACATGTTTTCACCCATTGTGAGTACCATGTGATGGCATGTGAAGAAACATGTCATATTTACAATGCTAGTGGTCCTTTGAAACTTGCGGAGCTTGGCAAACACATTTACATCTTTCACTTTCTTTGTCATATTCATACCTTCACATCACCACCTTTCTGTTAAAAAAAAAAAAAAAAAAAAAAAAAAAAAAAAAAAAAAAAAAAAAAAAAAAAAAAAAAAAAGGAACTCTAATTTTATGTGATTTAGGTTTGAGATATTTTTCTCTGTTCGGGCTTCAGGTTGAACTAAGTAGAGTTAAGTTTGGTTGATAAAAGATGTTACCTATATTACCCAGGATTGATTGAGTTTATGTTATTATTATTATTATTATCATAATATGTGGTCAAGATTTGGTTTTTCCTTTTTGAAATAGTCAACAACAATTATCATATTCATACGTGCTTAAGTGAAAACTAGGATTACAACATATCATCATTCAAAAAAATTTACATAATCACTTAGGTTGAAAAGAGGTGAAATGATATATGGCAATTTGGCTCTCCGCCGAAGCAAATTGAAGTTCAGTCCAGTTCAGAGAGTTCAAATTTCGTATCAAATTTAATTTTCTAGACAGCAACGGAATGTACACAGCCTCACTTCCATCGCTTGAAGTGGACCTTGATTTATATAGGTGATGCATAATTAGAGATCTCTAATGCTATTATGCATTCGGAGAAAATTGAGTGTCACGTAAAGTAAATATATAAAAAGTTAGAAAATCCCCCTCCAAAGCTTTAATGCAATTATCTAACTTCAATATGAAGGTGATGTAGCAAAAAAAGATGTTAGATAATATGGATAAATGCCGATTAGAATTTTTAACTCTTTCCATCAATAATATTATAGCATATTTAATTGTAAAATAAAAAAGGAGATAGTGAAATAAATGTTTTATTATAATTGGTTAAAAATGGATGGATATTTGATTTTAGATAATTGCATTGGAAATGTGAATATATATTTCTCTATTTTTTTTTTGGTTAAAGTGGATCCATAACAAATAAAAATACCGATATGTTACTATTTAGAAACTAAAAAAAATACATATTTACATCGAAGTTGCTATTCGTTATTCAAATTGATATAACTGTAGAAACTATGTTTTTGAAACGAGAAAACTAAGGGAAAAGGCGAAGTAGGCCCGAATTAAGTAGTTGGCGGGACCTGACCCAAACATTTGGTAGCCAATATTATAACGATTAGGTACGGACCTGATTTCAATAAATTTTTAAAGCCGTGGTTCCAATTGGAACAAGTAACAAGTAACAAGTAACAACCATTATTATTTTGAATATCTCCACGTAAGACTTGCCGCCAATTCCAAATTATCCATCTTCTTCTTCATCTTGAAATCGCCATTTTTAATTAATTGATTCCTACTTCCTAGGCTATATACACATCACCGCCATGAACAAATCACTCCAAACCACACACGTAAAACTACTGGCCTTCGATCTTCTATCTCTCAACCCTACGTCTGACCCAACCACCTTCTCTCGTTCGACCACGCTCCTCCTCTCCCGTGCCGAAATCCTCGGCACCGTCACCTTGCGTGACTATAAACCCAACAAATTCCTCAAATTTACCGTCGACGACGGCACCGGGCTCGTCCCCTGCGTCCTCTGGCTCAACCATCTCACCTCTCCCTACTTCTCGCGCCGTGACCCCGCAAGTGTTCGAGTAATTGCCAATGTGGCAACCGATTTTGCCTCGCAGATTAAAATCGGTGCCGTGGCCAGAGTGCGAGGGAGGATCGCTAGTTACAGAGGTGACGTGCAGATTACGGTTTCTGATGTTGTGATTGAGAAGGACCCCAACGCCGAAGTCTTGCATTGTTTGGACTGCTTGAGATTGGCGCGTAAGTGTTATGATGTTGTTGCTGTCCCAAATTGTAAGTAGTGGGTTCCATTTATTGAATTTGATGATATTAATCTCGTTTTCAATTTCCAGTCAATATATGTTCGTCTTTAATTATTTTCAGAATTGGTTATATATTAAATTTTGAATTGTACTGTGGCTAGTAGTAGTTCACTAGTACTAGTAAGCATGTTAGGATTATTACATGTTAAATTGATCGTAGAGAAGCAAGAAGCCAGGGCAAGTCATTACAAATTAGTAAATGATATTGACTGCATTAAATTGAGTTTGATAGAGTTAGGTGTTACATATATATCTTTGATGTGAATGGTTGTTGTAGTATTGACATTGAGATAGGCAATGAAATTGACCTAAACATGTTACCATGGCAATAGAGCCGATCTGCCTTCATTGCCATCCAAATTTATATGCATTTATGGAGTTCACAAATCCATTTTACATCAGCCACTTATATGATTCAGATCAAATTGTTCTTTGTTTTAGGCATAGCAACCTATCTGTGAGCTAGGACTGAGGTCTGAGGAGATATCATGGTTCATGTTTTAGTGATGCTTGGTAGAAAGATATTCACTTGATGCTTGTTATATCAATGGAGTTGGGTGAGAGTGATATTGAAGCCATTTCAGACCAAATGAAATGTTGTCAAAGTTGAGTGAGACAATGATTTTTGTTAAGTGTATATGAACAAAAAACACTTTCACTATCAGTTCACTAGGAAATCCATAATAATGGCTCACCAAGACAGTACTTTGATGGGACATAACAGATGATGGTCTCTTTATAGCACCACTCAAGTTAGATATGCACTTAAATTGCCAAAGCATTTCCTAAAGATTTGTATAAGGAGAGTTAAAAATAGATTGACTTGATCTATAAACTTGCAGCCTTATTGCTTTTGAAGTAAAAAGACATGAATGTATATGGAAATGGATTGTTAAAGAAACCTATCCTTTTTTAGACACTAGCATTGATTTTAACATTTGATGATCAAACATCCAAATACTGGTAATTGTAGTAGCACCTGTTGAGTTCCAATTTATTTCACTGTTTCAAGTTATATATAATCTAGATTTCACTGTTTATTATGATCTGGAAAATAATAAAGATGATGAGCCTGATGATTTGACAGGCAACATCAATACAAAAAAATAAAAATAAAAAAAATTTAAAAGCAGGAAAGACAAGTGACAAGATATCTGGGGAGGTCAATCCGTCAATGCAATGAAATACCACTATCATGATCTACCTTATGGTGAAAACCTTCACATCAACTCGTTTTTTTTTTTTTTCTTCTATCTCCATTTGGTAATGGGTCCTTTAACCACTATTGCCTTTTCTGATTTTGTAACAGATTCACATTTTATATCTAATAATATTCTCCTTTTTTTTTTTTCAAATCTTATTGGGTTTACTTTGATGGGCTGAGGCCCATTGGGCCTGGAGCCTATCCATGGATATTTTATAAGTATAAAAAAAATGTGGAAACAAAACCTGGACAGAAGAGAGCACACAGAGAGAGAGAGAGAGAGAGACAAATGAGTCTGCATCATCAAGTACACAAAGAAGCATGGGTTGCTTTGGAAATACACATAACAACATATCTTTTGTTTTGCCAGGTAGTGAAGAAAATGACAAGAGGAGAAATTACATAAGACGAAAAAGCCCACCAAAATGCAAACCAAGAGAAAGAGATGGTGTGGTGTGGGTACGTTGTTAAAAACTTAAAAGCTGAAAAAGCAAAAGAAACATAAAAAAAGAAAATTTAAATTCTCTCCAACAGAAGATACTTTGCCCAAAGTACAAATTAAAGATCATCCTTTGACTGCCTCCTCAGTCTATCTATCATCTCTTCGTCTAATTTGAAGAACATGGGTAGTTTTGGAAATAACACCACCCTTGTTAAAGTTCTCCAATATATATTTTTTCACTTTTAAACTAATTTTAGATATTTCCTTTCTTTTGAGGGAATGGGGAAATGGGGAATGAGGAATGAGGATCTCCCTAAAAACTTAATTTCAAAATTACATCGCATTCTAAAATCTACCTTTTAATTCATATTAGATTTAATATAAGTATCCGTTCTAATGCCAATAACCCTTATTAAAATGAATATACTTAATTTAACATATTTTATTTACATGTTTGACGATTTGGGCTAGCAAAGTAAGTGCACTATGTTGTCCTTTCATATTTCCGTCGATGAAAATAATTTTCTTCTATGGTAATGGAGTTCTAGTTAATTAACAAGAATAGTTGAAGAAGGTATTACTTGGGAATTTTTTTTATACTTGGAATAGAATTATGGTTTATCATTTATATATATATATATATATTTTTGTTAAATCAAGAGTTAATATAGTTGAAGAAATGATGGGTGTGCAAAGTATTTGATTTAACTTTAATTAAAATAATTTATTCTTATTAGTCAAATTGTGTTGAATATTTTTATAATTAAAGATTTTTTAATTTTTTTTTTATTTGTCCAAACCCTAAATTTGTTCATCTACTAGTTAAGTTACGATTATGGTACTGTAATTAAAGTTTTTAATAAAATATGGGTGTTTAATGACAATATCTATACCCTTCTTAAAAATTGGTCAAAACCCAAGAGGATTCGGAAATTTTCCTTTTATCTTTTCATCCATTTTGATGATCTTGTATATGACGGCTAACAACTGCCACGTGGCATCTTTACAAAGGATAAGGTAAAGATGCAAGAAAGATAGGGGGAATCAGATGAAATAGATGATATGCTATCTTTAATGAATCCAAATGCACAAATTTATGGTGGTGTGATGTCCCCATGGATTCAAACAGACTTGTTACTGTAAAAATGAAAGATTTTTTCAAAGTTGTTGAGAGACTTGAGGGGATTCCATAAGCACTTACACATATAAGGACTAAAGGACCCCATTACCCTTGATTTTCGTTTATAGGTTTTATTTATTTTTTATTTATTTAATTATCTATTACATCAACTGTACTGTTGTTGTGGGGATGTGCCAGGGAGAAGAACTGGACCTGTCAAATATTTATGTTGCTACAGTTACCAAAGAGAGTCTGTGTGTCGTGTTGTGTTGTGTTTAGTTTCTGATAGGTTTTTCTCTTCTTTCTTCTGCTTGTAAAATCCTGTTTTCACCGCCCAAAGTCCAAGCTAGTCAGTAGTTTCAGTGATTATATAATCTGTAATTTTTTGTTTGTTTGTTGTTTCTTCTTTTTCATCATATTCTTTTAAAATGTTAAACATCTCCTGCAACAAGGGTTATAAGATGAAAAAAATTAATAACCAAGACATAATCTTTTTTTTTTTCCTAATAACCTAGAAATCTCTCGAGCTCCCATAAGAACTAAATTTGAAACTAGGGTACAACCCGAAACCTTTAATCTTTGAAAAACAAATAAAATTATGTTATTTGATCACGTAGGTATCAAGAGAAAATTCGACCCACCATATAGATATCAAGAGAAGATTCGAACCTGACACATAATCTTAGGAAAACAATAAGAACCAATGATTACATGAGAAAGAAAACACTTTGCCAACCACTAACCAAAGCTTAGAATAGGTCTAATCAAAAATTATCTTTTTCTTGATTAGGTAGCTATGAGTATGATTTAGAAAATGAGAGCTCTACAAGACTCTTTCTTTGTATGTTAATGGGTTGCCACGTTGAGAGAAAAGCAAGCTTTTTTGGCTTGACAACCATAATATCTTCTCTAATAGACAAGTTTGGACAGCCTATAAATGGGTCCAAACGGCTATATATATATATATATATATATACTAGAAGAAGCTTCAACACAAAGAATATTGAAGGATTCCCATTTGGGAGAAGAGCAGAAGAAGCATAGGGTTCCTTTTGTAGTGTTTTGCCGTCAACTTCATTAATTTAATCCTCAAAACACTTAATTTAATACACTAATTGATTGATTGCCAACAGCCCTCTCTCTATAAGCCTTGAAATATGAAATAAATATATTATAACTTAGCTTAAGGAACCAGACACAGTCTCCCACATGTGGCATGTGTAATTAACATTAGTCAATTAAGATTTCAAGCCTGGTTTAACTTAATCCAAGAAATTTTTACATACAGTAATGCTTTGTTTTAGCTAAGGTTATAGTTTATACTAATAGGAGAACTCGAAACCCTAGAAGATGGCGTGGGCGGTGAGCGGGTCGAGCTAGAACTGGGGACTGTCAATGCTCTAACAAGATCCTACATTTATGTTATATCAAGTGCACCATTTCTAGCTCCTAAAGCAGAGAATTAGATTAATCCACCAAGTGGGGTTGTGAGTTTATGCTTTATTTAACATAATTTACTACTCAGATTTGCACAATGTGCCTTGTTTCTCCTAGACAGGAGTCTAGATCGAGTCAAAATTGGATTGCAGACTAACATATTGACTGCTAAAAAGCAACAAATGAATGTTTTGAGGAGATGCAAAGTTACAAAATTCTGAAGTAAACTAATTGAAATTTCACAAATTCCAATATGCAGATACATTGGAGAATCAGTCTCTCTCTGTTCATATAAAAAATTCTCTTTATGAGGAGGACCCTATAAACCTATGACCAAAATGTCTCAGCAGAGCCCAAAAACCCACATTGAAGGAACAGTCTTGAGTCTTGACATACAAAAAAGTAAGAAAAATTCCCTCAAACACATGCCCCTACAAATACGCAAACATGCCCATTTCACCTACAACATCAACAAACAAATCTATTAATAAACATAAGTTTCTTGGTCTTATATCCTGAATTTCATTTTTATTTTATTTTTTTCCAGAGAAGATGTTTAAAGAGGAAGCAAACTATTCAATAAACAAGCTTTTTTTTTCTTTTCTTTTAATTTGTTTCTTCTTTAACTGCCTTTTTTCATTTATTGAGACCATATGGACGAATTGGGGTAGTGCTTGGGTGTAACTTGTAAGATCAAACCCGACTTTGCTGACCATGGGCAGAGATTAAACAGAGAAACAAACAACTTTAAAGAGAGAGAAAGGAAATGGATCGGGTCAGATAGTGTTGGGTGGGTGATATCGATGTATCCATTTCTCTTGCAAGTCCCAAGTCCCAACCAACCCCAAAGGTTGTTTGTATTGGGTCCTTGGCCTTGAATTTGGGGTAAAAAAAGGCCTCGAGAGCTCTCTCCTTCACTTTATTCTCTTCAAATTCGATACTTTGCTCTGTACCCAGAACGAGGTTTTTATTTTCTTATAGACTATATACACTTACACAAACACATATCTCTATCTCTCTTTTCTTTAATTTGTATATGTGTCCTACATTGTCTTGTTCTACTCTCAGAATCTCATAGTCTTACTTCCACGCATCACTTGTTTGTCTTTCTCTCTAGTAGTCTCTTCGTTTCCCTTTCAATTCCCTTCTTCTCTTCTCTTGAAACAAGCCAATACCAAGTGAAAACTGAGAAGGAGAAGAAAAGGAAAAAAAAAAACCAACCCAAGTCCCCAGGACCCGAACTGGGTATTTTGGATTTTACCTTTGTCAATAAATATATAAAATGTCAAGAAACTGGAATTTTCTTTGTTCTCTCAATTGGTTCCTCTTCATTACATAAGCAAACAAAGGATTCCCCTTTTGTTCTCTCCTTCTCTCTTGTAAATTAGTGAGAGCTGGAAAACCAGCTTCTCTTCTATTTATTCTTGGTTCAAAACTCACAAGTTTGAAGTTCAAAAAAAAAAAAAAAAAGCCTGTTCCATTTTTAATTCAGCTCTCTTCATACACATTTCTTTCAAGTATACAATACAAGAGTTGTTTACAGATTTTAAGACTTCATAAATCATTCTATCTCCTCAAATTGGGAAGGCTATATGAAGTTGTGAAACAATGAGAGATGGGAGCTCTATGAAAAGCAAGGTGTGTTGATAACTTCCAAGAGGCCTGAAACTTCTCTTCTTGTTGTTTGCATTTTTGTTCCAAGATTGCTGATTGTGTGTGTTTCTATGTTGAAGCTTTCATGGCCCAAAACACTGGTCAAGAAGTGGTTTAATATCAAGAGCAAAAATGAGGACTTTCAAGCAGATGATGTAGATTATGAAGGTGATTAGTTTTTATCTCTCTTTTTTAATCTTTTATCAATTTGCATGATTCAGATGTGAACTTTGGTTTTGGGATTGGAAAATTTTGAGCTTTTTCATGAAACAGAAATAGATTTCTCTGCAACTTGTTTACTCACTGGTTTTAGATTCTTCTAGATACTGGACGCTTGCATTTCTCTTCTTTTGTTTCACTGTTTGTTTGTACCGAAAGCATTTTGGTTTTTAATGGGGAGGAGGGGTTTCTGCTACTACCATTTGCAGCTCAAGATCTATTATTTGTTTTCTTCTCCAATCTGAAATTCAATTAATTGTTGTTAACCAAAAATACATTTTTTTTTTGTGGTGTTTGAATTTGTGAAACTGATGGATAGATCACAGCTTTAACCCCTTTTGTTGTCTTTATGATCCTTCTTTTTCAGGTGGTGATGAAGATTGGAGGAGCAACTTCTCTGAGAGAGAGGCATGCACGATCAAGAAAAGCAGAACAGGTTCAGTATCAGACACCAGCCCACCATTGCTTTTGGACCACAAACAAATTTAAATTTAAATTTAGATTAAAACTTAAAACTACAATTTCTTCTGTCGTACAAATTTTTTTTTTTTTTTTTCATTGGTTTTATTTTTGACCCCAGCATATTTCTACTTGAATGCGCAGAGAGATCGAGCAAGAGAAACTCTGATCGAATTCGACGAGGAAAGATTGACCTTGATTCTTCTCAAGTAACAGATGTGAATAACTACAGGTATTCTCTAATCTTACTCTTGCACTGATTATACTATTGAATAAGTAGTCCTTAGTTTTTCGTTTTTCATTTGCTGTAGGATTTTTGTAGCTACATGGAATGTGGCTGGAAAATCCCCTCCAAGCTATTTGAATCTAGAAGATTGGCTCCATACCTCACCTCCTGCTGACATTTATGTCCTCGGGTAAGCCTGATTAATCAGATTTTGATGTGTATCTTATTTGCTCAAACTATGTGAGAATATGATATAACAGAGGTAGTTTCATGGATCTAATTGGCATTCAGGTTTCAAGAAATCGTTCCTTTGAATGCTGGAAATGTTCTGGGGACAGAAAACAACGGTCCGGCCAGAAAATGGCTAGCTCTTATTAGGAAGACTCTAAACAGTCTTCCTGGCACGAGCGGTGGTTGCCATACCCCTTCACCGATTCCAGATCCTATTGTAGAATTGGATGCAGACTTTGAGGGCTCAACTAGGCAGAAAGCCTCGTCTTTTTTCCAGCGGCGGTCCTTCCAGTCCTTGAGCCGTAGCATGAGAATGGACAATGATATGTCAATGCCACAACCCCGACTGGACAGACGATTCAGCGTCTGTGATCGGGTTATTTTTGGTCACAGGTCTAGTGATTATGACCCCAATTTTAGATGGGGATCCTCTGATGATGAGAATGATCCTGGGGATTCGCCAGTTACAACACAATACTCACCAATAACTTATAGTGGATCCTTTTCCATGGAAGATAGAGATAGATCATCTGGTAATTCAAGATACTGTTTGGTTGCCAGTAAGCAAATGGTTGGGATATTTCTTACAGTATGGGTGAAGAGTGATCTAAGAGACAATGTTCGCAACATGAAAGTTTCATGTGTAGGCAGAGGATTGATGGGTTATCTTGGGAACAAGGTAAGTTTTTGCTTGTTGAAATTTTATCCAATATGAGAGTGAAATTTCGAGGAACAGAAGAAAAAAAATACCAATATTATTCTCTTGGGTTTTCCAGGGTTCAATTTCAATTAGCATGTCAGTGCACCAAACAAGCTTTTGCTTCATCTGTAGTCATTTAACTTCTGGGCAGAAGGAGGGAGATGAGCTACGGAGAAACTCTGATGTTTTGGAGATCCTTAGAAAGACAAGATTTCCTAGGGTTCATGGAATTGGGGATGAGAACTCACCTCAAACAATTCTAGACCATGAGTAAGGCTTTGACACTATATTTTGATTATGCTCTCTTATTTTCTTTTAGGTATTTGGTTATATTAAATTATGATAATTATGTTGCCGATTACTTCGGCATTTAAAAAAAAACTCAGTTTTAGCCTTCTATTGCACATAGCCCTGAGTTATGTTCATCTTGGTGCAGTCGAATTATTTGGCTTGGGGATTTGAATTATCGGATTGCCCTTTCTTACCGTTCTGCAAAGGCTCTTGTTGAGATGCGCAACTGGAGGGCTTTGTTAGAGAATGACCAGGCATGTTACCTATCCTTATACTATGATTCTGATACTTATTTAAATATCTGTTTGTTAATATTAATGTGCAATCGAAATTTCATGCCTTTTCTCAACCTATTTCAAGAATGGATCTCTGAAAATTGATGTCATATATTTACAGCTTCGGATAGAGCAAAGACAAGGGCGTGTCTTTGATGGATGGAATGAAGGGAGGATATATTTCCCTCCAACATACAAGTATTCAAATAATTCAGATAGATATGCAGGGGATGATAGGCACCCAAAGGAGAAACGAAGAACTCCTGCCTGGTATACACATTTATATTCAAGAAGTTTTTTTTCAAGTTAACATTCTGCATGTTACTTGTGTATTGGACTAAATGAAAAATTCTGATAAAACAAACAATTATACTTGCTTTTTTGTATGGTGTAGGTGTGATCGTATATTATGGTATGGAAGAGGCCTCAATCAATTATCTTATGTTCGTGGGGAGTCAAGGTTCTCAGATCATAGACCAGTTTATAGCATGTTCTTAGCAGAGGTTGAGTCTGTAAATCGAAGTCGAATCAAGAAAAGCATGAGCTGTTCCAGTGCTAGAATTGAGGTTGAAGAACTGTTGCCACAGCCACACTCACATGGTTATACTGAACTCGATTTCTATTGAAAACGGAATTTGTTAAATGCTCCATGTTCCATTCTGTTCTACTCGAAACAACTGAGGTGGGACTAAATGCATGGTCAGATATTATATCCATACATGGAAATGAAATGAGTCAACCTCTTTTCCATTGCTAGCTACTAAGTGTGATATTTGATTTACTGTTAACAGGATCTCATTCATATCAATGCATTGCCAATTGAAGAAAATGCAATTCCTTCAAGAATGTCTCTCCTGCTTCATCTTCTCAATAAGTCAGGTAATTTTTTCAGTATTTTAATTGAGTTTTATGTGAAAAGAGTTAGAAACAGGGAAAAAAAAAAACAATGAAAGTTTTTATTATATATGATGTTTTAAACATTTTGGTGAACGTTTCACAATCTACGTAATATGCGTGTCAAGCTAATAAGATGGATCATGCAGAATGTCCTGATGAATTGTGAGATGGTTGAATTCAACTCCCATGTAGAAAAAGGAATATTTACTGAGCATACTTTCGTGAAGTGTCGTATATTACGTATTGTTTCCTATTAAAGTTTTCAGTTAAGAAGATCCCTTGCTTTGCTTGTTCTTATTCTTATATGTTGTTTGGTCCCCAATTATGTAGGTTGGTGGCCCTGCCTCTAAGGAACCCTGTCTTCATTGTGATAGAGACATTCAATCGCATGCCCACAATCCAAAAGAAGGTCAGTCTTTTGCTTCTTTCCTCCTCTCTGTTTGCCTCTAGAGTTCTTCAGACTAAATTCCATTTCTTTAATCCTCCCCATTCCTTTTCCTTATCACAACAGGTACACAATGTGATTTCATTTTGATGCAGACAAATGCTAACTTCACAACTTTGCAGCATGCATTTCATTTTTTCGCCAAAGTCTTTTAGATCTTAGTGACAAGGTAACAAAAGATAATATATCAGAGTGTTATTTTTCCTATCTAACTTGTACCAGAGTCTCAACAACTGACATAGCTAGAGCGGTAAGAATAGATAATATATCAGAGTGTTATTCTTCCTATCTAACTTGTACCAGAGTCTCAACAACTGACATAGCTAGAGCATTAACTAATCAGTAGTTGGTCGTTTTGATTTGAAATTAAAATTAGGCCTTTAATGTCATGTTAGTTGGTATATAATTACACTCGTTGTACAAGTTGATGTTTGTGATGCATTGCTGATTGCTTCAAATATCTTTTACTTTGTGATTTTGCAGGATACATTCACCCGGTCTTGAAGCGCTGAGCCCCGTGGTGGTTTAACATAGTATTCTTTTTGTAAATTAGAAAGAGAAAATAACTTAAGGCATTTGATATATACTAAAAGAAAAAAGGGGAATCAACATGGTCAAAATGGGTATTTTCAAATTTCTATTCATTTTAGCTTTGTACCATACTTAGAAGATAAAGGAGTTACAGTGTGGTGGTGGATACTCATTGCTAGTGAAAAAAAGGAGAGAACAAGTTCTGATTGATTTGAAGCTTTTTTTTTTCTTCTTCTGTTAATGCAAATGATTTTTCTGGAAAAAAGAAGAAAGAAAGCAATTCCAGTTGATTATCTCCATTGTTGCTTTATTTATAATTACATATGCTCTTCAAGTTAAAGAGAAAAAAAAAACATAACAGGTAGCACTTTCTTAGAGGAATGTCAGACGGTTACCAGTTAGTCATTACAAGCACCTTATTTATCTTTTTCTTTTGGAGTCTCTCTGTCTCATGCTATGATTCGATGGGCACCAACCCCAACCCTTTTTTTTAAAGACAGCGATTTTCTGCTAAGTTGTTTATAGACAAAACTAAAGCCACCTTAGTAGTAAAAAACTCAGCTGGGAAGCACAAGCACTTTTGTTTGTAGTTATTTGTTGTAGAGTGGAGTCGGGGTGTGTGGCTTGTTGACCAAACCAACCAAACCCCACAGAAAAAAGGTCAGAACACAGAAGCTAGAAAATTTATGAAAGTGATGTGCAATTACTTGGCTTTTCCATTAAAAGCCTCTCTGAAATAAACTAATAACAAGGTGTAATTATGTTTGCACCTGTTAGTGACAGCACCATCTGCAAATGTTAATTTTCCCACCTCAAGCCTCAAGGCTATATTATCATTTATTAATCATCCCTATTCTACCAAACTACTACGGATCTTAAACGCTCCAAAATATTTTAAAAGTTAAAAATAACTCAGTTCAGTCTTGGTAAAATATTATTCTAAACCAATGATAAGAGGGGCATTTTGGTCTTGCCAAATGTTTATTACTAAAAAAAGAATTTATATTTTTTAAAAATAGTTAGATGGATGGACGGTGGAGATCAAGTTAAATAAATAAATAAATAGTTAGATAATCTTCACCTGGAATTTTTTTTTTTTTTGGAGGAAAATTGCACAAACCACCCTAACGTTTCCCATTAATATTTAACTAATGCCTTTAATTGTACAAACAACCTCTCATGTTAGTCAACTTCGGTTAAAGATAGCCATTGACCATGATTTTTTTTTTGAAAGCCCAAAATTGCCCTTACACTTTATTACAAAAAAAGAAAAAAAATCTTAAGCCCTTTATTTAAAACATTATCTACTTTAAATTATTATAATATAAAAAATAAACACTAAGCATAATCCTTTTTAAATAAAAAAATTCAAAAATAATATATTAAAAACAAAACAATTTAAGAAAACGTTATTTAAAAAAAATACAATTTAATAATATATTAAAAACAAAACCTAAAAAAAAAATGTTATTTTGAGAAAATATAATTTAAAATTACGCAAGTCCAATATGAATAGTGGTAATGTGCTACATATTTTAAATTTTTTTTTGTTTTTATTATATTATTATTATTATTTTATTTAAAAAGGATTATGTTTAGTATTCTAAACACAAATATAAATAAAATCATCAAAAGTTGAAATAAAAATATAATCATTTGTCATAATAAAATACAATAGCACCGAAAATTTGTTCAATGTTCATCTCTATAAGACAAAATAATTTGACTCAATATAAATTACGCATTATATTTTGATTCAAAAATAATAAAATAAATAAATACTAAACATAATCCTTTTTAAATAAAATATATATATATATATATGTTTT
Source organism: Acer campestre (assembly GCA_954870605.1). Classification (NCBI taxonomy): domain Eukaryota; kingdom Viridiplantae; phylum Streptophyta; class Magnoliopsida; order Sapindales; family Sapindaceae; genus Acer; species Acer campestre. Next base: position 15,075,947 of record OX940802.1, on the reverse strand, counting down.
AAATTTCAAAAATATGTAGCACATTACCACTATTCATATTGGATTTGTATAATTTTAAATTATATTTTCTTAAAATAAAGTTTTTTTAAAATATTATTAAATTATATTTTTTCAAAATAACGTTTTCCTAAATTGTTTTGTTTTTAATATATTATTTTTGAATTTTTTTGATTTAAAAAGGATTATGTTTAGTATTTATTTTTTATATTCTAATAATTTAAAGTAGATAATATTTTAAATAAAGGGCAATAAAGATTTTTTTTATAATAAGGTGTAGGGGCAATTTTGGGGTTTCAAAAAAAATAATGGTCAATGGTTATCTTTACCCGGAGTTGACTAACAGAAAGGGTTGTTTGTGCAATTAAAAGTATTAGTTAAATATTATGCTATAATGGAAAACGTTAAGCTATTTTATGTAATTTTCCCCCTTTTTTTTTTTTTTTTAGTTGATATTCACTGTCCATCACAAAGGATGAGATGGACGGTAGTCGGTAGATATCTAGCTAGCAATTTTTTTAATTTTTATTTTCTCAGCTTTTGGTGGTTTTAATTCAATTTGAATTTTTTTATCTTCATTTTTTCAGTTTTATCTTGTTTGTTTTTTAAATAGTTTTTTTTAATCTCCTTTATTTGTACTTTTTATTTTTAATTTTTTTTTTCATTGGTTAGCTGCGCGTGTTCCATACTCTTTAACACATCGATCATTTTTTAGGCATTGTTTTAATACGCGTCACGGAGTAGCGTGAGAAAACGAAGCAGGGGTTTCATTTGAGGAACAAGTAAAAGGGTGTTTTCAATTCATGGGGCCTTGGACACGTGGCGGAAATGTGGGGTCTAATGCGACAAAACTTTAGCCGACCATCTTCTGCCATGTGGCAACACGTGCCCCACTGTACTGTCTACAGACTCTACATGGTTAAATAAAATTAATAAAATTATAAATAATTTATTATATATTTTCTAGATTCTCTGATCAATTTTTTATCCGCTTCTATAGTGTGTGTGACTGCTGACTAGTATCCAGTAATTTTAAATAAAGAATTGGATATGGCTAGGGATGGCAAAAATCCTCGACTCGTCCCAAATTGATAGGGTTTTGATCTACTTGGGACGATTTTGGAGCATTACAGGGCTTGGATTGGGTATGAGTCAAACTTTTTTTTACCCGATTTTTTATCAAGTCGGTATAGGTCAACCCCTTATGCCATGACCTGTCCCGTTTAACCCGATATTTATATAATTAATTTTTAAAATATAAAGAGAAAATTGCAACCAACCTTCTTGAGATTTGGTCTTTGACAATCAGAAACAATTTTATATTTAATTGACAATGACCTCCCCTATCATTAGTCAAAGTTAGTTAAACTTAACAGAGATAAGAGTATTTTTATCATTTCAAACCTTTTTATTTATTACAAAAAATAGACTTAAAAGCTTTAAATCTTCACCATTCATCTTAACCACATTTTTTATTTTTTATTTTTGAAATATCTAAAGAACTTGAATCTGAAAAAAAAAAAAAAAAATCTGGAAATACATTAATGGAAGAAGAAAATATTGTTATATTAGATTTAGATGAGACAAATTTTATTATTATTATTATTTATTTTTTTTAGTTTTGAAAAATGTAAAAAACCTGAATATGAAGAAAAATCCGAGAATCCATATGGAAGAAGAAAAAATTATCTGAAGAAAATGTTGTTGGATTGGATTTTGATGATCCAGATTATTAATTTTTTAGAATTTAGAATTTGAAGAAAGATATAAAGATACAACCTATGTCTCCACGTTTTTTTTAAAAAAAATTTGTAAATTTCAAATTTTTTTACCATGGAGATCCAAATCTGTTTTCATATGTTCATATTTTTTAAAACCAGATTTTTTTTTACTCATAGGCATTTAGGTATTTGTAACGGCCAAATTCGATCAACGGTTAAACTTAACTAACTTTGACTAACTGTAGAGGAGGTCATTGTCAATTAATGATAAAGTTGTTTTTGGTTGTCAAAGGTTAAACCTCAAAGAGGTTGGCTGCAATTTACTCAAATTTAAAATATAAAGGAAAAATAAATCTCTAATCTCTTTATCTTTTATCTAATTGCATTTTATGTTTGAATTTAAAGTTTATTAAACTTAAATGTTGTGTTCTATTAAATTTAAGTTTATGTATGAATTTTAAGTGCATGTTAAAATGTTTTTCTACAGTGTATATTTATATTTAAGTGTATATTTAAATTTTCAATCAAACAAGAAAAGAAAAAAAAAGTTTGTGTGTATATATATTAATTTAAATGTATTTTAAAACGTAATTGAATAATAAAATTTAAGTCAATGTCCTTGTTATTGGTAAAATTCAGAAAGATGACAAGTCAGCATGAAAACCAGAAAATACGGTTGACAGGCATGCCACGTCACCATAAGTCAAAACCAGGAAGAAAGTCAACTTCGATCATCACCAGGTAACTCCAACATCCACTCGAGCCAAGATAACACGATCGAGATAACAACAATGATCGGGTTCAGATGGTCCAATCGGGCAACTAGTTTGGTCGGGAACAAACAAATAGGTCAGGGAAATGATGCCGAGTCGAGAGAAACAAGTGACTAGATGAGTGACATGTGAACGATATCATATTTAATGCATCCCTGGCCCGAATACGCAAAGAAGAGATCCTTATGTTGATAAGGCATCTAAAAGAACATTTCAGTAAGGAAACAACCTTCCTTATAAGAAATAGAGTTCAAATACAACAAGGACTCATAGAAATACGCAAGAAGTAGAATTGGAAAGAAGATAAAGACAACTCCTACAAGTTAAAGTTCGATTAAACCTCATCAACTATCCCTAACTTGTACAGTAAAAATTAGGGTTTCTATGCATGTATAAAATAGACCCTCAAAATACCAGAATAAAGGGACGATTCAGATAGCTGTGAGTATACGAGAGAGATTGAGTGCGTAATTCAAAAGATTCATAGTGCACTTATTCTCGCCGTCGTAGTCGCCCATGGTTTTTTCCACGTAAAATTGTGTGTTTGCATGCTTTCTTTTCAATTTGCTTTTTAATTAACATATTTATATGTACTTGTTTGTGTGACGCTTGGTAGATTTAACTTAATCCAAAAATAACCGTCAACAGTCCTAAAATTCAATTGTATGGTAAAATAATTTGTATATGTAGTGGTTTGATAATTTTTTCAAAGAAAAAAAAAGGTTATTTTCAGGTCAGATATGGGGCACCCCTTGTCATTTTCAGGTTAGGTTTGGGGTGAAAAATGAAAACCCATTCGAGGCACAGATCAGGTTTGGGACTACTCATGCAAATCGAGTTTCGAGTTTAGGACAACTCATACAAATCTAGTTTCGGGTATGTGACACCTCTAATCCGATTCGACCCATTGCGATCCCTAGATATGGCCCTAAGGTTGAATAGAATCGTGTTTGGCTTATACATTTTATCTCTGGTATCTCTCTCATGTCTTAGTTGTAAGATTATTAGCAGTTTGCGTTAATTTTTTTAAATATTAATAATTTATTTAAAAGTATATATAGGAATATAGGATTGATTACGATATATATATATAGTCTCATTCTGGTCAATACGCATTGATATAACTTCATCATTGCATTGCATGTGGGCTACATTCACATGCAACGCACTGATATAAGTTATATCAGCGTGCACTGACTTGAAAATTTCTATATATGAGTCTCATTCTGGTCAATGTACATTGATATAACTTTATCAGTGTGTTGGATGTAAACTATTAAACTTACATACTTTGACTCAAAGTGTATGCACTTATCAAAACTTCTCTATAATCAGTGGTCTACATGCATTGGTACTAATGTAGTTACATTAGTGTGCACTAATCATAACGGGACAGTGTATATATATATGAATACTTATTTTTCTTACAAATTTAAGTTTATTTAGATCTCATCTATAATTTTTCGTAATTCACTTAAAATTTATGGGGTTGAATTTTCATATCACAACAACAAATTATTTAGATCACTATCCATTATTGTTTGGCGGTAAAAGACGTTTATAATGTCTCACGTCCAAATCGCCGCACCTCATTTGGTATGTATGTACATAATACTTATATATATATATATCTAAACATCAACTATACTAAATAATCTATATATATATATTATCGTTGACGTTTAGAGTGCTTCATTACGCGTAACAAAATCTAAAGTTGTTGGATCATTGTCAACTTTATTATTGGAAGCTTCTCGGTGATATTAACGATATACACATTAAATATCTCCATCAATTAATAAATTTTGTATGGTCCTAACATTATTAATTTATTGAGTAATAATATAAAATTACTCATATTTATTACAAACCAAACATCATAAACTATAGAGTGGTGCTATTATCACCCCTCTACTGACATATTTATACCCCACTTTTTAAAATTTTGATTTAATTATATAAAATTAAATGGTTTGATTAATTGTTTTGATTTTCTATAATTACCTTTTTACTTATTTTTCAAACTTAACACACACCATTATTATTTTTTAAATAAAATAAAAATACATCCCAACTCTAACCACTTTATGCAGTTTCTCACCTCCATTGCAAGAATTGTTTTTTCCTTCTTATTTCATGGTGAAACCATCCTTCTTGGATGTGATTTAAGACATTATCATGCCGTGGCGCTAGAATTTCAAGTTTTAGACAAGTTTGAAGGGGTCAAATGACTCAAATTGTAAAAAATTCATTTTAGAGGGACAAAAGAAAATAATTCAAATTAAAAATAATTATAGCTTTGCCCTTGTACCTAAACAATCAATCATTATGTTAATTTTGAGCTCAACCACCGTATCATCGACTTATGTTACATAGACTAGGTTACCTCTTAAAAAACTTTGTGAGAATTTTGTATATATTGCAATATTATTTGTTGAAAATTTCAACGACAAGGATATATTTCATATTGTCAATGCTTCCCATGTTAAATTGATATAGCATTTAAAAAAAAAAAAAAAAAAAAAAACAATATTACAAATAAACAAATCGATTCATTTTATAGCTTACTTCCAATAAATATTGTGGCTAGCACGTATGAAATTAAAATATATATATATATATATATGTTAAAACTTTCTTAGAAAATTGTTCACAATTCAAGTTGATTAGACATGTAGATCATATAATATTCATTGAAGAAAATAAAAGGCGAAGGAAAAGTATGCATGTCACTTATCGGTCAACCAACAAATACAAATTATGGAGTATATGAGTAACAATTTTAAATAATATGGTAATTAAATGATTTATTCTTGTTGTATCATTCATCCGTAATCCGTTACCATCTCAACTCATGATTTATATGGTAAAATAAATGGTTTGGGTTGTATAGCAAGACAATAAAGAAGGATAAATAAGAGAGGGGACTAGTTGGATGGAAAAAGGAAAGGCATGGATCTAATTAGCTGTAACATTCATTTTAATAACTTTATGGTCACCTGCAGTAATTCCGGATTCAATCTTTGATTTATATACTTTGTTTTTGGTTGTTTTCAAATTTATATATGCAGCAAAACAAGAGAGAAATTCAAAAGTAGACATGGAAAACATTAAACTTTTGTTAACAATCACTTTTGAAACTTTAATTGTTAATAACCATTTTAAAAAAAAAAAAAATCAGTGTATATCTATAAATTACAAGATTACCCTTGAAATTAGTTTTCTTTTTTTAAGACTTTGAAACTTGAAATCATCACTAAATTGAAAATGTCTAAACTTGAAATCATAGCTAAAATGAAATGTAAAAACTTGAAATGATGCCTAAATTGAAAATGTAAAAACTTGAAATATGGACTAAATTGAAATTAGGCTTAGGTTTTTTTCCTCCTTTTCTTCTTCCTTTTCTTCTTCTTCAAATTAGGTTTAGGTTTAGGTTTTTTTTTTTATTTTTTTTATTTCTCTTTCTTACTGCAAATGCTGTCGCTGGAGCTGCCGGATGTCGCCTGGACCAGCGGAGCCACCGGCGTCATGAACCAGCGGCGCACGACCGTTGGTTCATGACGCCGACAGCTCCGCTGGTCCAGGCGACGTCCGGTAGCTCCAGCGACAACTTTCCGGCGATGGTATTGAGAGAGAGAGAGAGAGAGAGAGAGAGAGAGAGAATTTTGGGGAGGTTTTTATATGAGGGTTTTTCAGTAATTTCCAAAAAAAAAATGGTTATTAACAATTAAAATTTCTTTTGTGGTTAAAAACAAATATCCCATAATATATGTGGTCATTTTTATCGATTTCCACGCAAAATAATGACTTGGCTTAACTACATATTGATACAATTTAAATGTCAATATCAGGAACACAAAAACTGTAAGAGGAGATCTGAAATTCCCAACACAAAGGTTTGGTGCACAAGTCTCGAGGAATGAAAGTGTAGAGTGTAGATTAGTGATAACTGATAAGAAATGGTTTCAGGTCCTGTGGCTGTGTGATGATCAAACAAACAAATTATTGAATATATTGGTGTATGGAGTTGGACTGTTGGAGGAGAAGAGAAGAGAAGAGAAGAGAGAAAATCGAATCTGGTAAAGCCTGGTTCACCTAACTTTTTGACATGGGGACCCGGGACGATTATGCCAATGTGACATGCTTTTTCGATTTCTGCTTTTGGCCTGGTTTTATAGATTATTTAGTGTATATTTTGTTATCACTTTGTTGTTTGTCATCTAAATCACATAAGTTTCCTCTTTCGTACTCACTACACCCGACCAGACTTGACTGCCTTGCCCCCTCCTTTCTGTTTTTGGCTTACATGCATCCCACTCTTGTTTCACCCTTACTTTTTGTCAATCTTGTAAATTTGTTTACTTTTTCATATCTATTGAGTGATTATGTATACTTTTCATTTTACAATTGTAACAAAGAGTTAAGTTTAAGTGTCCATTTGGAAAAGTTTCTCTGTTGGTTAAAAAATTAAAAAAGCTCTTTTTTTAAAAAAAAAATTGTGTCGTTTGTTATCACTCAATAGAGCATTTGGATGATTAAAAAAATTGTTTTACGTCTATTTGGAGAAGCTCAAATTTTAGACTTTTTCAAGTAGATCTTTTTGAGCTTTTTTAATAACACTAAAATGTCTAATATAACCCTATCATTTAACCAAACGACCAACATCTTTTCATTAAAAGCTCTACTCGTAGAAGGTCTACTTTAAAAGATCTATTCCTAAAAGATCTACTTGAAGAAACTCTTCCAAACGGACTTTAAGTCTCATGGTCTCTCTTTTATATATTGTAAGAGTTACTATATGAGCCGTGTTTGTAATTGGTTAGTCTTACCATGTTTCGATAGACTTCTAATTCAATATATAGGGCATGTTGCATAGTTTTTAGAGGGGTTATAAGCTCTTTTGGAGCACAAAATCTTCTTGAAGATGTATTGGGATGATCAAGGAAAATGACTTTTAGATTTCGAAAGCTCTTCCAAAAAAAAGAAAAGAAAAACTAGTGTTTTGGTGCAGAAGCTGTTTTCCCTTTAATGAAACTTTCAAAATGTCCATTTCACCCCAATTCTAATGAATATCAAAATATAATTTCCTCTCATATCCCAACTTAATACATCTTGTTTCAAATTAATTTTATTACTTTATTATTTTAATAAAAAATTATTTCAATTAATTTTAATTGATTTATTATTTTCATGAATTTATTATTATTATTATTATAGATTAAAATTTATCTCTTTATTAATTTAATATAATATTTTATTTTAGATTAATTTTTATCCCTTTATTACATCAATAAATTTTTTTATTTCAGATTCATTTTTTATCACTTTATTATTTTAATAGATTTTTCTATTTCATATTAATTTTTATCAATTTCTTATTTTAGTAAAAAAAATTTATTCAAATTAATTTTTATCGGTTTATTATTTCAATAAAATTATTTTTCTTTCAAATTAATCTTATCAATTTATTATTTTAATATAATTTATTTCAAGGTAATTTTTATTGCTTTAGTATATTAATAGAATTTTCTTTGAAAATATAATAATAAAGAGTTATATTTTACGATATTAAATGAATTTTTATCACAAAAATATAAATATATTATTTACTCCGACAAAGGTCGCAAATGTCATATTTGATTGTTCTTGAGCATAAGCTACAAATAATAATAATAATAATAATAATAATAATAATATTATGAATGATTATAAAAAAAAAAAAAAAAAAAAAAGTTGAAAACTCATTTCTTCTTCTTTTCTCTTCCTATTTCGAATTTGAGTAGAGCATGAATGCTATACAGTTGGTCATTTATAGCAACAACAAAAAAATTATAGAAAAAATGAATAATATTTAATGGTGTTCATATTTTGATATGGATATATTCTAAACCATTTCTTTTGTTTTTTGAAAATAATAATTATACTTAGTGTGTGTAAATATATATATACACTAAATATAATTATTCTTTTCAAAAAAAAAAAAAATTGATTTCCAAAAAACATCTAAAATAAATTAATGTCATCCATTTATTTATTAATTTGATGATAATAATTAAGCTATATATGTAAAACAAAGTGAAACGAATCGATTTACAAGTAGTTGACAAGATTCATATAATGACTTGTTTTTAATAAATATTCAGAATGTAATTAATTAGTGGCCTCATGTAGTTGGAGACTTGTGAGGTTAATCCAATCTAGGACGACCAATAACAATGTGTCGTCTGAAGTAGTTTTAATTGTTCAATGTTTCGTATAAGGGAACATCGATACTATTTCTACATTGTAAATTGATTACCATAGATTTCATTAGATTATGTGCTTGTGAGTTGTGATTTCCTTCACAAAAACAGAAAAAGAAAAGGGTGACCATGAATAAACAATTGTTAAAAAAGACAGATAAATATTCAATCATGTTTAAACAAAGTAACCAAAGATACCAGCAGTCAAATGACAAATCTATCGAAATGGGGCCTTTAGAATTTAGATTGCCGTTTCTAAAACCCTTTTTATGTGTCAACTTTACAAAATGTGAAAATGAGCTGGTGCATCGTGGGCTCAACCTCCATGTTGTTTATGTATATAATAAGATTTTATAGCTATAGATTGACAGTGATCTGTAATGAATACTCAACCCCCCCCCCCCCAAAAAAAAAAGGACTGAAAAGAAAATGAGAAATAATCAACTCATTAACTTGCAATTTCTTCACTGAAATCGAAGGCTAAATATTTACTTGTTTAATTTGATAAGATCTCTTATAATCATACAAAATGTTAAGGTAAAATGAGTTTTAAGGCTTTCCGGTTAATTGACAAACCCATGACCCGGGGTGGTGTAGGTTCAAATACCAATTAATACAAATTTATTGTGTAATTTATCTTTAAAAACCGGTTTGTAAGAATAGGATATCATCTAATTAGTTATAGGAAATTGCTTGGGTACTGACTGGTCAGTATCCATGGTACTGACCCCACCAATGGGGTGTTGTCACGTGACTTTTTTCTTTTACTCTTTTATATTTATCTCCTTGCATTTATCACAATATTGTCTACGTTCTAAAATCTCATTGGCTGGTTAGTACCCAAGCATTGTCTTTAGTTATATACTCATAACTAATCTCATATTTCATCAATATGATATCTCAATAAATTAGTCGTATAATTTTCAAGATGAGTTTAAACCTCTACTAGGCAAAAGCTCATAAGGATGTGCTTCTCCAAATAGATATTTTTTTTTAAAAAGTCTACCAACCAAACAACTATAATTTTTTTTTAAAAAAAAAACTCTATTTATAATAGATCTACTTACAGTAGATCTTTTACCAATAGAGATTTTTCAAAAACTCAACCAAACAAGCTCTTAATTAATTAGTCACATAACAAGAAGTTTGTGAAATTTAACTACGAAGTCTAACAATTTTTAATTTTTTATATACGTACGAGAGTATATTTCATAGAATTTACGTACGACAATATTTAAACTTGTCCTTTTTGGTATTTAGATATATTTTAAAGTAAAGAAGGGGACAGAAAATCCAAGTGGGGATCGATGGGTACTACTACTACCACCTTGGTTTGTGTTAAATGAAGCAAAGCAAGTCCCAACAATTTGCTTTACATTACACACAGATTTGATGATCATTATGAATCGAAGAACACAAGAAATTAAAAGACGGCTCGCCTTCCCAAATCCAACTATTTGACCGTTGTCTTACTTCACCCTGTCTCTCTATTACCACAAATCTGGAAAGATGTATATAAAAGATTTCTTGCATTGAATTGAAGATAAATTTCTTTTTTCTTTTCTTTTCTTTTCTTTTCTTTTTAACGTTGTTTATTGAATATACACTACACACAGTACTGGTTATGGTGATGTAAAAGCTACTAGTTTATATTTGGGCATGCAACGATAGCAGTATAACAATACAATAATATTTGATCGATGTGGGTCAAACTTCGATCAAACCAATACAATAATACAAAAAGATTCCATGGTTTTGACTGGAGTTTTTTCTGTAGAATCTGTCTTTGACCTACAACTACTGCTTGATGATCAGGTATAAGCGTACAGCTGTAGCCGGCCGGGTTTTTGAGATTCCTAGAGTACACTGCTCCATATATATAAAGCTATGTTCGTCCCATCTCTAATGTCGCTGTAAGTCTGTAACTAAATATCTGTGCCATATGCATAATAATTATCGAATGCTATATGCCGATAACCCACAAGCAGACAGCCCGGGGCAGACCTCTAGGAAAAAAAAAATTATGTATAAAGGGATAGTTACATAGAATACCCCTAAGTTTTGATAATATTATAAAAATATGATATTTTGTCTAAATTTAAATGTAAATATTTTGTTTTTCAAAGTAAGTTTTTAAAAATACATATAACATTATGGCTTCTAGCATTATAGAATTAAGCCATTTTTCAACTTTAAATAAATTTTTTTTCTTAACTACATGTTTAAAAAATACATAAATTTTACAATATATTTCATATTTTTGAGTGGTGCATTATTAAATCGATGCCATCTTATTATTAAAAAAATAAAAAATTTACTTTCATAAAAGATTATATAAAAAGTTTTATATTCTTAATCAATGTCACGCATGTATTGCACTGACCTTATAATATCAATATACATTAAGGAAAAATCACAAGAGTTTTTTCCACAGTGCACATCAAATTTAATAAATTTAGTGTGAGAATTTATGAGCCATTAATTAAGTATTATAATATATCGACATAGATAAATCCAATTATTAATAAGTAAAGAGCTAACTTTATAATGCTAATGTGTACTGAGGAAAAAAATATTGTTTATATATATAATTTAGCCCTAGCGGTAAATATTTCCTGGGTTCGCTCCTGCCCACAAGGGTCCATAAATTAATTGGACCACTTTCATTGCTTTCAATAATTTGCTTTCATTGATTTACCATTCGGTCCCTTTTTATAAGAAAACTTATATGGGACGATTTCACTACCACATGATGAAACTGTTAAATAAAAGTGTGTCATTTACATTGGGAATATAATTTTTTTTTAATAGTATCACATGTCACATTTTCATTGGACGGTCAATGAGACCATCCTATATAAGTTTTTCTCTTTGTTTATATATTATTGACATGTTAAATTCGTGGACACCGAGTCAAATGGGTCAAACAACTATTCAAGTTGAAATGTTGATTAGTTAACGAAGAAATACTAAAATTAGTGTGACCTGAGAGGTCAATGTAACCCGAGGGGTCAATGTGGCCTGAGAGGTTCATCTGACCCACCTGAGATGGCAATGTATCCAGGAGGTCAATGTGGCCTAGAGGTTCATGTGGCTCTAAGACGTCTACCTTCTGGACTGATACATACAAACCTGAAACGGTTGACTTAGCCAATAGGCTTTCTATGATCATGTTTCGACTTTTTTAGAGATCCTGCATTTATAAATTGGACACGTGGTTTCAGACTGTAAAATATACGTTATAACAGATATCATATATTAGTATTTAACCCTTTCACAGTTTCACCACTAAAATATCCAGGATCTAACACCTTCTTATTGTATTAAAATCAGCACTCGATTACATAATGTTAAGAACAATATTACATAACGTAGTGTAATAAAAAAACATATAAGATTCCGGCACATGCCACGGAACCCACGGGTCACAATGTTATGTAATCCGTTACATAACATTATGTTGTAGATTTTGGTACAACGGACTTCCTTTAATTATTTCCCAAAAATCATGCTTTTTTTTTTTTTTTTGTTTTTAAATTCCCAAAATGAAAACAAAAACAAAGTTGATCTTGATAAGCTGATCAAAACAAATCATATGCATAGCTTAGCCGCAGCTAACGTGGAGTGGACACCATTGGACCACACGTACATGAGTAAACCATTAATCATTTAGATAATAGTTAGCTTAATCATAATAACACTTTACACTTTTTTAACTCTTGTTAGTAGGACTCACGTGCTCCTGCAGCAAATAAGCTGCCTATCAGCCTATATATAAAGAGACCAACCATTCTGCTAAACACAAAGCATCTCCATCTATACTATATATCTTCACATTAACAATTACTTTTCTTATATACAAATCATTACTACAATATGCACACATTTGTCCTTAAAAAAAAAAAGTGTTCAATGTATTCTCGACGAATTTGGATTTTTTACTGATCTGATCTTTTTTCTGATTTTACATAATCTCATGATACATAAGCATTGCAATGAATGTATGGTTAGAATGTGATTGGTTTCTATAACAATCAATCATATATTTTAAAAAGATCAGGAAAAAAATTAGATTAGTTAAGCATCTAAACCGTGGACTTAGATAAAACTGCTGGGTTCCAGGGGTGCCACGTGCCAAATAATTATAGGGTTATTGTTATGTTGTCCATCATCAGACGTCAGCCTTGGAAGAACACAAGCACTGAAGTCTGAAGCACACCTCTGTCTGTTGAGTCAACCCGTACTACAGAGACTGCTTACGCATGCTTCGATTCCTGATGACACATAGCGTATGATATAGGAATTCGGTGAAAACATTATTGCTTATTTTAGCATATTGATCGATCTATGACGTAATTTGACCACGCCTGAATCCCGATCCTTGGGCCAACTTTTGGAGTTTGGTCCCCAAAATACCCTCTAGAGTCACTAAGTAAACGTAGGAGGACACTACGTAAATGGTCTTGTACATTGTAATTTCTAGAGTCAATTTTCAAGCAGGTTGGGCAGGGATCGGTCCCAATGTGAGCCAGAGAGGTGAGGTCTGACAAACTGACATTGTCCTCCTCACGCTTGATAATAAGTAAAATAACACAACTCACATTTACAGTTTTACACATACACCATCATATCTCTCTGAGTCATCAATCCCTCCTTCCTTTAATCCTTTCTTCTTTTGAATCAAAATCCACCTTTTGAGTAATTCTCTCTCGACTCTCGACTATCGACTACTGTTCATTACAACATCACCCCATCAGCACGTGGCAGTTGGAATTGGTTGCATGCAAAAGGGAAACCAAAAAATGGACACAAGTGGATAGTAATTAGGTGGGGAAGTTTTGGACTTTGTAATGAATGAGACCCAAATCCAATTAAGAATTGATCATGTTCAGGTGATGTCACACTTACCACATTAATTTAGTTATCGCTTGTTAAACAAGCTATCAGTTTTTGGTCAGATTGACACACGAGTGGTGAAAGTAAACACCGATAATGTGATATCATGCTTGGCGTAAAGTGGGTGTCATCTAGAAAAGATTAATAGGGCATCTATCCACGTGCACCCCTATTTATAAAACCTAATAATTCCATCATCTTCTTCTTCATCTTCTTTATTCCATAATAGTAGTCAACTCCTCGTTTCTTACAATGTTTTTTCAAGACACAGGCACTCTTAATTATTAACGCAGAAAGACTGAAAGAGCAAAGGGGGCAAAATTAAAATTCGAATAGCTTAGTCCCCAGATTCAAAAAATGTTGCCCCCTTATTTCCTTGGTTGTTCAAAAGACTTCTTGGGCTTCTTATACATATTTTGTTAATGGATCCTACAAGAAGCCCAAACTTTAACAGATTTAATTCTGATTATAAAATATCAAAAGCAAGAAAGGTCTCGAATCCATCGATATATAAATATTACCTTGTACTATTATATTTTGTATATCTTTAAATTCATTTATACAAACAACAACTGAGAAAGAAGATGTACAAAATTTGAATGGGTTGTGCTATATACAACCGGGGTTCGCGGCATCGGCACGGCCCCGTAGTGCAAAAAAATGAAAAAATATGTGGGACCCGCGTAATAAATACATGGGGTCCGCGTATTTTTTTTCTTTTTTACACTACGAGGCCACGGCGGTGCCGCGACCCCGGTTGCACATATATTTACTCAATTTGAATTACCTTAGAGCATCCACATTGGTGCAAAAATAAGACCCACTTTGTAAGACCCACTTTGGAACCCAACAAAATTGAGCCACATTGGTTGCAAAAGAAACTCAAAAAATAAGACCTAAAAGTGGGGTCCACAAGAGTAGACCCAAATGGAGTTCCACATTTGGAACCCAATTTGGGTCTTGCCCAATGATTGGGGTTGGTTCCCAACCCTCTCCAATCATTGGGTTGGGCCTTTTTTTTTTTTTTTTTTTTTTAAAAATTTATATATATATAATTTAAATTTAAATTAAAATATATAATTATTAATTTCAAAAAATATATATATATAATGAAAATATATATATATATTTAATATTTATATTTCAATTATTTAAATTTAAATATATTATTATTAATTTCAATAATTATATACATAATGACAAAATATAAATAAATTTAATTAAATCAACAACGGAACAATTTCGGAATTTTGATATATATATAGACCGGTTCTCGGTTCGGTTCACCGGTTTGAACCCATGAACTGGAAACCGAACCGGAATATCCATTTTTTTTAAAATGAACCGAATTGAACCAGTAAATAGTGAAAAACCAAAGAAAAACCGATTGGACCGGTTCGGTTCGGTTCACTGGTTTTTTGCCCACCCCTAAATTTAATAAATATATATTTAAATTATTATAATTTAAATATATTATTATTTATTTCAATAATAATATATATTGAAAAAAATATAAATAATTTTAATATCAATTATAAAATTATTTATTAAATAATTATTGATTGTGTTGATATTTTAAATATATTATATAATTTATTTATTAATATATATAATAATATATATAATATTTGAAAGAAGAGTAATAATTGTTTGAAAAAAAGTTAAAAAAGTAATGAAACCGAACCGTTGGAACCGACGAAACCGAAATCGGAAGCGGAACTGAACCGTCGGAACCGTTGAAAACCGGACCGGACCGGACCAGACCAGACCGGACCGGACCGGACCGGACCGGACCGGACCGGGACCGGGACCGAGGAACCGGAACCGGAACCGGAACCGAAACCGGAATCGGACCTTTAAAACCGGAAGCGGAGCCAATTTTGAAGGTTCAAAACCGAAGCCGGATTCAAACCGAAACCGACGCCATGTCTAATCGTATACAATATTTTGTTTTAAATATTTATTTTTATTATTGATGTAATTCGGTTGTAATAATTTTAAATTAATAATTTTTTTAAAATGAATTATAATTTGTTAAATAATTGTTGATAGTGTTGATATTTAAAATATATTATATAATTTCTTTATTAATATATATATATATATAATATTTTAAAGAAGAGTAATGATTGTTTGGAAAAAAGTAAAAAAGTGGATCCATTTTTTTTATTTTAATTTTGCCCCATTGTGGGGAAAATGGATCCAAATAAAAGAGACCCAAATGGGAAGACCCATTCTTTGAAAAGAAGATCCATTTTTGATGATGTGGCACAAAATGGGTCTTGTTTTTTAGAGCTACCAATGTGGATGCTCTTACATGGTCTGTAATTGTATTCCTTTCGAATCTAAATTACTGTAATGACAGTTTTTGCATATCAACAAAGCAATAGTCTCAAGTCCATCCACATTGGTGCAAAAATAAGACCCACTTTGCAAGACCCATTTTGGGTTTCATAAAATTGAGTCACATTGGTTGTAAATAGGATCCAAAAAACAAGACCCAAAAGTGGGCTCCACAAGACTAGACCCAAATGGAGTTCCACATTTGGAACCCAATTTGGGTCTTGCCTAATGATTGGGGTTGGGTTCCCAACCCTCTCCAATCATTGGGTTGGGCCTTTTTTTTTTTTTTTTTTTTAAAAAAAAAAAATTTATATATATAATTTAAATTAAAATATATAATTATTAATTTCAAAAAATATATATATAATGAAAAAATATATATATATTTAATATTTATATTTCAATTATTTAAATTTAAATATATTATTATTAATTAAACCGAACCGTTGGAACCGACGAAACCGAAACCGAAACCGAAACCGAAATCGGAAGCGGAACTGAACCGTCGGAACCGTCGAAAACCAGACCAGAACTGAAACCGAACCGTCGGAACCGCCAAACCCGAACCGTCGGAACCGCTAGACTCGAACCGTCGGAACACCAGACCCAAACCGTCGAAACCGCTAAAACCGGACCGGACCGGACCGGAACCGAAACTGGAACCGATACTTCAAAACCGGAACCGAAACCGGAACCGGAACCGAAACCAGAATCGAACCTTTAAACCGGAATCGGAGCCGATTTTGAAGGTTCAGAACCGAAGCCTGATTCGAACCGAAACCGACGCCATGTCTAATCGTATACAATATTTTATTTTAAATATTTATTTTTATTGTTGATGTAATTCGGTTGTGATAATTTTAAATTAATAATTTTTAAAAAAAATTAATTATAATTTGTTAAATAATTGTTGATAGTGTTGATATTTAAAATATATTATATAATTTCTTTATTAATATATATATAATATTTTAAAGAAGATTAATGATTGTTTGAAAAAAAGTAAAAAAAGTGGATCAATTTCTCTCTTTTTTATTTTGCCCCATTGTGAGAAAAAGGGATCCAAATAAATAGGACCCAAATGGTAAGACCCATTTTTTAAAAACAAGACCTACTTTTGATGATGTGGCAATAAGTGAGTCTTGTTTTTTAGAGCATCTTCAATAAGCAAAACCGGAAATTGCTCCAACAACCTCCCTAGCTACTTCCCTCCTCAATTTTTATTTTATTTTATTTTCGATCAAAGTCTCCCTAGTTCTAAGGAGACAAAACATCCTCCCTATATAGATTTTGTGTCCAACGGCTCTTTTATTTTTAACCCAATATTCATTATTATTTTTTTTTTTTTTATATAAATACTAATGAACTATGTCAGTTTTTATTATACTTTCAACTAACAAATTTTCATCTATCCAATTCTCCTTCGCTAAGTTATCAAGGTGTGTTATTATATTTTGTAAGTCGAGAACTTAAGAGTTATGATAATTCTTTCGTTCCAACTATTCTAAATTTCAACACCGTTGAAAAACTAAAAGCATGTTTTTGTCAAGCAACCCTTAGGTACCCGAAATGGCGAATGTGGCAAGTTGCAAATATCACAATTAATCTCCATTGACGACAGATATTGGGTAAATGCATGAGGTCGAAACAGCATAAAACATCCATGAATGTAGTCTTATGTAGATGAATATATGATGGGCTTGTTTGGCATGCCTTTTAAAGCTGCTTTTTGGAGTGTTTGTTTGTTTTAAGAGAAGAGGTTCTAAATATTGAAAGCTCTTCTAGCATAAGCCATGCCCCTTTGAATTCTCTCAAAAGCTCTTTTCGAAAACACGGGAAGGAAGCTGTTTTTAAGTTTAATGAATATTCCGTATCGACATTTTTGTAAACCCGTTGTTTACAATAATGAATATTCTAGGTTCCAAGGCAATAATGAATATTCTAGGTTCCATAAAATAATTTATGACCCAAAAGCAGCTGTGCTATAGCCTACATTCAGCCTATCAAGCGATAAACATGCAGTTCACTAAAGTCCCTAGCATGATAGTCAGTCAGTAAAACAACAATCCTTTTCACTTGTGTATCTCACATTCCATTTGCTTTTCCTCAATCTCAGATAAGTGTATAAACAATCTAGATTCTAGACTTCTAGGAATTTGCCTCTCTGCTTTACAGTCAAACAACCTATCTTGCCTTCTTCTTATTGTGCTATGATCAATGGAGAGGTCAGAACTACTAAAACTTCTTCCACAAGATCTTCCGTAGAGTTTCTTTCAGAAAGTGTTTAGATCCTAGTGCAAAATTCTGCCTAATGGTTCAGTCTCCTAGAGCGATCCCATGGATTAACTGCCTACCATAAGATTGATGACCTACAGTAATTACCAGAGTTAAATCATGAGTCATGACATTGAAAAGGAAAAAAGTATTCAACAAAGCGACTCCTAAAACCATAATGACCAACCCTGAATCACCAAAAAACATATAAATAAGGTATTCTTTACTAAAAAATTATCTGTCAAATACCAAGAAATTAACTACTTGCATGAAACCATAGAAAAGAAGTAATTATAAAGGGATATGAAGCAAATAATTAAGAGGCCATTTATGCAAAGCTCAGACTTGTTCCTTGTCAGGAAACTTATAAGCCAGGAGAAAGCTTCCTGCCCTCTTGTAAAAATAAATAAATAAATAAAATAAAAAATAAAATAAATAAAAAACTGATATGAGGAATAATGAAGAAGCCAAACACCAAACAGAGAGCAGCTACTAGTTTTCAAAAAGATTGCAGCAAGGGTATAACCAGCTGATCAAAATTATAAAGCTAGTCATTAGGCTGATTGTGCTACAAGACTTCCAAATTTACAGGGAAAAAGGATAATAAATATCATGCATTCAACTATGTCAGAAGATTATGTAAACTAAAATGGTGAATCAAACACTTGAAGCCCAAAAACAATTACGAATAACAACTCATGTTTGACATACGTTAGGTTTAAATTTGACCACTTAGGTTATTCACACCCAACAGTATGTACATCTTGAATCAAAAACAGACAAACGACACCCAATGGCAAGGTAGAAAAATGCACTCTCAAAAGAAATCCAATGGTACACTAGACATTTAGTAGACACATTTTTCACTCTAGTTACCAATACCAATTATGTTCAAGAATACTTTATCATGCACCCAGCAAGAACAAAACTCAAAAAGGGAATATTTCATCATATATAATCCTGACTAAATCCTAAATATTTATATCAAGGCATCCACAATCTCAATACCAGATTCACAAAAAAACAAAATGCATACAGCATATTACAATTTGAATCCTTCAACCATACTGCTTTGGATCCTAAAAACGATGTCTTGCAACTGTATATGACCTAAAGGTATACCTACCATAAGAACTTGTTAGTGATGCCCATTCTATTCAGCTGTGCCAGCCATTCTCAAAAACCTGACAGCCGTGCCAGCCAATCTCAAAGTCCTATCTACTTTGAAGAGGTAAAATTTTCCAGTTGAAAACCCGACTGATCCTTCACAGCATTCATCCCGTTGCATTCATTCCCTGTTCCTCTTGGCTGTTTAGAGACCCTCTCCACTACCTTGTCAACCACAATTTGTTTGTCACGGCACTCAGGAGTGCAAAATGCATGCAAGGAACTGCAAGTGTAAGTCCAGCTATATCAACATTAACTAAACTTTCTGCATTGAAAACTTAAGAAACAGAGCAACAAACATAGCTTTCACTAATTTAACGTGTCAAATTATGTATTCATCACTTTTACTATCAGCTGATATCTGATTTACATGAAAACCAAGGTTAGAGACTAAAAGTTTCAACTAGAACAAAATTGCAAGAAATTATGGACAGAATCGTTAGAACATCAACAATAATATATTTTTTTACAATGCCAGTGCAATAAATGAATAAAATTGCCTTAATTAACTTAATTTAATCAAAGTATTAGAATAGGAGAGCGTGATGTTACTTTTTTTTAGTTCAACAGCAGCACAGAAGAACAAGGAAAACAAACAGAAGATCTATCATTCAGGTGCATGGGACTTTAAGTAGCAGGAAAATAGGAACTTGAGACAAAAATCTAGAATGCTCTAATTGTCAATTCAGGAAAATAACCAAAAAAACAAATTCGGTTTTACGATAAGCAAATCTTGATTAGTAGTATCATAGTGAATACTATTAGGAAAACCAGCAATATATGTAAACACTAGAAACCATTGACATTGATCTTCAAACAAGCATCAACAAATTCAACATTAATACATCAATAGCAGACGTGTATATCCATTGAGGGCTATCGGTGACAAATATAACCAAGAGAAAACGGACACCCAAACACGATACAGATACACTACACATTATTAGATCTTCACTCCACTACACCTAGCATTACAATTTTGTATTACATTTTCATGATTTTTCGTTTTTCAAAGGTCAACAAAAAAAAAAAACTCATATTAGCTATAAAGGTAACACAGACGCAGAAACATCTTCACTAACAAAGACCTTATAATAATAGAAAAGGAAAATGAAATGAAAGAATTATAAGAAATTCGATTCTATATTATATTATTATGTCAGCAGCCAAACAGAGCGCCAAAATATATATATACAAAAAAGTTGAATAAATCCATACCCGCACATGAATGCTGCATCTTGTTGACGCAACCTCTTGTGGCAAAAGTAACACTTGTCAAGAAAATTTCCAATCTGTCCAAGATGATGACCTTCACCACTCTCCTTCACTACCTCGGGAGATGACACCGTCAAAATCCCCGGCCGAGACTGTTCACTCTCCGCAGATGAAAGCGCAGTCTTCGGATCCGTTTGAGGGTGGCTCTGGTGGTCCGCCGGCGTTGATGACTGGTTGAGAACGGCACCGACGCCGGTGTCGCCGAAGCTGGGGACGCGGGAACGCTTCACTTGCATTGTTAGGGACCTAGGGTTAGGGATTTTCACTTCGGAATTTAGAGAATTTGGAGAGATTTAGGAGAGTGTGAATCGAGTGATTGAGTGTTGTACGCCAAGCTGCAAGTGTGAGGTTGTGTTTGGTTACGTTTCTTGTCGATTTTATTTATACCATGCTGTGGTCCCCGTGACTGCCGCCTCTCAACTAATTTAGGGTTAATTGCACTAACTTACCCTTAGTTTAGTAAATATAGCAAGATTTTGAAATGATACTTAATATTAACACAAACTCCCCTTTCCACCAAGTCAATCCGTTATCTTTAACAGTTGACTAACCTTGACCTTTAGAAAGCCAAATATACTCTTGCCACGTCATTCCAAACATAAAATATTTTTTAATTAAAATTGAAAAATATAAATAATAAAAAGATAATCTATCAACCATCGACGGAAATAGCCCCAGTTCGAGGAGGAGCCTTCTCTACAAATTGTAGGAAGTTGATTTCCTCCGGTAGAAGGAGATCATCAAAGATCTCTTGTTTTTTTTGGCGATGGAGGTTCATCGCCGATAGATTATCTTGTTTTGTTTTTTTAATTTTGATTTTTAATTTTTAATTACAAAATATTTTACGTTTGGGATGATAGGGCAAGGGTATATTTGGCTTTCTAAAGGTCAAGGTTAGTCAACCATTAAAGATAATGGATTGACTTTGTGGAAAGGGGAGTTTGTATTAATATTAGGTATTGTTTTAAAATCTTGCTATATTTACTAAAATAAGGGTAAGTTAATGCAATTAACCCACTAATTAAATGCAAGGCTTGGCTTAAATTGTCTGTGGTTTAGTGACTTTAGTCCATGATATGAAAGATCGATTGGATAAATAACATTTGTAGCTATGATCTACTGCTTATATCAAGTAATTGCTCAGTAAGTGTATGTTTGGTATGGTTTTTAAAAAGATCAAAAGCGTTTTTTTAATGTCATAAGCTATTTTGAAGTTTTTTTTTAGTTGTTTTGACAAAATTCAAAACAACTTTTTTAATATATGAATTGTCTTAATTACCCTTTAAAAAAATCATTTTATGTTTACTTGGAGAAGCCCAAAATTTGGGGTTCTCCAAAAAGTTTTTTTTTTTTTTTTTTTTTGAGCTTTTTAAAAACATATGAATTGTCTCAACTATTATTTATAAATTTAAGATATTCCATCATAACTCTTTCATTATAAATACATTGTCAACACCTTTCTTGTAATTCACTCAATCAAAAGCTATTTTTAAAATTACGTTGTTAACACCTTTTTTATAATTTACATTTTTTTTTTTTTTGTTAGAAGCCCTACTCATTAGAAGCTCTACTATACAAAGATCTGCTCTAAAAACTCAAATTGAAAAGACATACCAAACACATTTTAAATCAGGTTTGGAGGACAGAACACTTGAACAGTGAAAATTAGATTAATAATTAATTAAATCACTTCAAATATAACTCAATTATAATGTTATATATATATATATATATATTAATTATTAATAAATTGTCTAGTATTAGTATTGTTAAGATTATTTTTTTTCTTAATGTGGAGCTCTACTTTGATAGTATCATGCCTTTTAAAAATTCACTCCAAAATCACTTCTAGGTCGGTGGTTCGAATCCTATCAAAGGCTTTTTAAAAAAATTATTTGGTCCCGGATTAATAGATATTATAAAAAAAAAAAAAAAATTCACTCCAAATTCATAAATGTTAGGGTCTCGGCATTTATTTATTTATTTTTGAGATTGAAATTCGATGTTACACCAACTTACATTACCAACTTGTAACCCTACAGACCGGTTGATATTTATTAGATATTAATCCAATTATTGAAATAAATAATAAAGTTTTACAAATAAAAATTAGAGAAACTGAAAAACAGGTAATAGTCAATCTATTTACCACGGCACGGACTAGGATCCTTTGTTGATTTTTTCCCCCTGCTAATCTATGCTGATCTCTGAAGGACATCCATGTGGCAGATTAACAAAATCTACGATCAAGATTCATTTTATCTAATTTTTTGTCTCATTAGTACCGAAACACTGTCGTTTCAGTAATAAAATAAAATAAAATAAAATAAAATAAAACCCTCTCTTTTATCAATGTCGTTTTAGTACCAAGATTGGATTTTGTATTTTTTCTTTTTGGGCTCTCAGAGCATCTCCAATAGGCTGGAATTGGAGACCTTCTTGACTATATTTAGGGAGCCATGATCGGAAAGTGCTCCAATAGGCTCCCTATCTCGCTCCCTATTTCTAATTCCGGCCAAAGCCTCCCTAAATTTAGGGAGCCAAAGACATCCTCCCTATTTCTGATTCTCTCTCCTCAAATAAAATGGATGGTGAGGATGAGTCCACATCACTCATTTTCAATGGTCCAAATTAATTCTCCTTATTTTTTATTTAACTCAAATTCTTTTAATTTAAACATAAATAATTAATTTATTTTCCTCCATATTAATTCTTTTCCAACGGCTACCAGTGCAAAATTCAGTTTTATTTTTTTTTAACCCAAATTTCTTGTTTGCAACAGCTTTGCTCATTAGCTATGTCTAGACTCTTGTGCAGTAGAACGACTCTTTTTTTTTTTTCATTTTTTTTTTTTTTTTGTATAAATACAATTGAACTACTTCAATTTTTATTACACTTTCAACTATCAAATTTTCATATGACCGTTAATTGTAAATAATAATATTATAAATTTATTTAAAAATAATAATTTTTTAATTTAAAAATAAATAAATAATAATAGGGAGCCATTTTTAGGGAGGCTTGTTGGAGTCTTCACTCCTTGTATGGCTCCCTATTCCTAAAAAGTACAATTGGCTCCCTAAATCTAAGGAAAAAATAGGGAACATTATTGGAGATGCTCTCAAGTCTCATCTTAACATTGACCTCCTCTTTGGCTTTGCTTTCTATTTCTCTACAAAAACACATCCTCGACGTATGATTCGGCTTCTTTTACAAAACTATGTCTCTAAAAGCAGACCCTCTTCAACAATGACTACAAACCCAAATCTGATTTCTTGTTTCTTGCCTATCACTTTTCAAATATATGGTTAGATACAAGCTTATAATCCATTTTCATTTTTTCAATTTAATTCAAGAAAACCCAACTTCTTCTGAAATCAAGTAAACCCAAAATCTTTCTGAACCCAGAAAACCCAAAACTTTGAGTTTGGATGTTGTTTTTCAATTTCGATCTAAATTTTGAGTGTTATTAGGTAAAGAATCTTGAACTACATAAAGTGATATTTGTTGTCAAATAAATATCAAGAGATGAATGAACATGGTTACCATTCATGTGATTCTAGTGGTTGGTTTTCCAAATTTTTTTTAAAAAATTCCAGTCACCGAAATTGTCGGAGAAAAAACTAGAGAACTTGAAACTTGAGAGATGACAGGGTTACTGTAAAAAAAAGGATTTTTACACTGTCAAAAAAAAGAAAAAAAAGGAGAAAAGACGATTTTTTTTTTTTTTTGGGACTGAAACGACCGTGTTTTTGTACTGGATTGTACAAAAATTAAAATGAAATAAATCTTGACTGTAGATTTTTTTAATTTGCCACATGGACGCTGGTCCTTCAAAGATCAGCATAGATCAACAGAGAAAAAAATCAGTAGAGGATCCTACTATCCTAGTCCCTATCCCTTCTACCTCACCTATTCAGAAACAAGTGCTTGTGGAAGAGAAATCCTCGCATACAATTTTTCCTTTTTTTTTATTTTTTATTTATTTATTTATTTAAAAATAATTCAACCGGTTTAATAGGTTTTCAGTTTTCTAAAGCAAGAGCCAAGAATTCGGCTGGAATGTGTTGGCGACAACTTTGTCGGTAAACAAAGTGATTCTCTTGAGAATTTCTATAGCTTTGAGTCTCACTGAGTCACAAAATTTTGATCAAGTCAAACCTACTCAGCTCTTAAAGGTCAATGCTGCTTCTCTCTTTTTGAGTTGGGCTTCTGTCTGAAATTTGGGAGTCTTTCCCTTATAAAGTGTTTTATGGCAATTCAAGAAGAGGGTTCGATATTTTTACATGTCAATGAACATGCTTCCTTTCTCCTTCGACACAAAAGATTTCATTTCACCTCACAGCTCCATTACCTCAGTATATTTCCCCCCAATAGCCGCATATCCGGTGACCATGGAAAGTTTGAGCATTTAGGGATTGCCACATAGACTGAGACTCCTCATTTTCTTCAAAGCTTTCTCAGCATCTTGCATTAACCTTTCCTTGCTAAAGAAATGTGATGATTATAAAGTTCATATAATAACATAAGAAGAAAGTAATCAGATTACGTACCTTTCTTCGTTCTGGAACAATCACAGAATGTTTCACATCAGGAAAGAGTCACCAATTAATAGAACTCAATCTCAAACCACAGCATAAGAATCCTCTCTTTCATGTTTCTCTCTTTTCTCTGTATTTCATGTATGTTGAATTTCCACTTACAGACACTACCATTTATATCACAGTGTCCTATCTTTACTCACTTACTGTATAAGTGGTGTCCATAGAATAACTGTATAGACAATTTATCTACAATAACTAATGTAAGTGGTTATTAACATGTGTTGGGTTAGGCTTTAAATTAGGTTTGGACCCATCTTGGATGTACCCAATATATACTAACAAAATGGATTAAATTGTGCTAGTCATGAACTCCGTTGTCATATCTTTGCCCTTCATAAGCTTCGGCATCAAACTTGCTTGGCGATTCTCTTCGCATCCCTTCACCAACATCTCAAATTCTTGATGACCGGATCTTGGAATTTTAGCCACTTTCATCTCTTTAAATAGATGAAGAGCTCCCTGGTTGTCTTTCTGGATAACCTGGGATTGGATCAAAGCCTCATAACAGCTTGAATCTAGCTGAACTCCAGCACTAATAGCACCCCTTAGAAGTGATGTGACTTCTCCTACTCGATCTGCTTTAATATATGCCTTTGCGAGGGAGGCATATACAACTTTTCTAATAGTATCATCATATCTACGCTCATCAATTGCATTTTCTATTTCTACACTCAATTTAGCTTGGTCCCGAGCCTGAACCCAGATTGTTCCAACCATACTCGAAAAAAGATCGAGTACGTTATAACGGCAATAACACACCAGATTAATAACATACATACCATTTTGCATATTTGAGCAGGTCAAAGAGCCAACAGGCTTATAGACTGACCTGTCACTCCAATTAGCCAACAGGTTTTAATCATTTAATGTGTACAGGCCCATAGTCAAATGGAATTATCAAATAAAAAGAAGACACATTTGTCAGTTTATGAGAAGTGACAACTCCGAATTTGCAATAAATTGGTAAAAATTAAATTTTAAGAAAGAAACATTGAAGCAAATATAAAAATGGAGCCAACGTTCCTACTCTTCCATTTATTTAATTACGCCGTCTGTGACCAGCTTACACTTACACTTGCATACATCGTCTCCATTCAACATTATTTATACGTACATATTTTTTCACTACTAGTACTAGTAGTAGCCGTAGTAGTTATATACTTAATAGTAGAGGCCTCTTGACGGTAATAAACACAAACCATGGAAAAATTTACTTATTTTCTCCACCACCCCCTCCACTTAATTAGTACTCTGCATATATCTCCTGTGAAACAGAGTAGAGGTTTCATTCGTAAGCGCGGCCTTGTCCCGGCTGTTGACGCCACTTAGGACCCTGGAAGAACAACTCCTCATCCTGCTTTCCAAACACTCGGTCCACCTCCTCTCTCTTGGCATCAAACGTCAGCTCCTTCTCATCCCTCTCCATCTTCATTACCACGTTTTTCTTCCCTGCCAGCATGTACCTAACGTTGTGTTTCGCATTCACTTCAAAGCACACGATTTCTAGATTGTCTCTGTTTGAAGCCACTGTCACCATTGGATGACCAGCCGGGACTATGAACACTGAACCGGTTTTTATAGCCGACCTTATTTTGTGGTATGTAACTCCACTTCTGCCTTCTTGCTGTTGTTGCTCATCATCACTAGATTTAGAGACGTGAGGACACGCCATCTCAAAGTATCCATCTCCGTCGGTCACCACTGCTATCTTTGTTGCCTCCGTGTTGTAGTATGGACCCATCATCGCATCCTGTAAATCCACATCCATACATATATCGTGTCAAAAAGAGACTAACCCAACAACTGTAATAGCTAAATCAGAGTATAATAGCTGAATCTGAGTAATCGGTGGTGGTGGTGGTGGATGATATATACCTGGGAGATGTTGGCGTAGGAGATGGAGAGATCTTCATCTTCAAGTGGGGGATAGGCTTTGCGATCGACTTCATAGAGTTGGCCGAAATTATTACGTTGAGTGGGGGGTTGTTTGAAAAGCCTGTGTGTACCTCTTGATTGGCTACCGAATGGCCAAATTCCACCAATTTTCTCACTGTCGCTCAATGCCCGAATCTGTTCTTTCGACGCCTTCACGAACACTCCTTGTCCTTGCTCCCGTCGTGAGAACAACCTCTGCAATTCGCCTTTTGAAGTCTGCCAATATCCATCATCCCATCAACCATAATTTACATTTAATTAATAAGATGTGGGTGATATATATATATAAAAAATTACCTTAAAAGCAGCTTCAAGAATTTCGGTGCTGAAAGTCGTGAAGAAAGATTCTGGGTTACTACCGGCAGCCAAGAAGAATGGCTTGATCACAAATATTCCCAACGAATCAGTAACATTTATAGTAGTGGTTTAAAAGAAGAAAAATATTAACAGTAAATTGATAAATACCTCGAATAGGCCAGCATTATTAACAGGGCGGAGGAGCTGGATGATGTTAAGTTTGTCACGTAGACGATGGTTGACAATAGAAAAAGTAGTGCCTGCATGAAGCCTTAACAGAACTCCTTTTTCAAGTTTAAAGCTGTCTCTCCTATCCTCATGTATCACATTGATTGTTCCTTGTCCTACAAACCCATCATTTATAATTATCAAATTAATCGCAAGGTATTAAAGGAATTATTTAAACAGATCGAGAGAGTTATATATGTAATGTACCGGAGGAAACAAAGAAAACAGAAGTAGCATCCAAATGGGTTGGAGTTAAAACCGTTTCAGGATTAACCTGTAGAATGGCCACTCTGTATCTCCTGATACCACGAAGAAGCTTTGATCTGCGGTCGAACTTGGGAATAGACAAAATTCTTCCATGTTCAGTCTTCACTTTGCTCAAGAAATGATGAGATTCAAAAACGTAAGGATTCTCATCTTCTTCTTCTTCTTCTTCTTCTTGTCGTCCTTCCCACTCTTGCCCCTGATCCGATCCTGGTTCGTCTATTTCATTCATGTAATTGTTTTGACAGGTCATGCGACAGACGTGCCACTGTTGACCTCCCTCGTCATACATCTCGCCGCACTTCACTTGGCACTCTTTGTTCTGCTTTTCACGTCTCTTCTGTCTGTAGTCGTCCTCGCATTTCTGTAGGCACAGTTTCTTCTGCCTGTCTTTGAACTCTTCTTTGCACTGCCGCCTGCAACTCTTCAGCTCTGGGTCTTTGTCCAACTCTAGCGTATTAGCCAGAGCGAAACTAGCAGACAGGACTAGAACAGAGAGGACCAACAGAGTAAAACAGAGCTTCCTTCTCATACCCATTTCTTTTTTCCTGATGAAAAGAGTTGAGGATGGACATGGCACTATATAGTGCGATTGGAAGAGAAAAATAGGATGAGAATGGAGAAGAGAGATGCATGCAGAGAGACGAGTGTCTACCATACGTGTCCACCATATTGAGTGTTCTGTCGCCGCGTATTAATGCACTAACATTCGCATATGGCAATGTGTGTACACAATCTACTACTATATTCTTACTATTGTAGCTTCTCTGCTTCCAAAACGACGCGTTTGCTCTGGAATGTCACGTGGCAGTACGGACATTCAGACTAGTTGACAAAATCCAGGCACTTCATCGTGAATTCGTGATAGTGGGATATCTGATCAAACAAATCTGTTCGGGCTGAAAATCTTATGCGGGAGCCGGGTGGTGAAACCGGGTCCAATTATGTTGTCCATTTTGTAGGCAATATAAAAATAAAATTTAAATTATTAAAATTGTAAAAAAATAGTAGACGGTCTCCCGTTCGGATCAAAAGGCACTCACAAGAATCCAAGTGAAGTTACTGAGGAGGGTCAGCGAATTTTACCAAGTGATAAAGTCATGCCCCTTACATAAATAGTTAAATAAAAAAAATAAACAATTCTAAGAGGCACCGGCACAATTAATACAAAAAAATAATAAGAATTCAAACGACAATTTTCATTCTTCTTTCAAGTTTCGGTCCAGCCTTTGAAATGAATAAGCAATTGGGGCATTGCTGTAGGATGCGGGTTAAGTGAAAACACAAACAAGAAGAAAACAGGAACAAGTTGATCACGATTAGTTGATGCCACCCATGTGGCAGTGGCACCAAATTATTATCATAAAAAAACACCACAACATGCATCAAAAAATGACTACACTTCATGTCTAATCATATTCTCGGAGAGCATTGGTTCAAAATGACTACACCTCATGTTTCACATGGCAGCAGCATTCGTGGTGATTGCAAGGTTTCAAGCAAATTATGGATTATTGACTGACTGGATTTAAGAAATATTAATTAAAAAAAACCCTGTGAAATTCAATCAATTTCTGCTTATACAACTTGCAAAATGTGCCTAATTGATTAAATCTAGGACACACAGGAAACTGAACTAGGCTCTTCTTCAAAGCTCAGGCATGCCCTTTCCGGTTTTAGCATCGTATGTCTTCTCCATCACTAGGTCCATTGGAGTATCCTTGGCACCAGCTACAGAAAAGAACATTAAAAAAAATCACCAAAATAAATTAGATAATGGAAAAAAATAAAAATCTCACACAAAGATATCTCACTAAATGAACTTCGAAAGACAACTTAAATCAAAATATTGTACTGATATTATCCAAGTTTGAATTTCTGTATCCAATATCTATATGTGCAAGGGAATATTCATCTCTTAGAATTCATAATTTAAACTGTCTGGTATGCGAACAAGCAACAGCACTTTTAAAGTGTACTTAAGAGGAGGAAATACCCCTAAAAGAACCAGCCGACCGGGCTGAATGTAAAACCTCTATGGAAGTTTTCAACTCCAATTTAAACTTTGGTAAGATAAATAACAACATTTCCAAGCATTAGATCTCCATATTCTTATTCTTTTTCTCCTTAGAGAAAAATAGACATCTAAGAATCTAACTAATAACTATCTACATTCAAATGGTTTGGTTTGGTTTCGAGCCACTGATCTTCTAAGAAAGAGAATTTCTAGTATCTCAAGTGGTTTATCAGTAAGTGTAATGACATCATTACAAATAGAATGAGGCATTGAACTTAAGCCACAAATCTCAAGGCTTTTGTTTCTCATGTGAATTTATATCCATATGTCAACATGTAAATGCTAATAAAATGTGCCCCATCGAATCACTCTAACGAAATAGTTGGAAAATCGAATTTATAATACACACAAGTCTATAAAACCTGCTTTACACAAAAGTAAATAAATCAGAACACAAAGAAGGATCCTAAGCAACAAAAATTTTAAAAGGGCTTTCCACAGTTATGGGTTTTTCAACCTTTTT
Source organism: Acer campestre (assembly GCA_954870605.1). Lineage (NCBI taxonomy): Eukaryota > Viridiplantae > Streptophyta > Magnoliopsida > Sapindales > Sapindaceae > Acer > Acer campestre. The sequence goes on along the minus strand of OX940802.1, from coordinate 15,045,391 downwards.
ATATCAAACATGAGTCAGCTTTACTTTATCTCACTTTAAACTACATCTACAAAAATAATTCAATTTAATTGTGCACGGAAGACATAATCTAATGAGGAGCAAACACCCTCTGATTATCTTATCAGAAAGACTCAAAATTTTAGAAGAAATAAAAAGGTCAGGGTACTTTTGTGGTGTACATTAGGTGGGTGGGATGTGGGGTGTGCTGAATATTACTAATAGAAAATGATACTTGGAAAGGCAAGCCTATTGCAACGTATTACTACTGCAGGATCATTAGTAGCACACTAGCACTTAGCAGGTTGCTATATCTAGTTACTGAATTTATAAATACAAATTGAACATATGTTTGTCTTTTACTTATATTTCCTTTTAAGGAGACTCTTTTTAGTTTTTTGTTTTATGTATAATTATTCATGGTTTAAATATTCAATAATGCAAGTGACTTACAATCTCCTGTTTATTATAAATAATACCTTATATATTTTTTCCAAAGATTTCACTTTCTTCATCCGATAGCTAGAAATTGTTAGACAGTTCCAGCTCCGACAGTACAAAATGTTACATCTTATACCACATTCAAATAAGATTATCACGCACAAAAGATTGCATGTATAAATCATGAGCAAAACATGAGTTAAGGAAACAGGTACATATGAAAATAACACACAGAAGGTTTGTCTTTTATTTACAAAGCAAAAGAAAAGAAATAAGCTTTAGTTACTCACCAAGAGTAGGTCTAGGTGTTGTCCTTATTTTTAAGATCTCAGGGCGAGGAATTATGGACCCAGATGCTCCTATACCTCTAGAAACTCTTACTTTGGTTCCATCTTCTAGGTATCTCGTTCCAACCTTACAGGGCGTTCTGCATGAATAATATTCGATTATCATTTCTATGGAAAGACATATGCTGACATTACCATGATTGTTAACTTTGATCAAAAGTACAATTGTACCCTGTAACTGGGTCAATAACTTGAACATTTGATGCGTGAATTGGGGCTTCAACAGTAAAGATCCCACCTTCATGACCTTCTCCTCCCTTGATATGTTTTTTTACCTGCATACACAGCCATAAAAAGGTAACCGTGAAAAAATATAACAATTGAAACAAGCCAATCTTTGTGCACATACACAAATATATTATTACACATTCAATCAATTTCATTTTGAATTTAGGAGGCAAAATGCTTTTGCAAGGCATTGAACATGTAAGTTTAAGAGTAACTTTAAGATTAAAACTTCAAACATCTCAAGTCTTGCTTAACCAAAATAATTTTGAACTCTGTGTACCGGTGATCGCTTAACCCCTTTATTAAATCTTATCACAGAACAAGTCACTTTAACTCAATACACAGTGCTTCCACTAGAATAAATCTTATAATTACAACATATAGTGTGTATATTACTGCAAAAACAAATACTTGGAATTAAAGCAACCTCTCACCAGATTTTTCCCCTCAACTATGACACGATTTTGAGACCGAATGACACGCTTAATAGTGCCACTCTCACCTTTATCCTTTCCCCTGATTATCATAACATTGTCTCCTCTGAGTACTTTCCAGTGCCTAATGAGTTTCTCAGCAGCTTTCCAACCCATTTAAACTAATGAAGAGATCAAAGGATACCTGCACGATCACTGCCAATCAGAATTCTCATCATATAATTTTAAACATTTTAATGTAGTCATTACAGCAATAGTCACATATCTTCACAACAGCTCCAATTACATTATTTTTTTTTATCGATTCTTTGGAATATATATATATATATTCAACTCGGTTAAACAAAATTCCATCAAAACTATACATAACGAAAGCTGAGAAGCAACATATATAATTCACAACACGACATTCAAAAACTTCCAGAAATCCCAAATGTAATGGCGTAAGCCATCAGTTACTCAAACATTCAACAAGAAAATGGAGGAAAAAAAACATAGCGAATTAATTTCAGTGATATTGAAAGAAAAATAAAACAGAGAGAGCGAGAGATTAAACTCGCAGATTGAAAGCCTTTACCTCGAAGTGATTGAGTGATTTGATTTGAATTGGGTTCTCTCAGTTCAGTACTTCAGTTGTAATTCGGCTTTAGGGTTTTCAGCTAAAATGACAATTCCAAAGATTTTATTCATGTGCCCTCTTATTTTTATTTTGGGCCTTAAAAAGAGCAACCAATTCATTTTGGGCCTTAAAAATGTAACTGACCCATAAAGATTCAGAGAAACCATTCCAGATACTAGGTCCAGTACCCGACGCTTTCCTAAATCTTAGCTCATCTTCTTCATCACTGCACCTACTTCGCTTTGATCGATATGTTTAATTTGTTTTTTTTTTTTTCCATATCTCTTCATGGAGGGGATCGCTGTCCACACCGGTTTTTTACTAAATAAACATAAAATAAAAATAATATATGAATAAATTTTGGATGACATGGTAGGGGTAAATTTGTCATTTCATAGATTTGATTGGTCATTTAACGGTTTGACTCTAACAGCAAAGTATGTTTGTGTTAAATTTCAAAAACTTACCTATATTTTAAACTTACGGGTAGTTTAATTAGTGCAATTAACCCTCTTTTATATAATCTGCTTTTCTAATCATGGATCTCAAATGGAGATCTATCAAAAAGTTTACTTCTGAATTATTAATCAGTTACAATTTGCAGATTTAATATGGCACATAAAATTTCAAAGATTTGAAGAGTGAGATTTGGTGAATTGGGTAATTGGGTTCTCACTTCTCAGCTTTATTGCTTTGATTGAAATTTGGGATTAGACTAGGCGCTTCTAGTAAAATTTGACTTTTTAAAATTAATTTAAACAGTGTACATGTAAATTGGGCATACAAATAAGATTTTCAGATGGCAATATTGACAACCGTGTATGTGTATATATATATATATATTTTGCAGAGTACTACAGATGGATCTAAATTACGTATACAGAAGATTGACGAGAGCCAATTCCTTATTGCATATTAATGCACTATTAAAAGCTGTATATGAAACTCTTCTAACAGCTAGCTTCATTGTATTATTGCTAGCTATATCTCACTGTACGTATATATTATAATATCATCATCGCCGCCTCGATCGGCTGTTCAATCACCCAGTTTGATTCCCAGTTTCGCTACATAAATATATATATAAACCAGTTAATGATCATGCATACCAAGAAGAACAAAATTAAATTAAATAACAGAAAACGAAAGTTTAGTAACAGGTACCAGCAGCCTCGGTAGCGCCACAGCTAGCGTCACATTTGACCTCACAGTAGGAACTACTACTGCCCTTGCTGGTGCATTTGCCGTGGCATTCGTTGTAGCATGTCTTGAAGCGTTCCTTGAAGCTTGGGTCCTGCTTGTCCTCCGCCATGGCGTTTTGCACTTGCTGTGCTGCCACAACCACAATGAACATGAAAACCACAGCAATAACCTTGTTGTTGGCCATTCTATTGATTATTTTACTTAATTTGATGTTTAATTCTTAGGTGATTTTTTAATTTTTCTTGCTTTCTCAGAGTTAATAATTGGTATATATGGATCGAGAGACTGTATTTATAGGGAATTGAAGGCTTATATTTTTGGGGGTGTTTGAACCTGAAAAGGAAAAACGAAAGTTTTGTGGATGAAATTGTGCTGAAAAGATGGGGGGTGGCTAATTATGCATTTGTGGACAATTTTTCAGTGTAATAAACGGGGTTTGCGCATCTTCACTTGCAAGTTGCAACATATGCTAAAAAAATGGCTTTAATATTTTCAGAATTGTTGTCTTATTAAGTTATTTCCATGTCCAATTCCAATTAACAATATAAACAATCATTTTTCAATACTAATTAATAGATGTAAAAATCTTTATACAGTATCTAATTAATACAATCATTTTTAGATGAAAGTTGATCACGGCAGTGGGCAATGTATTACCTAAATCAATATTAAAGTAGTATTAAGTTACACAGAAATGAAATTTTAATTTTGTAAGGCTAAAAAAAATAAATTAGAATTTTAATATATATACTCTAGTAATACTGTATTTGAATTCCACCTTTTTTATGTAATTTGTAATTCACGTAGAATTAATTATTTTCTCCAAAGTTTTGAGAGATGAAATATGATGTATATTGCATAATCAAACTTGAGTTGTTCTTCAAGAGTCAGCGAGGGAAAGTCAAAAGTGGAAACCAAACGCTTATATCTACAATCCCACATCGACTAAGAGAATAAAAGGAGGAGATAGGTTCTGGGTATAAAATAGGCGGGCTTCGTAACTTAAAACTCATACCTTTCTCGGCCTTTTGGCTAAGATCAAGTGTAGTATCTGTTCTTATCAGTTTAATATCTGATATGTGGACCATCGGTCCACACGATATTAAATTTATTTTTTGAGGGGGAGGGTCCACCACAGTAGCTTGCTACTGGGGCTCTTGCGCGTCGCCCATGTGTTGCACTATTGCAAGGGCCTGGCGCACCCCACCAAGTCCAGTTTAAATTTTAGTTCTGCAATTAATTGATAGGCTATTATTGTTTGTACAATAACTGGTAAGAATTGTAACATTTTTATTAGAAACGCCAGGGGTATATATAAGAATTACAAACATATAAAAATAGTAGTACAAGAATAGATTTAAATGTAAATTCATAAATAATAGTACAAGAATGGATTCAAATGTAAATTCTTTGGATTAAACTTAACGGTTGAAAATAATCATTCCCACAATTGCGAGCAAGATTGCTGGTGGAGAAATGTGAGAAGAGGCCGATGGTGGCGGAGTTAGTACTGGTCTAACCCCCCCTGATGAGGTTGTTGTTGGGAGTGGTGGAGATTCTGGTGTCAAGTCCATTGGATTATCAGATTCTGGTGCCAAGTCCATTGGATTATCAGATTCTGGTGCTGGGGCAAAGTCTGATGCTTTTGAAGCTGAAGAACCATAAAAAATCCCGTTTATATAAGACTTTGTTTTGTAGTATGAGAGAGGGTCTTTGTTTAAGTTTTTAGAGAGTACCTTGTGGACTAAAAGGAGAATCAGCTGTAGGAGCAAGAGTTGGCCCTAGTAAGGCAGGACCTGACAAAGAAGAGAAAAGTTATAGAGTTAACATATTGTTTAATTTGTTTCTAGTTCTAAATTTACAGTTAACTCTGATGATTTAAGTTTCATAAATTTCTTTTCCAATCCCAGAAATTCAATGATTTAATGATTTTGGGATGGATTGTGTTATACCTGGAGCTGGTAGAGGGGAGCCAGAAGCTGCAAAATATTAAAACAAAAAAGTACAATCAATGACTTAATAGACATTTTGAGGATTTTTAGATGATATTTTAGACTGAACAGAGAAGAAGTCACACTTTTGCACTGCAGTGGAACTCCAGCCATGTTACAGGCTCGTGGGAGAGAGAGTGCCAATGTTCGGTTGATGGGAAGTTGAAGAGGGATATTGGCACCGATCACAAGACAAGCACAGTCCATACTAGTGCTCGTGAGTGACTTCACTGCATCACAACAACCCCGGGTTGGCGATGCGCCATTGGCTGTACTTCCAGTGATAAAATTTATGCATGGTGTGAAACTGGAGATCATTGAGGATGTGCATGGTGTAGTGATCTGTCCATTTACTGAAATGACTGAAAGAGTTGCTAATACTGCAAGAAGATGGAAAATCTTGAAACCTTTCATGATTTTTTTTTTTTTTTCTTTCTTTGATATGAGAATGAATTGAATGGAAGAGTACTTTGAGATTTGTGTTGGATTTGGTTTAAGATAAGCAAGGATTTATAGGTTGATAAGTTTAAGGAAATTTGATGGGGAAAATGGTAGATTTGAAGTGGGTTCTGGAGTTCAGCTACTCTTGACTAATATAGTTTATTGAAATAATATTTTTTTATCGATTAATTGTTTTATATAGCCAAGTTTTTGTTATTAGGTATGTTAGGCATGTTAGTTTAGCTTTTGTATTAGACATTTTTTTAGTTTAATTATCTTAAATCACTCTTCCGACTTGACTATTGGCCTTGGCCTTTACTTCAAATTTCTACCCAAAGTGTTTGTGCTGCTCTGACTGTGTGGACGTAAATCTCTTAGAACAGGCCATATATCCCACATCGAATTGTTGAGATAGTCGTTGACCTGATCCTAAAACTGGTTATAAATGTATCCAATGTGGGATGCTATAAATGTAGCTTCTTAATTACTAGACAACGTTTACTTTCTAATTGAATGGTTGCAGTCCTGATTCTAACAGCAACGAATGATGTTAATTAGAAATTCATAAGCATATTGATCAGACCCTTTTGATTTGCTTTATTTTCTCATCAATCAGAATAGTTTTCCTCATATCAATGAACAATGATCGATCATCAAAATCTACTTGATACTATCTATTTGTCAGGCAGAGAAAGTTCATAAAAAGTAGGCTGATGAAAGAAATTAAGTACACTTGAATGACTGATTTTCGCTGCTAAGTGCCATTAATCAATTGGCATTGTCCAAGAGCAGAAACAAAGATTAAAAACTCTAATGAAATGTAATGCTGACACCTAGAATCTGTTTAGTTATCAAACAAATCTTTGTTTATTGTTAGTTGGTCAACCAAATATACCAATTCATTTGTCATTTCTTCACAAACTTCCTCATATAAATTTCTTAATCTTCCCTTCCCTTCTCACTCAAACTCCAAATCTCCAAAACCCAACAAACAGGTTTTCATTCTAGTCAGCCTAAAATTCCAACAACAGTAGATGGGTTCAAGAGGACTTGAGATGAGTGCAGTCCTGGCTCTTGTGGTGGTGATGCTATGTGGAGGAGCCATGGCTCAAGCTCAACAAGGCTGCACGAATGCGCTCTCGAGCCTTGCCCCGTGCCTGAACTACGTTACAGGAAATTCATCGAACCCTTCATCTTCGTGCTGCTCAAAGTTGGGCGACGTCGTTCAATCATCACCACAATGCGTTTGCGCTGTGATAAATGGTGTTGTACCTTCAATGGGTATCAATATAAACCAAACTCTTGTTTTGTCTCTCCCTGGTGCTTGTCAAGTTCAAACTCCATCAGTTAACCAGTGTAAAGGTAACTTCATATTTATTATTTATATCAAACTTCTAGACAACAGAAACTTCAAAAACATTAACTTGAATTTGCTTTGGTAAAACAGCTGCCAGTGGACCTACAACTTCAGCAACTACTCCTGTAGGTTCTCCAGCAGAGCCCGCAGACACGCCATCAGAATCCACTGTTCCCTCAGGTATGCGTGAAGCAGTAAATTTTACTGCAAAATAGTCACAGGCCTCTCTATGTATCAATTCAAATAGACATTTTAAACACTTTATGATAATTAAATTAATTATGTGAATGCTTGGACAGATGCAGGAACAGGGTCTAAAACCATTCCAACAACAGGAGAGAATGGGACATCTGATGGAAGCTTTGTTAGAGCACCCCTTCATTTCATTCTCTTCCTTCTCTTCATCGTATCGTGTGCTTCGACTCTCACCAAATTCTGAGCCTTCTCAAGAGATTCTTTGCCTATTGTAGGAGTGTGGTTGTATTATTTGTTTGGGTTGTTTATTTCATGATCCCTCTGTTGATTTATTTTAATAAACTTAGCTTAACAACCATACAACTTTGGTCAAATTTCCTCCTCATCCTTCTCCCCCTGGCAACAATTGACTTGCAGACATTAATTCTCATTGAAGAAAGGTTGCAGTTTTCAATCTTGATCATCACTAGAAGTCTCAGTATTCACTATATCAATGACAATGACCATAAGAAATTGAATTACAGGCCCTTCAAACAATATAATGCTCAAATCATAAGAATCTCAAAGAGAGATAGAAATTTGTGGTTCACTGTGAAATACAGAAAGGAAAGACATAAACTGTGACACAAATGTTGTGCCTGGAACAGGAAAAATTGTGGCCTTTTCTTGTCAGAAATTGGAAAAATGAGCTCGTGAGACAAAAAATATTGGATTTTACTATTGTAGTCCTGGAAAATAAAATTTGGAAGGAAACAGTCAGTATTCATATAATTCATTTACAAGTTACAGATTTTCATTAAATAAAATAATATATATATATTATCATCAGCAACTGCAAGTCTTTGGAGATCTTGAACTGAGAGTATGATCAAAACTCCAATAGACTTCAACTCAGATATTATAAATATTCTAAATTAACCCTGTCTAATTGTTTGTGATTCGATCTAAAGACACAATATCAAGAGATTTTACCTCTTGAACAATTTAATACCATCAAATTGATAAATTACTTGTTTATAGCTTGTAAAATTATATTAACGTCTTTAAGACACATATCTTATCAAAACAAATGATAGTGAGCATAAGGTATTAAAAGAATAAATATGATTTTCTTTTTTTCTGTTAAAATTTTCAATTATTAATATACGCTTCAAAGAAACACGTTAAGATGATCATGACTTTGATGTTGTGAATGTCTACTCTAATCCCAATAGATTAGAAATCCCACGTGGATTTTTTTATGAATGACTAATCAAAATATTACATAATTAAGTCTTGCGTATAATTTTGAATGTGTTAGTTTAGATTTGATCAACAAGGATATATAAGTTACAACTCCAAAAGGAAATATGAATGTTTGCAAATCTTAAACCATAGTTTACTCAACAACCCCAAAGTTTAGTAAAGAGTTGGCCAACTAAAATTAATTTATTTTAATGATTCAATATTAGGTTTCTCACACAAGCCCCGTGTTCTTTCCGTATTTGCCATTGAATATCCAATTACATCATCTCACTTAGCCAGTTAGCCTGATAAGATAAAATATGGGTTTGTTAGAGCAAATAAGGCTACGTAATTGGAAAACCAAAACATTAATTTGCTTTTATTATTATCAATAATGCTAAACATTTCACCTACAATCCCATCATTTCCATCCTAACACACGTGACAGTTGAAGTGTCACTTGGTGAGTGGACACACATTAATTGACACTTATCTCTATTACCCATGTATTCACTCACCAATTAATGTTTGTCCACTCACCAAGTGACACCTTAACTGCCACGTGTGTTTGGATGAAAATTGTGGGATTATAAATGGGATGTATAGCATTACTGTTATTATATATATATAACATTAGGTGTTGACTCGAATCTAGGAATTAGGCTGAATGAGTGTTTTGTTCAGACATTAATAATTAGAATACATATAAGAATATAATATAGAGACTTAAGGGTGTGTCTAGTAACAGTTTTCATTTGCTGATTTTTTGAAAATGAAAATGAAACAGTGTTTTTGGTTTACTTTTCGAAATTCATAAACGCGTCTAGTAGCATATACTGAAAACTGTATTATAAAAATGAAAACAGAAAAATCAAGTTGGGTAGGTTAAGAAAAATATAAAAAATTGTTATTTTCCTATTATTTTTTCTATTATATATTTTTTTAATTTGAATAAAAAGTGGTCAATAACTCATTATTTATAAATAAAAACAAAACTCATAATAATTCATAAACTTCCTAAAAAAAAAATTAAAATCTTTCAAAAGAAAAAAACCAAAAAAATAAAATAAAATAAAATAAAATAAAATCCAAAAATGGTAGAACAATTTGGTAAATAATTAGTAACTTTACAATTATAATTTGTAAATTCATCACAAATAATTATCAACTAAACTTATAATTGTATTCATTTTTATTAAATAAACATTAATTTTTTTATTAAATATAAAATCTTTCCAAAAAAAAGGAAAAAAATTTATAAGAAAAATAAAATGAAAAAGAAACAGAGGGCGGATCAATGGATCTGCTCCTCCAAAGCAAAGAAAAAAGGAAAAAAAAAATATAAATAATAATAAAGGAGCCAAGCTCCAACGTCGGAAGGAGAGATTCTCATTCAGAGATGCTAATATGGAGTAGCAGACCTCCATATTTGCTGTCATGGAGTAGCAGAAGAAGAAGAAGAAGAGAAAGAAGAAAGAAAGAAAGAAGAAGGTGATGAAAAGAGGAGGAAGAAAAAAATGACATTCGAAATTTGTTTAAAAACAAAATGAAAAATAAGTTTAAGTTATTTTCCGTATTTTTCAATTTTAACACTAGTTTTATTTTTTATTTTGTTTTTGTTTTTTGAAAACAATATAAAAAACGGTTAACGACACGAATTCGAAATCATCCTCGAAAAACAAAAACGAAAATAGTCAAACACCTATAAAATCCTGTACCGGACAGGCCATAATTCTAACCATATTTTTAATACCCACTTTAGGAATATTTGGCCACCCAAATGTAACTAATATTATGGACTTTATCCATTCAAGGTTCATTATAAATTCCATCCCTTCGCTTTTGGTACACCCACAACTGCCTACAAGTTACACAAATAGAAATTCCTATTAGAAAACACAAATGGCTCTAAAAGGGATTGAATTGGGTCTTGTCCTGGTCCTTGTGACAGTGCTTTGTCATGGAGCCACCGCTCAATCAGGTTGCACTAGTGTGTTGATAGGTTTATCTCCATGTCTAAACTACGTCACCGGAAATGCCTCAACCCCATCATCTTCTTGCTGCTCGAAGCTGGCCACTGTTGTCCAAGATCAGCCACAGTGCCTATGTACAGCTCTCAACAGCGGTGCTTCTTCAGCATTGGGTATTTCCATTAATCAGACTCAAGCTATGTCACTCCCCGGAGCCTGTAACGTTAAAACGCCGCCAATTAGCAAGTGTAATGGTGAGTTCAAACTAAATTAAACTCCATATATAACTCAATACAATTGAAGATCGATTAACTATTTGAATTTGGTATGTGTTTCAGGTGCTAATGGTCCTGCAGCAAGTTCTCCGGTGAGTCCTCCAGCAAGTTCTCCGGTGAGTCCTCCAGCGGATTCTTCAGACGACACCCCTGATTCTGAAGCATCAGCACCAAGCAGTCCTTCAGGTACATAATACATTAATTAGAGATCATTTGAAATGTTAATCAATATAATGAAGTCTAATTAAACTTATATTCAGTGCAAGATCATAATCAGATTTTGAAGCAATTAATCCTGTAATGCAAATTCTGATGATTATCTTGTTGATGCTTGGTAAATGTAGGAGATACAGGGTCAAAAACAACAACTGGGGAGAGCACTACTTCTAATGGAAGCAGTGTCACAATGCCACTTCACCTCATTGTCTTCTTTCTTTTCCTGGCTTCGAATTCATGCATGCTTTTCCTCCGCCATTAAAATCTGCAGCTTGTTCTACTGTTCTAGTACTACATATGAAATATTATGATCAGTCTGTACCAAAGAGATTTTTTATCTCTCTGTGTGTGTGTTAGATATCAAATATTGCACATTAGTGAGAGAGTGTTATCCATTTGTTCTGTCAACTTGAGAATGAAATTATATTGAATTCCAATTTATTTGCACTTTATTAAAGCCACAATTTTCAAATAGATATCGGTAAAATTTTAAATTGACAAAGAAAATAATTTTTAATGTCAAAATATATTGCAATGTCTGCTAGTGGAAAATCATGGATAATTTAATTTAATGAGATGTCAGTGGTAATTGGTAAACTGAGATGGAAAATTATATACATAAATCAATTTTATTTTGAATTATAATTTCTGTAAAAGAGATTCAGGTTAAGCCAAATCAACTTAAAATTTTAACTTCAATATATATTTATGTTTTTATTCTAATAACAGGGAAGAAGATAAATGATAACCCTTGGATTTAAATCAAATGGATATCGAAATCACACTTTCAATTTGATTTAAAAGTTAAACAACCGATTAGAGAAGTTTTAACAAGTAGTGTGATAACATTATGCCAGCTTGAAATTGGCCTTTGGTCGAGCCCAATGATGGATTTCAATTGCCACTTGTGCCTTATTAGACTTCAATCAGATAAAGGTGTAAAGCTTCACTAGATATACTCTAATTTCCAACTGTTCAGATTAAGGAAACTAAGTAATTCTATTGTGTATTCAGGGAGACAGAACACAACATAAATTAGGGATGGCAAAAATCTCTGATCCGTTTGGAATACTTAAAACGGGGCTCGCATTGGGACAGGTCAAACGTTTTTACCCAGTTTTGTAATCGAGTCAGGTATGAATCAAATCATTATGTTCTATTTGCACCCATTTAACCCGGTATTTATATAATTATTTTTAAAATTATAAAAAATATAAAACAAAAAACAAAACTCCAATCTTTTATGCAAAATTGTATTTTATGTTTGAATTTAATATTTATTACATTTATTTATTATTATTATTTTGAAATATTACAATATATCTTGACAATATGGGGTTGGCCTAGTAATTAAGCCCCTCACACCCACACCACGAGATTATAGGTTCGTTAGATGTTATGTTATATTAAATTTAAGTTATTATATGATTTTTTTTTATTTTAAATATTACATAAATTCGGGGTTTTTTTAGAGGGGGAAGACTCAAACCTATGACCTCGTGGCAAAAGTGTGAGGGGTTTACCACCTAACCAACCTCATGATCTCTTCTATTATATAAATTTTAAGTGAATGTTAAACTTTAAGTTTTAATTTTTATTTATAGTTTATGTTTAAATTTAAGTGTATGTTTAAATTTAAATTTAAATATGTTTTTCAATTTAATAAGTGTATTTTTTAATTTAATTTAATATTAAAATTTAGGGTTTTATTGAAAACTAACCCATTTGAGAGACCAAAATTGATATCTAACCCATTTTTAAAAAAATTGCACAACTAACTCTTTTTTCATGCGTAAGTACCATTTTACCCTTACTTACAAATTTTTCTCTTTAACTCATTATATCTATTATTTATTTTTTCATCACTTCTCCTCTCTCATTTGCAACCATTTTCTTCTTATTTCCTCATCCTCTCTCACGACCAAACCACTCTCATTCTTTTCCTTTCCATTTTTTTTTTCTTTTGTTCTCTCCTCCTTTGCAAGTAGAACTCCACCATTGACCAACTCCACAAGGTTTCCTTCCATTCAAGGTTTGAGGTGAGTTTTTTTTTTTACTTTTTTTTTAAACTTTTGTACTTTATAATTGTCAACCATGTCCGAATTTTCTTGAATTTGTGTAATAAATCATGGGTCTTGGTTGAATTTGATGTTGTTGTTGTCAATTTAAAGTTTACAAGTTGAATTTTTAGTTTATTTGTTGATAAAATGTGGTATTTACTTAGGTTTCTTTATTTTTAATTAAATGTTTATTAGGGTTCTTTATTTTTTTGGAAATAGCTTACATAAGTACAATAGAGCATGGGTCTTTGTTGAATTTGATGTTATTGTGGTTGATTTTCCATTATAGCATTGAATCTACACAATTGAAACAATTTTTTCGAATGTGTCCAGCACTGTTTTCCTAACGGCCGTTAAGAATTTCATAACACTGTTAAGAATTCCCAACCTACGTTAGGAATTCCTAACGGTGTTTGGAATTCTCAACTTCCGTTAAGAATTCCTAACGGTGTTTGGAATTCCTAACTATCGTTAGAAATTCCTAACGGAGGTTGGGAATTCCTAACGGAGGTTAGGAATTCCTAACATCCGTTTGGAATTCCTAACAGTGTTATGTAATTCCTAAAGACCGTTGGGGATTCCTAACCGTATTATGAAATTCATAACGGTTGTTGGGAATTCCTGGGAATTCCTAACGGCCGTTGAGAATTCCTAAAAGTTGTCATCTAGTGGTGATTTGCTTGTCCGGTGAGCCCCATTAATAATTTACACTTCATATAATTTAATATGCACATTCCTCAAATGAATATTTGTGTTAAACTTGTTTGTATCGGATGCTATAAGTCATTTTCTAGAAAAGATTTTAAACATCTAATTGATAATGGCATTGTCTGTCTTTTTGCAGCATCAATAAAATGTCAAGTCCAGAGTCTATCCAGGCACAGCTTGAGAAGCAAAATGAACAAGAGATTTTAATTTTATTAAATTACTGTAAGCCTCATATTGAAGGATGGTGTACAAGTTTTGTAAATGTTGTAATATAAGTTTTGCTGTAAGCTAATCTGCAGAAAATAGTTTGTTTAGGATAAGATTGACCGAGTTTGCATTTGATGATGAAATTGAAAGCATAATGTCATTCATCTTTACCTTATAAAATCCTTAACATAGCCAGTTAGCCACTACTTAAATTACAAAGGCCCTGTGATCTATAAATCAAGACTTCATTTTATTATTCCTAATCCATTGTTGTTCTACTTAGCATACAATCTTCAAATTTCTAATGCAGGATTAGGGTTGTCAAGGTATCTCTTCTGTTTTTGCTGAACTTGATATTTGCTTCCCCGCTTCCTTGTGCTTATCATAGTCGTTGAGAACAAATTTCAGTTGGGCGTTGATGCATTCTTGATCTATTTCTTTGCCCCATAATAGAGCATACATACCACCAATAACTATGGCTCCTCCTAGGATTCTGAATGGTAAAAAAAAATAAAAAAAAATCAGAAATCATTATCAAAAATCAGTTTTGTTAAGCTTTACTAACTCTAATTTTACCTTCCCGTGTACAGTCTTTCACCAACAACAAAGTATCCTAACTTAGGAATTCCCAACTGCTGTTAGTAATTCCCAACTGCCGCTTAGAATTCTCAACTGATGTTAGGAATTCCTAACACCAGTTGGGAATTCCTAACACCAGTTATAAATTCCTAACACACAACTACCATTTGGAATTCCCAACTAATGTTAGGAATTCCTAACACCAGTTGGGAATTCCAAACAGAAGTTAGGAATTCCTAACTGCCGTTTAGAATTCTCAACTTCCTAACTGCCGTTTAGAATTCTCAACTGGTGTTAGGAATTCTCAACTGATGTTAGGAATTCCTAACACCAGTTGGGAATTCCTAACACCAGTTGGGAATTACAAACGGCAGTTGGGAATTTCTAACACCCGTTGGGAATTCCTAACTGATGTTAGGAATTCCTAACTATTATTGAGAATTTCTAACATCTATTGGGAATTGTATATAATGGGTCAAGACTCAAGACAATATAGAAAACAAACTGAAGCAGGCCGGTTAACAAACTCATAGGCAAGTTATGAAAATTAATACAACTTATAGAAACACATAACAGAATCAAAAGATTGAAAAAGGAAACGAAACACAATCGTAAGAATAACATGCCATAAAAACTTACAGAAAAGGTATTCATTGGAGCTCTCTGTTGCATCATCACAAGGCACTTAAAGCCAGCTTATCAACTCTATGAATTTGAATCCGTCTCTGTAACCAAAAGCACATATTTTGTTCCTCTACTTCCAATTCAATCACTTTACCAGAAACTGTACAGGCATTGAAAGGCACAACAATTCCATGTGTTTAAGCTCAAATTTTAGGTGTCAACATCTGAACTATGCATCAAAAAATTGCCAATTTTTCCAACTACACTGCTCAAATTGTCCATTACGTTGTTCAAAATTATAATAAAAAATATATTTTCTATCTGAATGAGAGAAATAAACTTCAGACCAGACCAAATACTGTAAAACCAAAGCAATTTAAAATTGCAGATTTAGGTTGTGCTCTTACTCACTTACGAAGAAAAACAGATTGAAAAAATTGGTTAATGCCTGACTCGCTAAGACTGAAAAAACCTGGAAATATGCATAAGAGCAGCACAGAGCGGAAGATATACCTAAAAGGATTGTAATAAAAGTGAATCAATTTGAAATTAAATTGTTAATAAAAGCAACAAAAAAATGCACCTGAAGATCGAAGCGAATGAGAATTTGAGAGATCCAGATTCCAGTCATCCAGACCACCAACTTTTCTTTGTATCAGATTTCCAGACTCTAGGGTTCTAATTCAAATTAGGGATTTTACAAACTACACAAATTGAAGCAGAAATCTTCAAAAAAAATAAAAATCCATGGCAGATAGGTGGAATTAGCAAACAACACCACAAAAAATTCCAAAAATTGAAGAACCATTCACCTTATATAGCGTCGTCATCTTCAACGGAGCGTCGTCGTCGTTGTCGTCTTCAAGCTTCAACGGAGCGTCGTCGTCGTCTTCAATGGAGTGTCGTTGTCGTCGTCGTCATCGTCTTCAAGCTTCCGTCGCGCCATCGTCTTCAAACTTCGTTGTGCTTCTGAGAGAATTTTAAGGTTTAGGGATTTCAGAAGAGAGGGGTTTTGCTCGTGAGATTTTGATGGCTTTTGCTCGTGGATTTAATTAGATATGACACAAATGTAATTTTAAAATTTTACAAGGGTAATAATGTCCCAAAAGAGTTAGTTTTGCAAGTTTTTCAAAAAGAAGTTAGATTTCAATTTTAACCTCCAAAAGGGGTTAGTTTTCAATAAAACCCTAAAATTTAAGTTAATATCATAAAATTCAACTTTATAGTAAAATTTGTATATTTATTAGTTTGAGCATTTTTTTTTTTTTAAAAAGTGAAATGGATTAATTCGGATCGAGTATGGATCATCCCACCTTAAACGGGTTCAGATATTGAACGAAAATCGAAAACTTGCTTGGAGCACGGGTCAGGTATGAGGCACCTTGCCCCAACTTGGGTTCGCATGCTAATCCAATCAATTGCCATCTTTTATAAATCGGTTTCCCTAAATAAATTTCACTAGGTCATGCTTTATACATGTTAAACAGTTCAAAGGTGGTTATGATCATTGGATTTTAATCCATTTCAATAGGGTCATGCTTTATACATGTTCAAGGGGGGTGGTTACCCATTATTTGAATTCTAATGCTAGGTTAATATATATATATATATATATATCTCATAACTACTCCTATAACTAGCTATTTAGATCAGTTAAATCCATTCCAAACTTAACAAATATAATAAACTATTTTAAGTTAGAGAGAACACTTCAAATATAATCAAACAAAACATAAATATATGAAATTATGTTAAATTATTTGATCAGTGAGAACAAATATAAGAAATTATCTATAATCAAATGTAATATTACTTAGCTTCAACTATTATTTAACACTTAAACTATAATCAGACAAAACATAAATATAATAAAATGTTATACTATTAATATTGAAAACCGATCTAGGCCAGGTCGTGCCGGTGAGGTCACTAGGAGGCACAACGGTAAGAGCCGAAGAATATTTACTCACAAAAACAAATAGACACCGTATGACAATAATAGAGTAAAAGTCATAAAGCTAAAGTTAAAAGTCTTTACATCAAAAACCATCCCTGGTTAAATTGTAAAATCAAAAAGACATTACATGAGTTAATTTCTCAAAAAGACATTACACGATGTCTTCAAATCTAGGCTCGTTGGTACCGACTAACACACCTTTGATATTGTGATTCTTTACAATCTTCATAAATTAACTGCACACTATTTATGAGTCCTTCATCACTACATCATTCACATCAATGAAGGTGAGCTTTCGAAAGATTAGACAGTCACTGCTTTCAACATCATCGTAGTCTACCCTTAGGTAGAAAGATCTCAGGTCGTCTACCATTGGTACGACCCACGTATTCTATCCTTTGGGCTTTGCTGGTTTGCCCTATAAACACATGGGGGAGGGGGGGAGGTGCACATTAATTTGAGAGAGGTGTATGGTTGGGCTTTGCTAGTTTGCCCTATAATTTTTGTAATGATCCATTATAAATAATTACTATTGACAACTAGGGCTTGGGTTTATAGTGAAGTAATGATCTGTTATAAATAGTCACTATTGACAACTAGGGTAGGGTTTATTGTAAACTTGTGAACAGCGACATGGTTTACACTAAGAAACATCGGCAGAGTATTTTCGTTTCTTTCTCTCTTTTTTTAGTCAATAATATAATGATATGTTATAAATCGCCATTAGCTTTTAAAGAGAGAGTTTGTTATCATGGAAATGTAGACTATGTTTTATTTTTTATTTTTTATTTATTTATTTACAGATGTATCTAAAATATCATGAACCCGAGAGTCTTTACAAATTGGTTTCATATTTGAGAAATAATTTTATAACTATTGATGGGGGATAAATATTTTACAGATTGGTTGTGACCAATGTTACTAGTCAAAAATCTTTCCTAGTACCTTATTTCGAGTCTTTGGATGGAAACTTTCATCTTTCGCCACTAGAAGAAGCTATAAGAAATCATTATGTTGATGAAGAGCCCTCTATTCATGGTCATTTGTTGTTTCCTCTTCAAGTTTTTAAACGTTGAGAAATGGACATCACTGTCATAATGTTGTTAGCCAAACATGAGCTGTTTTAGAAGCCCAAATCAGCAGCCCAAATCAAAGCACAACAACCAATAGCCCATATGATCTTCAGCTTCAGCAGACTAAACAATACAGTGTCGTTTGGTATAAATCAGATTGAATGTGAGCCAATAAGGTCACGTGAGAAGAATCCAATGTGGCAAGTTTTTATTGGCAACTTCAGATTACACATGTGACACTCTAGATAGGCATATATAAGCATCAAGGAGAGAGAAAGACAATCAATTTTTTCAATTTCAGATTAGAGTTATTTTTGCTCTTATTCTCTCAAAAGTTCTCTTCTCTCTCTCGGTTGTGTTCTTGGCTGTTCTTGGTGAATCCAAGTTAATTTATCTGTAATATTGTGAGAGATCATTGTGTACTGAGAGTGATTAAGTGAATGTATTCACCTTATAAGGAGAGTTGAGTGATTGTTGTTGTGTAATCATAGATCGAAAGTGAGGTTTTAAGTCTAGTTACTTTGTGGAGACAGATATGGTGATCTTGAGTGTTACTAGTTGTGTTGGTGTGTATTTGGGCTGTGATCAGGGTTGTAAAACAATGATATAGTGGATAGAGCTTCTGAAAGGAGCTCAACGTGGATGTAGGCCCCATTCTTGACCGAACCACGATAACCCTTGGTGTTCTCTTTTTCCCTTTTCTATTTCGTTTATATTTCTTTTGCTTTTTTGTTACAACATTGATTGATTTGTGTTGATACAAATATGTTTTAGGTTCAGAAATTATCTTGTTTATTTTTGTGAGATCTTGTGATAGATCAGGATATATTGTTAGTATTTTGGTACAGTCAATATTGCTATAATCTTCTGTTCTTGTTGCAATACAATATTCATACATTTCTTGTGAATTAGTTTGGTACAAACTTTTATCTGTTATTGTTGTGTAAGAATTTCTTGCTGGCTTTAAGTAAGAACAGGTGTTGTGTAAGGTCTATTGTTGACCAGAATCACAACAGTGATATCAGAGCTTGATGAAGCAGTACCAATGGTGGGAGAGGAGGGCAAGATCCCTCCAGTTCCCGAGGCGTCAAACCTTGAAGTGTGTTTTTGGTCAACAATAGACCTTACACAACAACTGTGATACGCAACGTCTGTAATCAAGTGGTATGCGTCTATTTAATATTTTGTTCATTTGAAAAAGTGTATGTGCTTTTGAAAATTCATGAATACAGGACATATACAACAATTTTAAATATAAGAAACTATTTTAGGTTAGTGAGAACACTTCAAATATAATCGGACTAAACATAAATATAAGAAATTATGTTAAATTATTTGATTAGTGAGACTAAATATAATAAATTAACTATAATCAAATATAACATTACTTAGCTTCAACTATTATTTAACGCTTCAACTATTATTTAACACTTAAAACTATAATCAGACAAAACATAAATATAATCAAATGCTATACAATTAATGCTATTATTTAACAATAATTAGTTGAAGCTAGTATTTAACACTTTAACTATTATAACATTTTGACACTTCAATTTTTTAATAGATTTTTTTTTTTTTTTTTTGAAATCGTGGTGAACAGTAGTTAAAAGAAGATTAAAGTTTACCTTAGTGAACTGAACAATGTGAAGTGAAAATCGAAGTTAACAAATGAACAGGTTGGTCACAGCTTCAGGCCTTCTTGTTCTTCTCCTCACCCACCTCAATGTCCTCCATAATGCCCTCCTCACCCTCCACAATGTACCCTATGCCCTCGAAGATGTTTTGAATGAAGACATGAGATACATCAAAGTCGTCATCCCAATTAGGAAACGTCCCAATTCGCGAGGTAGTGCTAACCGAAACCTCAACATAATTAAAAAACCACCTAGTAAACTGCATTGCAGCATATGTGTCAATTATGTTCTTTTCCAAATAGTTGGTCGATGTAACACGGTTGGGCCAAGAAAGAAACCAAAGGTAAGCTTGATAGAGTTCAGGTGAGCAATCTTCCAAACCATGCCTTTCTTTCAGGAAATCGATTATCATCGGGGACATGGCTCTTTTCTAAGAGTGTTGTTCATTAATGACAGTAAACAATTGACCTTTCTTTAGCAGCAGACCCTCCCTGGTCATGCTACCATCCAATTCTAAAATCCGTTCCTTAGCAACATTAGCCTGATTCGGATCATTAACATGGCTCAGGTCGTATGAGAATCCAAACTAAAATCCGATGGCTTCATACTCTTCAAGAAGAGTGTTGAGAGTAGTTGAAAATTTGATAGAACTGATATTTGTATCAAGCAAAGAGCTAACCATTCTTCGGCAGTCTTGCCAGAATTATAATACCGGTGCTTGGATAAGCAAAGCAGATGCATGTCTGTTTCAATCTGATGTTTACCCCTAGATAAGGCTTTTCAGCTTTTTTTGCCTTTAGGTAAAGCGACAATGACTTGAGATATTTCATATTTCGAATCATCTTCGGCAGAAAAAACTTCTTAGCAACAAAACCCTTCTTAGTAGCAAAACCCTTCTCAACAACAAACCCTTGCTCTAAACTATTATAACATTATAACACTTCAACTATTTAAAATATATATTCTTTTAAATCGTGGTGAATAGTAGTTAAGAGAAGATTGAAGTTTACCTTAGTGAACTAAGCAGTGTGAAGTGATGATCAAAGTTTAATTAGTGATGTGAACAGTGATGAATAATGTGAAAAAAAAGCTTGGAGAACAGCTAGGGCATTTTTAGCTTGGTATTTTTTTTTTTTGCTTTTTTTTTTGTTTTTTGTTTTTTTGTCATTCGTCTTCACAGTCTTCGGTGAACTATTCCTTACGCAATATCAGGCCCTTTCCACTTTAAACATCATTGCGCCCGTTCCTAAGGTAGAATGACCTATGAAAGTTCCAATTAGTTAACAACTTATCACTTATTGCAATCCTGGTTTGTCAAATTGTAGTATCAACACCCATCAACCTACACGGTTTTTTAGAGAGATGTTTCTTTCTAAAGAATGCCCGAGTAAATTGATGCAGGTTTAAAACCTTAAAAATCTTTTTCATCTAAAAAACCAAGAACAAAGTTAGAAAGAAGACATAAAATGTGTATGTTCTTTTGAAAATTCATGAATACAGGACCATAAACAACAATTTTAAATATAAGAAACTATTTTAGGTCAATGAGAACACTTTAATTATAATCAGACAAAACGTAAATGTAAGAAATTATGTTAAATTATTTGATTAGTGAGAACAATTATAAGAAATTAACTATCAAATATAACATTAATTAGCTTCAACTATTATTTAACACTTTAAGTATAATCAGAAAATAAATAAATCAAATGTTATACTATTAATGTTATTATTTAACATTAATTAGTTGAAGCAATTATTTAACACGATAAAAATTATGGTGAACAATGAAGATCGAAGTTTGATAAGCATATGAAATATAATGTGGTTAAATCATAGATTTTTAGTTTTCCTATTCGATGACATTGTACCCTACAGAGATTTTAGTTTAAAATTAATAAAATTTTAATAAGAGTATCTTTTTTTACCCAATTTCGGTACCTTTGTGAGGGTCAACGAATGTTGATGCATGTTATTCTAGTATCCATGCGTGTATCAACAGAGTAATAGAAGGTTTTGATTATGATATTCGTGCCCAAATCAACTGATTCGAATCAGTTATCCATTTTGTCTATCAATTGTTGTTTGCGTGATTTTCTCGCTGCATCAGAGTTTATCCTTCACCCCAAATTAAGAATTATTGTAATATTTCAAAAAAAGAAATAAATACTAATTATGGTGATACATGAATGAGAGATATATATATATATACTAGGTTTTGGAGCACATCCAAGGCATGCGCTTAAATCAGTATTTGAGTTTCATATTTGTAAATATACATATCCTTGAAAAATAAGAAATGTTAATATAACACATAGTTTTAGTTCACGTAAATATCATTACATTGATATAACACCTTGAGGAAGTCTTAAACTCATGGGTTTGGTAAGAAGCTCCTCTATATTTGCCTCAAAAGAGATCCTTCTCACGATGATTTAACAATTGTCTGCAACTTTTATTGAACATCTTGATAATTCAAATTCACAACTAAATTATTATTTTTTTACATCCAAAAGTACTCTTTGACTTAATTACATAAATTGTGATGAAATTGTCACTCAAATCTTCAATAACAGATATCCACCACTTCTTCAAAACTTCATAATATTCACTAATTTGTAGTTATTCTATCAACCACTTATAGCAATTAGCATCCGAATTGAAAATCCCTACCATATACATTACCATATTATTTCATTGGTGATGCCAATTGTTGAAGTAAAGTTTACGTCTCTACAAACTCCATTAATGGTATTCACTACATGATAGATCACCAACAACAATACCATCAATCTAACACCGTCTATGATATTTCTATTAAGTAATTCTACAAATTCGAAGGTTTATATTTGTCATTTGACTTAAATAATAATAATAATGATAAGGGATGTTATAACTAAAATCTTACTAAAGGTTATCTATTAAATAATTATATAAAGTTTAAGGGTTGTATTTATAATTTTGCTTTTAAAGAAATAAAAAAAAAAAAAAAGTCAAAGAAATTAAAAGTAAAAAAAGGGGGCTATAATTCCACCGACCACTTCACACTTTTATATACTTTCAATAAAAATAATAAGGGATGCTATAACTAAAATCTTACTAAAAGCTATCTATTAAGTAATTATATAAAGTTTAAGGTTTGTATTTATAATTTTACTTTTAAAGAAATTTTTTATAAAAAAGAGTCAAAGAAATTAAAAGAAAAAAAAGGGGCTATAATTCCACCGACCACTTCACACTTTTATATATAGTATAGAATATATATATATATATATTTGAAATATTACATAAATTCAATATTTTTTGGTAACTTCATGGTGTAGGTGTGAGAAGTATACTACTGGATCAACTTCATTTCGTCGGGACATGAATGATATTGTTAATTAAAATGATGCACCTACAAGATTGCATGGTCCATTCACATAGGGGAGTGATTGAACATGCCTCGAAATTTTCCACCAAAAAAAAAAAAAAAAAAAAAAAAAACTTTAGCTTCTTTTGACATTAATTGACACCAAGCAACAACCAATTGATTTTCAGATTCTTTAATGCAAAAGAAGCAAAACAGAACAAACTATCTAGAGACACATAAGGCTGACTTTATTAAAAAGAAAAACAAAAAGGAATTAATTTATAAAAGTTGCAAAGTTTAGGTTGTTCACCAAAGCATCGGTTATAAAGTAGGAAAAGTTTGGTGACCCATATAAGCTAAGCCTCTCTTTTTCTTAACAATTCTCCATTTATATAACACCACAACTGAAATCTCACTTCCATAGCTTTCCCATTTCACAATTTTGCAAGAAAATAATTTGTATTCCACTCTGGTTAATTAGCAATGGCAACTTCTCCAAGGATCAATTCGATGCTGCTGATATTGATGGTTGCAGTAGTTGCGGCCGCAAACTTGTGGGGTGGAGCTGTGGCACAATCAAATAGTTGTACCACTGTACTCATAAGCATGTCTCCATGCCTAGGTTACATTACAGGAAACTCAACGAAACCGTCTTCATCGTGCTGCTCGCAGCTTTCGAATGTGGTCAGGTCACAGCCTCAGTGCTTGTGCCAGGTTGTTAACGGCGGTAGCTCATCGCTT
Source organism: Acer campestre (assembly GCA_954870605.1). NCBI lineage: Eukaryota > Viridiplantae > Streptophyta > Magnoliopsida > Sapindales > Sapindaceae > Acer > Acer campestre. The sequence goes on along the minus strand of OX940802.1, from coordinate 15,021,515 downwards.
GGTATTAATGTTAATCAGACTCAAGCTATGGCTCTCCCTAGTGCTTGTAATGTCCAGACTCCTCCTGTCAGCCAATGCGGTGGTAACAAACCCAATTTCAATAATTACAGACTTATTTTACAGTCTTTCATTTTTCTCCTGGAATGCTTTTCTAATTTGTTATATAACTCTAAATTGCAGGTTCTTCTCCCTCAGAATCTCCTCCAGGAACCACTGATTCTCCCTCAGGTATGTTGCAATCCATTTAAACTTTAAACAATTTTCTTAACTTAATAAAACAAAATTGAAAGACGATCAGGTGCGAGATCTCACATGTTTTTCTACGTGGGATCTCAATTGACACTCATTTTACACCGGTGCCAATTGGGATCATCCGATAATTTTGGGACAAATTTTCCTTTATCAACCGATGTTGCTCTATTGTTGCAGGCAGTGGATCCAAGGATGTACCAGAAGTGGACACATCAAATGGAAATGCTACCAGGCTGACATTTTCTCTGCTAGTGGTGTTGATCTTCATCGCATCATCTGCTTCAACTTTCCCCACCATCTAATTAAAAGCTCTATTGAATCTTATAATTTTTATTACATATATAGGATTGCTACATTTTTTTTGTTTTTCTTCCTTTTTTGTGGGTTTGAGTTATTTATGTATAATTAATTTAACGGGGGGGAATAATTATCTGGGTTTAATTCGATTGTTGGGTTTACAATTGCAATAAAGATTATTGAAGGTTTTTGTATAATTGCTCAAATATTATGTGGTGGAATGGTCATGGTGAATGATTACCGATTTGTTAATTATCAATTATTGAAAAACAATCTTGCATAATCAAATCATGGTGTCTCATCCACTTGATAAGAGAGACAAGACAAACCCATACCATATAGAACCAAGCTTCCAAGAAATTACATTCTTATTTGCTTAAATTTATTGACATCCAACATAAAAGGACCACATCACATCAAACTTATAATAAATGGTGCAAAGAACGAAGAGACAAAAAAAAAAGAAGGGATTATTAACTCATCAAAGAAAGGACAAAAGATGAGGTTGACGGTTCAGCACGAGTGCCGGCTCTGAGGCGGGTCATCTAGGGGCGCTACCCAGGGCCTAGAAAAAAGGGCCCAAGAAAGATCTTTCTTATTTTATTTTTTGTGTTTTGTGTTTAGTGTTTATAGTTTTGGATTTTGATAAATAAATGGCTCAAAAAATGTATAAATTTATAGTTATTTTTCAAACTTCATATAATTATATTAAATTTGGACCATAAATAAGAAAACAGAGGTGTAAATCAACTTCTTATATAAAATTGAGCTTAATATGGATTTTCATCAGAATTATTAAAAGCAAATGAGTAGCTCTATTTGCACCCCTACAAATTTGTATGTACACCTCATTAAAAGTTGTTAAAAAATTATATTTTGTAAGCACAACCCAAACATTACCAAATATACCATTTCTTTTATTTAATTTTTTAAATTCTAAAAAAAAGAAAAAAGAAAAGGAGGAGGTCTCCTCCCTTTTTATTTTCTCCTTTTCTTTTTTCTTAGCAAGTTCATCTCTCTTTATTTACTATTTCTTTGAGTGGAAATTGTCATGCAGATCTATTTGCTCGTAATATTTTTTTTCTTCAGTTTTGTTTTTTCTATGTATCATGATATAAACTTAATAAAAATTACTTTGATTAAGCTTCTGTAAATTTTCTCAAAAAATAATATATATATATATATATATAAATTATTAAGTACGAGATTTCACAAGATTTAGATGCGAGATTGAATAAAGTGCCCCATTTTAAATATTTGACATGGGGCCTCCAAAACCTCAGGATCAACACTGCTTAGCACAGTAGCATACCTCTCACAACTACATCATGAGGTTGTGGGTTCGAATCATCTCCTTTCCCCCAAACCTTAAATTATTGTAATACTTTAATAAAATAAATAAATAAATAAATAAAACCTCATGAAAGAGAGATGGGCTCAAAAATTTTTTAGCACTCTTTATTCCTTTTCTTTTGGGACTAGCATTAATTTAATAATTTAAATTTAAATGGCACCAAAGTATGGTGATAGACAAAAATGCCCAAATTTTTACTTTTATTATTTTTTCAATCCTTTTTTGCTTTGAATTTTTTTTTCAAGAACCTTCATTGATGGAGGTTGGAATCAATGAAGAAGATAAAAAAAAATATATTCTTATTTTGCTTAGTAAGTCTAGAATCTCTAAAAACTAATGTTCTAGAAATCGTTTTAGGCGGCCAACTAGGTGGCTCCAACCGGCCGCCTAGCCTGATTTTTAGCACCGATTAGTCGGTCTATGACTAGATCTCACCACGTATCATCGTTGCAAGCCCGCAACTATCATCGTCTTGTCGTCCAATCATCCAGTCATCCTTACCAATTGCTCCGAAAATCCATCAAGGGAGTGAAGAGTTGCAGAGGGAAAAAAATGAAAAAGATGGAGAGAGAGAGAGAGAGAGAGTATGTGTGAGGAGTTGGAGAGAAACTAAAAGAAATGAAAAGTCTAACAGAAGATGAAGTGAAGAGTCTGAGATAGAGATGGAGATTGAGATTGAGAGAAACAATGATGAAAGGTTATAGGGAGAGATGGAGTGTGTGTTGAAATGTAAGAGAGAGAGAGAGAGAGAGAGAGTGGTTGCTCCTAGATTGAGAGAAGAAAAAGTGATGATGTGCACATTAATTAAGAGAGAGAGTGGTTGGTTGGATTGATAGAAGAGATGAGTGATAGTGGGGTTTTGTTGTCACCAACAAAATAAAAAATAAATAAATAAAAATAAATAAATAAATAAGAAAGCTGATATTGAAGTACAAAACGTGAAGAAAAAAAAATTACCGTCTAGGTGTCAACTAGTTGGTTTAGGCGCTAAGCGCTGGTACACCGTACCACTAGCGTCTAGCGCCCACTAGAACATTGCTAAAAATGCCAAATAAGTTTCGAAAATATTAAAATAAATATCAAATTTCAAAAATAAGAACCATATTTGCAAAATAAGTCTCGAATTTGCATTAAAAAAAAAAATCACAAAAGGAAAGAACAAAGTGTGGGCATTTTTGTTTCAAACTATACTTTGATACTGTTTAAACTTAAGTTATTAAGTTGATGCTATTTTCTCAAATTAAAAATAGTAAACAAAATTTATCATAATTCTTGTCTTACTAAACGATTTATTTATATAAGGGTTAATTGCACAATTATTCCCCAGGTTTATACGAAATTATACGTTTACACATTTCCTTTTATTGCACAAACCTCTCATAGAAAAGTTAACTAATGGTTAACTTCTTTTTTTTTTTTTTTTTTTTGACACTATCTTCCATCTATCTAGATCGGATATTTTTTTTACCTCAAGTTTATCCATCTACCAGCTGAACAACGCCCCTAGGGGCAACTAATGGTTAACTTAATGGTATAAGGTTGATTCATGTGTAAAATCGTCCTTTTATACATAAAAATAATTAAAAACCAAATGAACCTCAATATTTCTATAATTATAGATGTACCCAAAAAATAACCACAAACACTAACAAAATTATAAATTAATGTAGACAGAAGCGGAATTCACACACAATCAAACAAATAAGGATTTCTTAATTCTATAATTTCATAAAATAATAGAAAAAATAGAGATAAAATGAGAAAACTTAGTAGGTTTTATTCATCAAAGGTTGAAAAACTCGAAACACCCAGATACAGTAATAAATAGAGAAACGAAACACACCTGAATCCACAAGGACTTGTAATCTTCTAGACTCCTAAAACATCTTAACTAAATGGGTAAGAGTCCCAAATAAAAACTAACAACAAATCCTAAGCGAAAAAAGGAAAAAAAAAACACCTAATTATTGCGCAAGAAACTAAAAGTCTCCGAACAACAAACTAAAGGACCTTTTTTGGACCTCCTATAGACCTCGTCACAAGAAATGTAGTGATAAAACGTGCAACTCATCTTGAGCTTTCCAAAAACATATTATAATAGTTATTTTGAGCCCGTATGCAAAAGATATAAGCCTGTAAAGTCAGACCCGTTTTAAGTGCTCCAAGCGACCTAAATACGAGTTTGCAACCTGATCCGCATCATAAATCCACCTAACCCACCTCATCCATTTCCCTCCTCCCTTGCTGATGTAGGCCCATAGGGAGGCAGCCCAAATGGTTGGAGGAGGCTTCTGGATCATCCTCCTTGATCCATAGAGCAATCTAAGCATCCATTTGCTTATTCAATTCATTAACCTTAATCATTACTCATCACTTCCTCCACCTTCTTCCTATAAACGCTCATAACTTTATTGAACTCGTCATCAAGTCTTCTAAGGAACACACACTTATAATCCCCTTCTTCATCAGAAGACATAAAAAAAACAAGGTCAAGTACTATCCATATGAGATGGAGCTCCATCTCAAATGATGGAGGTGCAATGGAAGAGCTCCATTGAAGCTCCTTTATCATGCCTCGATCTCTAATGGAGCAAATCTTCTACATCTTCGAAAAATGGAACTCTTGCATCACACCTCCATTCTTGGTTCGAACCGGTTCCGATTTATTTATTTATTTTACATTACAAAATATTACATTTTATTTATAAAAAAAAAAAAAAAATGTTAGAAAGGACATTGTAAAGTATTGAGCCATAGCCCATAACCCTTGTCCAAGTAATTATGTTTTCCATTCCCTTCTCCCCCTTTTTATATATGTTAGACATCTCATTCACTTAACTGGTTTTCCAATGTGGGATCTGGGATAAGAGATAAAAAGTCATATTATGCATTTTTAAAAATATTTATCTATTTTTTTCCCTTTAATTTAAAACTATTTGTTAAAAAATGCATAATATTTCAGGGGTTCATTGACTTCGTTCAACTCTTGTGTACTTCTACAAAATTTAAGTTTTAAGGAAAAAAAAATTGATAATATTTGTTAAAAATGCATAATATGACTTCTTATCTCTTATCCCACATCCCACATTGGAAAAATAAAGAAGTGAATGAGATGTCTAACCTATATAAAAATGAGGAGAAGAGAATGGAAAACATAATTACTTGGACAAGGGTTATGGGCCATGGCTCAATACTCTACAATGTCCTTTCTAACATTTTATTTTTTTATAAATAAAATGTAATATTTTGTAATGTTATCGAATCAGAACCGACGGTTCCGTCGGAACTGGAATTGGAACTGATGAGTCCGATTCCACCCAAATCTGGAACCGGAACTGAACCGGAACCGTGCCAGGTCTATGCACACAATTGTGTGCATACTAGAGAAAAATCTATATTATACTGTAAATTTGGAAATAGATAAAAATGTGAGAAATTAAACAATAAAGGAGTGACACTTTTGAGCAGATGATGTGCGTCTGATGTTGAAATGAAAATTTAATTGATGACATGATACTATGTGTGCCCATAGTGAATAAGTTTGCATCTGCAACAAAAAAATTGTTGTGTCATGTGTGTTGTGACTTGTGTGGATCCCCATTCCCCAATGTTTCTTTCATTTCATAAAATATTTTTATTCATTATTACACTGACTACAATTTTTATTTATTTATTTATTTATTTTTGATAGATAAAACCCACCATATATAGGAAAAGAAACAACAGGGCTGGGAACCAGCCATAAAAACTCTCTGTAAGAGGAGAAATCCACTAGAGCAAGTTTATGAGCCAAGGTATTTCCAAAACCGGAATCGCTTGACTCAAACAACAGCCAGCTTCTAAGAGAAAGGCCTTGATATCATTTAAAATGAATTTAAAGTCCCTAAAAGAGGGAATAGGATCATTGATAGCTAAGACAGTCTGCGAAGAAGAAATCTCAGCGAAATCAACCCGAAAATTGTAAAATTGAGCAGACAATAGACTCTCCTATAAAGCAATCAGCTCACCATCAATAAAGCTGAAATTTCCAGACAGTTGCTTAGAGCGGGCTGCTAAAACCAAACCTTTATCATTCTGAATAGCAGCCCCCACGGCAATGGACCTACCATTCTTCCGCCTAGCTACCGAAGAATTAAGTTTCAGACGGCCCGGAGGAGGAGCTAACCAATCAGCGGACTGCCTAGGCACAAGAGAATGAGAGCTGGTTGAGATAGCACTCTTGGAATTTTGAAATTCCGCTAAAAAAGCTTCCGCCCCAGACACAATCAGCTCAGCACTCTTACTCTTTCCAATTCAAAAAATAATTCCTATTCTCCCAAATGGCCCAGGAAATAATACGAAAACGGCTAAGCTCTGCCTTACCAACACTAGAAAGAAGACGCCCAAAAATATCCAAAACAGAAAGCTACTGCACATCAAACAAGCTACTATCAAACTGGCATAACTCCACACTTTTTTTGCCTCTTTACATCTGAACAAAGCATGGACAGTAGACTCGCATGGAGCTGAACACCAGTTGCAGCGAGGAGAACCAATAATCCTCCTCTTCCAAATCTTCTCCAAATAAGGCAGAACATTCAAGGAAGCATGCCACACAAAAATACGAACTTTCGACGACACATTAAGACTCCATAAAGTATTCCACCAAGAATGAGAATTAGATGAATTTGAAACAGACACACTTAACCTGTTCTCGGAGGCTAGACGATAAGCGCTCTAAACCAAATAAACCCCATTCTTTTTGTAATGCCATTTGAGCGTGTCACTTCCTCCGCTCCAGCTAATAGGAATGGACAAAACCAACTCAGTACCAACCTACAACAGGGCACTTCTCAGCTTCCCCACATCCCACTCACACCTATTACTTGCCAAGAGATCAGCCACCAAAAGATTAAACTCAGTATTTAAAGTGATAGTTCTAAAAGTATTCAGCCGGGGAATCCATTGATCTTGAAAAACCTTAATATTCAGCCCATCACCCACCACCCATCTCAAGCCTTTAGAAAGTAAACTTCTACCCTAGATTAAACTTTGCCATATATGGAAACACCCCACTTTAACGGAAGCAGACAAAAAATCCCCATACCTAAAATACTTGGCCTTCAAAATTTGGGCAATTAGGGAATCAGGGCAATGCAAAACTCTCCAGGCTTGCTTGGCCAGTAACACCTGATTGTAAACCTAAAGATCCTTAAAACCTAGACCCCCACAATTCTTTGGAAGACACATTTGTTCCCATTTTAACCAACTAATCTTCCTTTTCCCACCTCTGGAACCCTACCAAAATTTAGAAGACATACCGGGAGTTGGAATAAACCCATAGCATAGGTAGGGACTGATTGTGCAACAACTTTAATCAAAACTTCTTTACCACCAAAAGAGAACTGACTATCTTTCCACCCCTTGAACTGACTATCTTTCCACCCCTTGAAAATCTTCTCAACTCTATCCTTGATGTCCTGAAATTGCTTAATTTTATTCCTACCTACCATATCTAATCCCTAAATAGAAGAAAACTTTCCTGGCCCACCTTTAATTGCACAACAAAAACAGCACTACAGGGTTTTGAGTTACCATGTCACATTGTCACTATGTTAGGGAACGACCTTGTTTACGATTGAAAATAATACAATATATTTTTGTATAAACAAACAAAAAAATTGTAGAATTTTTTTAATTAAACTCTTAATATTTTTTTTGAAAAAAGAATTAAATGAAGCAACAATAAATAAATAAATAAATAAATTTCGGTATTCAATGAAAAAAAAGATAATTTTGAAACAAAATATTTTTTTCTATGATAGAGTGTTTTTAAAGGAGTGTTAAAAGATAAAAAATATAATTATGTAACAAAATGAAGCGTGCTTATAATTTTTTTAAATTTAAGTTGTTAGAGTGAAGTATATTTAGAAAAGGAGTATGGAAAGATAAAATTGGATTGTAAAGAGAAAATCTCTTTGAGTTAATACAAGTCAAATGCCAACAAGGCAACAAGGGATGTTTGTGTAATTATTGGCAAAAGTTACACACACTTGTAATTAGGCCTAATGTTAGCGATGTTTGTGAAATTTGATCAAGAAAATAAAAAGTGACCTTTCACATTCCCCGCACATTTTATTAGGTACGACACTTGTTATCCAAGTTTTTTTATTTTTATTTTTTATAATAATATAATTCTTAGTAATAATAATATAAATCATTCTTAATTTCTTTTTAATTCTTTAATTTTTTTTTTAATAATTTCCACATCATTAATACACCATCTCATAATCAATATAGTATTATAGTTACTACAAATCAATTTGCACATCATTTAAGTAAAAAAATTGAACCATTTAATATTATTCTAAAATTAAGTATCAAGACAATTTTCAAATTTAGTTAGATATATATATTGTTATTTTCTTATAAAATATATTGAATTTCATTAAAAATGCTATTTTTATAATACAACTAATACCAAAGAAATGATGAGGTTGATGTCCAAATTCCTTGGCGAAAAAGCAACTTCTTGACCCAATAGGCAACATGTCCAAATTAATAATTAATTCAATACTTAAAATTCGCATAAATAATAAATTGATCAACCAAAATCAAACCGCGACCTCGATGATCTCTATTTTCAAGTCAAACGAGAGAAAATGACATCAAACCCAACCTAACACCAAAAAGGAAAAAAAAATAAAAAAAAATTAATAAATCGGCAAAAAACTAAACCACGTGCAAGGTCCGTGTGATAGTCAAAGAATGTAAAAGTAAAAGAATAACGAAAATGCCATTGCAAGTGTTGAATGAAGCAAAGCACAACAATAACTAAGCGAATGTCCAATCATGTTCATGCCTATCATTTCTGTTTTTCTTTTTAGGTTAAAGCACAACAACAACGAGCAGCTTCAAATACCATTTTTGTAACGCTTAAATCACAATTCACATTTATAAAAAAAATAAAATAAAATTATTTCTCTCTTCGTAACTCATCGTTTTCTTTAGTTGTGAAACAGTTTGTTTTTTATATTTAAAAAAAAAAAGAAAAAAAAAAAGGAAACAGTTTGTCCCCTTTTTTTTTTTTTTTTTGGTGTGTGGGTTATCCATAGATAATCCTCTCTCTCTCTCTCTCTCTATATATATATATATATCTGAATCTGAAGAATAACAGAACCCCAAGTCTCGTGTTCTTCACCGCTGCTGCTTTTCAGGTAAAATCTTTTATGGGAATTCACTGGTAATTTGACCGTTATTCGTAGCCAAATTGCTTTCGAATTTTGATTTCTTTTTGAGATTGTTGTGTTACCTGTTGTTCTTCGTGTCAAATTTCGACTGAATTTTGTGTTAGAGAAGAACATGTACTTTGTGTTTCAAGAAAATAACTCTTCTGGGGTTTTATTCTTTTCGTGGATTCGGGGGGTTTTTTTTTTCTTTAATTTCTTTTTGTGTTTTTGATAATCCGTTACCATCGGTCATTGAATTTAAAAGAAGCGTGCGGTTAAAGCTGTGATCGTGAAATTGGTTTTGATTTCGTGTAGGGAAACATTTATTTGTGGATCATGTTTGTCAGTGGCGGTGACCACCCATATTTAGTTGGAATTTGGGTTAGGATGTAATCTCTTACGTGGTTTTTTTTTTTATAGAAATATGCATCGTTTAAGCTCTTGGCAATGTACATGTATATCTATTATAGTGTCATTTTGTGGTTTGGAATGTTGAATATTTGACTCGAAAATCAATTAACCACTGCCATGTGTTGATTCATGTTTGCACATTTACATTTCATCTTGGGGACAGGATCTTTGTATCATTTATTTTGATTTCACTCTTGATTGCTTTCTAAAAGGTATATGATACTTTTTCACTTGCACAATATGATATCATTCGGTGGTATTTATCAATAATCTTGGAGAGGTTTCCACTTATCAAGGGAAGAAGTTTACTCAAACAAAGGAAAAATAAAGAAGAAGTAATATTTATAGTTCAGAGGTACTACAGCTGTACAGTTTGTGATGTACTTTTCAGGTCGCCCATGTGTAGCTATATACTAATTGACTTTTTAACAGCCTAGCCATTGTGTAGGTATCATATTATCATAAGTTTCTGGAGGCCATTTACAGTGTTATCTTCTAGCTTGATTTAGATTGGTTTGGTTAGTCAAATTCAGCTGAAGGATGAGAAAATTTCATTTAGCATGTGAAGTTTCTGTTTCAGGGGCACTGAATGAGGAATGACAGACTTTTAGCATTGCAATATATATAGTTTGAAATCCATATATTTGTATTTGGAATTATACTTAGAATTCAGGTAGTAACACGATCCCAAATATTTGGAATTTTGAAGCTGGCAATGTTAGGATTGGATTTTTCTTGTTTTTAATTTGGAGAGTAGAAGATAATTCAGATGGTATCCGTTTGAACAGTTTAGTTGAACTAGGGGAACATTGAATCTTAAGTCTTGATATCTGTGTTAACATACCTGATTCGTTTTGATAGTGCAATAAGTTAGAATGCTGGTTATGATTTATAGATGGCATGACCTGCTAATGGCTTTTCTGGTTTGGTTTTACTTAAGCAGTTTTATTTTTTTTCTTTTATGAAAATACCATATCTTTACACCTTTTGTTGATGGCATTTGGTATGCTTAACATACGGTGCATATGCCTAGTATGCTGGAAGAAGTTGACAGTTTTGAAACAATAGTATTCATGTCCTTATCTTGGCAATGATGAAGTCTAGTTGGGTGTAGAGAAATAAATTTCCATGAAATTTAGAATAGTTTATTGATCTGAAGCACGAGGAGGAAGAATTTTAGGCCTAGTAGTATTTTGAACGTAGAAGTAACATGCCATATAGTAATTGCCAATGTGCTTATTATAACATAAGTTGTCACTATCCATATGCTTCTTACTTTTTTATTTGCATTTGATGATTATCGTGTTTAGTTCTTTTGTGGAGAATGATGAGATGCAATACATACATGTTGTAGTACTGGAAAATTGCCAGTAGGACTGAGTAAATGTTAAAACTGGAAAAATTTGGACTCTTTTTGAGTTAGGCTTAAACCTATGGTGTATGGCATTTGTTTTAAATTGCCCTCATGTTATAAAAAATGTGGAACATTCATGTGTTCGTTAAGAATCAATAAAGCTTTCAAAGCTGTTTTCACTTCTATTACAAAGCAGCCAAAGCTACCTACTCTAAGTTTTGGTCCACACCATTTTCAATATTATGTGGATATGCGAAATGTAAAATTTTAGGTTCTCTTTTTTCATGCAAACACATGTAACATATGGTTGTTGTTGTCGTCGTCATAAATATTGTAAATTCTACTAATATATTGAAAATCTGTCGACATCATTTAGTCACTATTATGAAGGTTCAGTATCAACCTCAAGTCTGATTGTCAAACAAGCAGTGAAGAAATTAACTTCATTTCTATTTCTTACCTAAATTTTTGTGTTATTACATTGGTTATTGGAATGGTTCTCTTGGTGTTTTGTACTATTATATATGTATAGTGTGGTGCATCAGACACCCAAGATTATCAATGAGGTTACTCTCATTCTTGAAATTTCATGAACTAGGTTTCACTGCAAGAAGCTGGCTTCTTTTTACAATTCTTAGATGTGTAAATGCAGTGTTCCTCATGAGTCTTAATTTTATCGCCATATAGGATATAGATAGTTGGAGTGTAATATCTTTCTAAAAGTTTGCTATATCTTTCTAAAAGTTTGCTATGTCAATTTGTTGAATTTGAAGAACTGACATTTAAATCATGTTCCAAAAAGATTATAGTCTTGGAATTAGTTCCATCTGGGTTAGGATTTGCTTTAAATGATTTGAGTTGAAATTCTAAATTGCGAGTTGTAATGAGTCAAGAATTAATTCAAACTTAGGTGATAGGGCCTCATATGTCTCTTTCTTGTTTGACTGTATACACTTGTTCTAAACTTCTAATGCTTGATTTAATTACATTTTTCATGTTCCTATTTATATACAAAAAAAATAAAAATTACATTTCTCTTGTAGTCTTGTGACATGACTATGTACATGAATAATCAGGCAAAATCTAGACGTAATTAAGGTTGAAAAACTCGAAAGGAATTCAAAAGTCCTCTTTGTTCTTAATTTCTAATTAAAATTTTATCCATTGTGGGTTGTAACGAGTCAGGCTTGATTTATATGATTTTAAGGATGATTTTTCTCTCTTAAATAGTGTCAAATTTTGTCTGTGCTGCACAAAATCAATATTGTGATTCTATTTTCATCAAGGATTCAAGTACACGTATACTAATATTATGATTTTAAACTTTTGGAGCAACTCATTGGTTCTTATATTTCTATATTTGTACTTTGGATGTATCAGGTTGTATTTACAATTCTGTTGTAACAAATTATTGGGGAAGCATCGTCTGAAATTGATGCAACTGTGATTAGTATGTCTGGATTGATTGAAGGTCTTCCTGACGCTGTTGCCCTCAGGTGCCTCGCACGGGTTCCCTTCTATCTTCATCCTCAGTTGGAGCTTGTTTCTCGTTCCTGGAGAGCTGCCATTCGTAGCCGTGAGCTGTTTAAAGCCCGGCAGGAGGTTGGTTCGTCAGAGGAGCTACTGTGTGTGTGTGCTTTTGACCCTGAGAATTTATGGCAGCTTTATGATCCTCTTAGAGACCGTTGGATTACTCTTCCCATTCTTCCCTCAAAAATCAGGCACCTTGCTCACTTTGGTGTTGTCTCCACTGCTGGAAAACTGTTTGTGCTTGGTGGTGGCAGTGATGCTGTCGACCCATTGACAGGAGACCAAGATGGGAGCTTTGCCACCAATGAGGTCTGGTCGTATGACCCCGTAATACGACAGTGGTCCCCACGTGCATCCATGCTTGTTCCCCGCGCTATGTTTGCATGTTGTGCTTTGAATGGAAAGATCGTTGTTGCAGGTGGTTTCACCACCTGCCGGAAGTCAATATCTCAAGCAGAAATGTATGATGCAGAGAAGGATGTTTGGGTTCCAATTCCAGATCTTCATCGCTCTCATAATTCAGCTTGCACAGGGATAGTAATTGGAGAAAAAGTGCATGTCTTGCACAAGGGGTTGTCGACAGTACAAGTATTGGACCATAAGGGTTGTGGGTGGACAGTAGAAGATTATGGTTGGCTCCAAGGTCCAATGGCAGTTGTTCAGGGTGCTATCTTTGTGATGAGCCATGGACTCATCATTAAGCAGGACAGAGAAGTGAGGAAGGTGGTGGTTTCAGCATCATCTGATTTTCGGAGGAGGAGAATTGGGTTTGCAATGATCGGTTTAGGTGATGACATTTTTGTGATTGGAGGGGTGATTAGTCCCGAAGGGTGGAATTGGGATATCAAACCGATGTCTGATGTTGATGTCTTGACAGTTGGGGCTGAGAGACCAACATGGCGCCAGGCATCCCCGATGACACGGTGTCGCGGAACAATTCTTGGGTGTACGCAGCTAAGAATTTAGTCATCTACTTTATTCTAACTTGTTGCTTTGTTGTGAAAGTTGTACTCTTATTGAAGCACCACATCTCATATCAACTTACTGGAGACAAGTTTCTGGCTATACCCTGTTGTGTTTTGTAAAAGCCATAATCTTTGGCCTTGTTTTCTCTTGCTTTTAGGAGTTTTCAGAGGGGCACCACTGAAGGTTTTTTGATCAGTTTGACTGGCTACAATGAAATTTATGTAGTAGCTTGGATGGAAAAAGTGCTATTTATTATTGTATTTTTTTCTTAATCTTTATTGGGGTATTTGAACCCAGAACAACAATTTGCTGTCTACTGGTAGTTTATATTTACAATTACTCTTTGCTGCACGTACTTATGTTTGACGCAAGAGAGAGTGGGAGAAAATCTGCAGCTAATTCAACCATTTTCACTCAAACTAAACGGTACTGTTGCCCTTTGAATTCTACGCGAATTGCTTATGTCTCTTATGAATTCTTAAAATGGTCACTAAACTCTTTGAAATGGCAACAAGTGATGGAATCCATACGGGAATTACTTTATGTCTGTAATTCGCGTCAAGTGACTTCCATGTGTGAAGTCATAAAGGTCATTTCAATCATTTCTTGTTTGTAATTTGAGGGGTAACTTGTTAATTTTAATTTTTTCTTTATTTTCTCCAAAATTTCCCAAATCCTCTTGACATCGTTCTAGAACAAAAATTAGGATTTCTTTAAAATTGAAGATCTAGGATTAGGATTTGTCGATTTTCGGTCACAAAATCTCCCTGATTTTGATTAACTTAGTTTCGTAGTTGCTATTTGGTTGCTCTATTGATGAACGGTGGTGGAGAAATGGTTGGACCAAGGATAGACGATGATGAAGAATCGCAATACGGTAAGTTTTCTGTGGATTTAGGTTAGTATTGTGGTTGTATGTGTTTTTGGGGTGTATTTTGGGATGGGTATGAGAAAACCTTTACAATATATAAAGATTTTTTAATTTAAAGGTTTTCGACATTTTGTCTTTAGAGAACCTAAGAAATTCTATTCAAATTGAGATGGTTTATTACAGAAGACATAAATACAAATGAGAGAGGACCAATTCTAAAATATAAAATTTCTCATGTTAGACCCACTTGCAACTTGAAATTTCCTTTTTCATTTACATTATGATGGTTTCTTTCTTGAATGTTTTTGCCCAAATTGAATGCCCAATAACATTGACATGTTTCTAGACTTGCAAAAGTTACACTTATTTTGATAGTGAAATTGAATGAGTGGTTTGTTTCTTGACTTGCTATTTCTTGACTGTTTCTTGACTTACTTGCTATGTCTTGACTTGCAACGGTGACAGTGACATATTAATTTGTTAGGTGATGCTTATAGTTAGATTACTGTTATTTAAATAGATTCTATTACCATTATTTACTTTCATTAAATTTCTTGTATTTGTTTTAATTGCATTAATTAGTTTGATTTCATTTGTAGATCTTGATGACCCAGAGATATTATTCTGTTTTAGGATGCATCATTGTTTTGATTGTGAAATGAAAAGCTTTATTGGGAGAACAATTAATTTTTTCGACTATTTGTATCTTGACGAATTGTCTATGTTGGACCTTGATGATATTGCCTTGGAATTAAGATATAAGCTGCCTATGGGGTTTTGGATTCAAGAACGATGTTACGTGAAAATAAGGAAAAAGTGTTGTCCATTAACTTTGAACTCATGTCTTGTCATGGAACGATGCCTGTGGGGTTTTCATAACTTGTTGAAGTTTCTAATTTTTGTTTTAGAACGATGTTGAGAGGATTTGGGGAATTTTGGGGAAAATAAGGAAAAAGTTAAAATTAACAAGTTACCCCTCGGATTACAAACAAGAAATGATTGAAATGACTTTTACAATCACACATGAAGTTACGTGACGCGAATTATGGACGGAAAGTGATTTCCGTCTGGATTT
Source organism: Acer campestre (assembly GCA_954870605.1). Taxonomy (NCBI): domain Eukaryota; kingdom Viridiplantae; phylum Streptophyta; class Magnoliopsida; order Sapindales; family Sapindaceae; genus Acer; species Acer campestre. Next base: position 15,006,197 of record OX940802.1, on the reverse strand, counting down.
CGTCACTTGTTGCCAATTTTTGAGAGTCCTGTCTGGATTCTGTCACTTGTTACCAATTTCAGAGAGTTCAGGGCGTTTTAGTGACCATTTTAAGAATTAAAGGGGAAAATAAGCAATTCGTGAAAAATTCAGGGGGCAATTGTACCATTTATTCTTCGATTATATATATATATATAATTTTTCTATTGTAAGTTCGGGATGAAGAATGTGGACCATTAGATTTACATACTTTGCCTTAAAGTTTGTGTGTATGTATATATATATATATATACAATCTTTCTATTGTCAATTCGTCCTGACAATAAATATATCAGGACGAAGAATGTGGACCATGGATTATGGAGAAGTTTTAACAAGTGCATACACTTTGAATCAAAGTATGTAAATCTAGTGGTCAACATTTTTCGTCCTGATATATTTTATATCAGGACAAACTTACAATAGAAAAACTATATATATATATATATATATATATTAGGATGAAGAATGTGAACCCTTAGATATACATATTTTAATTCAAAGTGCATGCACTCGTTAAAACTTTTTCATAATTTATGGTCCACAATTTTTGTCCAAATATATCAAGACGAACTGACAGTAGAAAGACTATATATATATATATATATCAGATTTTCTATTATCAGTTCGAGCTGACAATAAATATATCAGGACGAAGAATGTTGACTACTAGATTTACATACTTTGATTCAAAGTGTATTCACTTGTCAAAACTTCTCTATAATCTGTGGTCAACATTCTTCGTCTTGATATATTTATTGTTACTTCGAACTAATAATAAAAAGACTGTATAGATACATTATCACATCTTAAACGAATCTACTGTCATCTTTTCACTTGTACTGTATTTCGTATTTAGGAATTGAAATACATAAAAACGTGAAAGAAAAAATAAAATGGATTTGTTTGTTTAAAAAACCAAAAATGGGAAATAAAGTAATATTGTTATTGGGCTTAATGAGTGGGCTATTCTGACAAAAGTCACTTGGAAAAGCCCTAATCTGAGGGAGTTGATAAAACCACAAAAACCCTAAATGGAAACTGTTTTGCTCAACTTTAACTAAGCAAAAAAATGGAAGACAATCAAATCGAAGAGGGAGAAAAGAACACTAACGTTGAGGTAGCTCCCGCCCTCATTTCGGTTCACCCGACCCAGAATTCAGTTGCTGTCGCTGTCGGGTCGGACCTCCGCGTCTACGATCTCCTGTAAGCTAATGCTATCTTTCTGGTTTTTTCTTCTTGAAATTGATAACTCATTGATTGTTGAGAACTTGAGATAAATATTTGAGCAACTACTCCAATCAAAGGAATGCACTTTTTATTTTATTTTATGTTGTTTCAAGCAATTGCATTAGGCACTTGCTGTAATTGTTTTTGCACTCCAATTTTGACAATTCTAAAATCAGGAAACTAAAGAACTTAGATTCAACTTTCTATGATGTTGCATTAGGCATTTGCTGTAACTGTTTTTGTAGGTCTCCAATTTTGAAAATTCTAAAATCAGGAATCTTATAGAACTTAGTTGAATCATGAATTTAACTTTCTATGATGTTTTATGGAAAGTTCAAATTATAAGAATGACTTATGCAAGTAAAGCTTTGTGTCATTGACTTTATGTTTGCATGATTGACTTGACAGTGGGGATTGTGTGGTTTCTTTGGTGGATGATTCTGGTGCAACTTCTCATAAGGATTCTATAAGAGCTATTCGCTATGGAGCAAATGGGAAGCTCTTTGTATCTGCTGGCGATGACAAAGTTGTCAAGATATGGTCTGATGAGTCTTGGCAATGTATTTGTACCGTGTAAGTACTTAACAATTCTAAAGATTTCAGGGAATGATAAGAGTAAACATTTGTGATGCTAATGCATAATGCATTTAAGAGTTATGTGAAAGAATGTTCAGAATTTTCTTCAAACTTTAAGTTCCTATAACATATGAGGATTGACGTAGTCGGTAGTCCAGTGATGGCCTTTACAAGTTTTATTTATCTGTACATGCAATACAAGAAGAAGAAAATAGGTCATTACACTGAAGGAGTGTCCTGCAAGGGTGTTTTCTGAGATGGTTTTAGCCCTTAGCATTTTGCATGAGTGACCACCTTCAAGAGTTGATCCCAAGCACTTGCCACTGATCAGTCCATGACTTTTACCAATATGACAGGCAGTAGCTACAATTATTTATTGCTCAACATTTGATATATTTTGTTTAATAGATATCATTTAGGTAGTCTCTTAAAATTTGCAGAGCATATGCTAAGCCATTGCATGAAAGTTCAGTTGGCATTAGATGTATCCAAGTTGGAATAATATCTTCTTGTTTTATGACGTTTTAACCTCTTCCAATCTGTAACATTATATTCCTTTATGACTGCAAAAATAATTTCATGGGATTGTGGGAAAATTTCTAATTGTTTTGTTCTTAACAGGAGCTCTGAGAAGAGAGTGAGTGCTGTTGCCATAAGCAATGATGGCCAGCATGTTTGTTTTGCTGACAAATTTGGAGTTGTGTGGGTTGTGGACCTGCATGGGATTGACGGGAGTGAAGCATCGGTCAGTAAGACAGCAGCGCCTTTGCTTGCTCACTATTGTAGCATTATTACTGGCCTGGTGAGTCATTTGTAATCGTAAACATATGGATCTTTTTCTTATTCCTGTACTTATATGTCTGTAGGAGCTTGGTAGGCGTCTAAGTTGATTAACACCAGAATACATCAAAATTTCCTTTCAACATCATGATGAAATTTCCTTTTTTTGCATTTTCTAACAAGCTTAGATTACAGTACTTTATTCTTAGTAGTTTAGGGGGCCTTTTATCATTTATGAATTATGATCTTCTACAGGATGGAATTTATTCTCAAGTGTTTGTTTAGATCAACATAATAGTGGGGTTTGAAGCTGGAGGAAGTTCTTGAATTAGGGTTTGAAGTATTCTCAAAGTCTTCATGCCTACATGTTTTCCTATAGTAAGCTGGTTTAATATTGACGTGATTATTTGCAGGAATTTTCACCAGATGGACAGTATGTTGTTAGTGCAGATCGGGATTTCAAGATTCGTGTAAATTGTCTCTTCCCATTGAATGAATTGAATTAGCTATCTTGGTTCTACACATCTTTTACATGATATCATTTCTGTAACAGGTCACCATATTTCCGAAGAAGCCTTTAGACGGAGCTCATGAGATACAGAGCTTTTGCCTTGGTCATACAGAGTGAGTGAGTTTCATGATCAGATGTTTTTGTGTAGTTGATTGATAATCGTGCACGCTGTTAGTGCCCTTAAACATGAGATTGGAAAAAAATAAATGGGAATTACACTTTCAAAGTAATATTTGCTGATTAGAACTTATTAATATACCCTCACATTCGTTTGACCTTAAGTTGCATTATCTTTATTTAATCATTCAATAATACTTTTTAACTGGTGGGATTGATATGTTTTTAATTTTTTATCATGAATCTATTAACAGGTTTGTGTCCTGCCTTGCTTTTGTTATCACACTGGATTATCCGCAAGGGTTTCTTGTGTCTGGAAGTGGTGATTCAACAGTGAGTATTCATTAGCTGACAACCTTGCATGTTGCCGTGACATGTGATTTTTTTGCATTATAGTAAAAAGGATGGATTAACATTTTATCTACATTGCTTATGCAGGTTCGCTTGTGGGATATTACCTCTGGATCTCTCCTTGATACTTGTGAAGTTGATGCAAAGGTATCTCACTTGATGTCAAGTTTCTTTGAAGTTCCTGATGATAATATAACTGACCTCACCCTGGTATTTTAAAAATATGACTTGCTTGCCAGGTTTGGTGGAAATATGAAACTATACTTTTGCCTCCATAAATTAACTCTATATTAACATCTGCCATAGAAGAGTCTTTTTACGAATTTTATGATGTGACAAATCTGATCCTCAAGATCACAAGTTGATGGTGTCTTGCTATCACAAGTCGGGTTGAAACCAGTGATTACAGGGGGGAACATTTTCCCCATTTCTGCTAATTTGCTATTTTACTAGATTTTACTTTTTCTTGCTTCTTGAAGGCAGGACATTTAGAGTCTAATGGAAGTGATGAGGGCTATTCTACTGTTACTGACCTGTGTGCGATCCCTGATACTACACTTGTTGCTGCAGCTATCCAAAGGCAAGTCTCTGAGTACTCTTAGTTCACTTCTTTGCTTTCTTGAAGAGTTCCTTATTTTTGTGATTTTAATACTTTTTAATAAATATTCATGTTTAGCTTGCAAGGAGTAATGCTGTTAAGCTGTAACCTTTCTACAAAAACTCTTTCTGTTGCCAAGGTAAGGACCCAAACTACATGAGATTAGCTGAAACAATGAAATGCTTGGAACCAATAGAAGAGCCTCTTATGAGGCACTTCTGAATTAATTAGACTTGCGATATTTGTTTTCTGGTTGGATGATTGTTTTGTGATCTTAATAACACCATTTATTCGTGCATTAGCCTCCCAGTTTTCTGCCATGTTTTCACTTGCACAGCTCAATCTAGATTAACATAGTAACTGCTATATCAACATGAAATATGGATATTACTCAAAGCTTATCTAAATAGTTGAAATATGAGATCAAGCATCTGCACTGAAGTATTTTGAAGGAGCTGTAGCCGTTAATCAGAATATCAAATGCTAGATTGCATATATGTGCACTATGAAGCAGGTTTTATCTTATCAATTTATGTGATTTGTTCAGGTGATTTCCATCAACTTCATTCCCACAAGCCTGGCGAGTAGCTCTTGTACAGGATTATTGTGGATGGTAACCGGTGTCTCCAACTTGCCCGGTTTTGATTGTCCCTCAGTGTCCCGAGTGAAGGTCATTTCTGGTTTCGATAAAAGCAGTCTTGATTGTCTTGAACAGGAGCCACTTGCGTTGGAGGATAATGACATACCAGGGGGAACGAAATTGCTTGAGAAGTTACAAGGAAGTGTGACGGTAGATGAAAAGGTCTTTACAGCAGCTTCTGAAGCTTTGAAAGCTGCAATGTGCAATTTGTTGATAAAAAAGCAGTACTCTGTAGAGAAACGAGAATTTAGAAAGAGAACAAGAAATGATAGAAAAACGAAACAATGACAATCTGCTGTAATCTTCTAGCTCATTGAGAGGTTTTGTAATTGAAAATGATGCAACCATTCAAGAATCTTGGATTATTAATTATCAGGTTGAAATTAAGAGAATGCTGTTGAAAATGTGATTTACTCTTCCTGAGAATTTTACACCAGTTGCTCCATACGTGGACACTGCCTAATTTTGTTTTGTAATGATTAGTTAATCTCCAAGGCCATATATGTTTTGTTAATTTCTTCATTCAAACGTGGAGCCATTTCACCATCTTTATCTTTTGTTATCTTTATTACGCAAGTGCAGGTGAAAATCCAAAGCTTAAATATTGTAATGCCCAAGTCTCTTTCATGTCACAACAATTGTCTTGAAGCTGTGAGAGAGACTTTTGATAATTTTTGGTGAAAGAGACTTCCACTTAAATTAGGTGAGATGATGAAGATTAAAATTGGAATGAAACTGAAGTCTACACTCTAGAATGGTCTGGTGGTCCCACAGCTATTCAGTAACCCAATACGACATCGCCGCTTGGCACTAAACGACAGGTTCAATTATGCCACCTAATTGTTTTGATAATTCACATAGGTGTAAAGGGAATCATTGAGTAGATAAGGCTGCATTCTTCCAACATTTATTTGATTGAAGACGTCAAGTAATGAGAGAGAGACAGAGACAGAGGCACCAACACATTACACATTACACATTACACATAGAGAGAGAGAGAGAGAGAGACCTAAGAGACAATTTATTTGATTACTCATCGCTAGCTATTTATTTCGATATAAATTTTCAATAAACTGTATATTCAACCCGAGAATTCTCGCAGCGACAAGGTCTCGCCATAAATTAGGAGTTAATGAAACCCTTTTACAGGAATCTTTTACAAAAATTTCATTTAATATTTTCAACTAATCAAAATGTCTCTTTATTATTTTTAGTAGATCGTGGTATTTAATTCACCAAATACATCATTATTGTGTACTCTTTCACACGTCTGGTGCAATTAAATACTTGTTTTTAAAGTTTTGAATCTCTTATTTATTTATTTATTTTCAATCAAAATATCTAAATAATAAGAAATTGACTGTTGATAGGAATGAAAATTAAAATTACTTTAAACAAAGTGATATCATGTGAGCTGGATTTTGGAATCTGACGAAATCAATCGCTACAAATACAATTCGGAATACAACTTTCACTACCTGATCAAATGTGGGAATGGTTTGGCTCGAATGGTTTGGTTCATTACCTTGCTTCTCTAGCCTGTTCCTCCAATTTGGACCAGATTTGGCAAGATATTCGTCCTAGTTGTACCTTTCCTTTTTGTTAATGGATTTTCAGTTTTTATTTTTTATTTTTTTTATTTCTTTATTATTATTATTATTATTATTATATATATATATATACAAATGATGCTTGATGCTGTAAAAAGACATGAGAATCCTTTTAGTAAGTTTAGAATAATATATATGCATGCCCCATTATCATGGTTACTCTTTGGAGAATAAAAGTGTTAATGTAGTACATTTTTTCAAAAAAAAAAAAAATGCAGTACATGTACTTTTCATTTTAGGTATGAAATGTGAAATCTTATATTCGAGAAAACAAACAAAAATAGTTTAACCAGTACTTCATTACCATAAAGTACATATATTTTACATTTTTAAAAATATAATTCCAATAAGATCATATACCTATAAGATCACCTACTATTCAAAATGTAACTCCCACTAAGAAGAAGTATGCCCTACACTTTACAATTTAATGAGCAAATACAAAACTCGAACTCCTATCACTGAAGTGCAGTGGAAAGGTACAATCACTTTGTTGAGAATGAATGTGCAAAAACATCATTTACACATTATAATTAGGTCAAAACTAAAAATTTAAAATCATATTATGATTAGAAAGCTTGAATTAATACAATTGACCATGGTGATTGAATTGAACCCAGCTCTAAGCCTCTAACATACTGGATGAGATCCTTTCCTAATCATCTCTCTATATGAATAAATAAATAAATAAATAAATAAATAATCTAAAACAACAAAGACCAAATATTGTTTTTCCATATGTGAATACGAGAGGTGCTTGGGTGTATCCAATGCACTATGTATTTTCTATCTAGATGTTGCCACATAAGCAAAATGTATCTCCCATCCAGATGTTACCACGTAAATAAAGTTTACTGATGTGGCAACATCTGGATGGAGGATACATGGTGTATCCTGTTGCACTCAAATTTTAGTCTAGTGAACAGACTAAGAAATGGGCCCAAAAGATAAGAGGCACAAACTGAGTAGACGTATATCAGTAAAAAAAGCACAGCCTTTACGGGACCCATTACCGCACTTGATTAGTACTTTTAGCTTTCATCTTAGTGGGATTAGATTAGATTAAATTAGAGTCCCACTCACTTTCATAGTTTCATTTCATGGCAACAAAACCCCATGGATTTGGACTTTGGAGATGTAGATCATACACCATATCCCATGATATCTTATTATGGGTCGATAACCAATATAATATAAGTTCGTGTATTTTTTTCCTTTACATTTGTGATACCCGTTCGAGTATTATATTTGTTTATAAATCCATAATATTAAATGAAAACTCTTTTCATGCAATAAGAGTTGCTTTCTAAACCATACTGATCTTATCGTATCACTGTTTAAATGCATACCCGACAATGTATTGAAAGATATTTTTTCTTGTAAAATTCAAAGATAATCCAATTTTCTCACCTTTGGTGGCCACCAACTTACCACTACCAGGCCTCCACAAGTTTCAGATAGATCTATGAAAAGGATGTAACTATAAAAATATAATGGGATTAGATATTATATATAATGATTATCTAGGAAAGTGCATGAAGGTCTAATCTTATGGAAAATATTAAAAACTACTATTATTGTTTCTAAGATTTTAATTTTTGTAATATCCTCACCAATTGTGTTTAACTATGATTTTTATATCTCTTAATTTTTTATTTTATTTTATTAAAGTAAGGATAATATATAATTTTGAATGAATGTGACCTCTGAATTTTAATAGGTTTAATACTGCGATTGTTGTCAAAATGAGTACTATTAGGATTTCATTTTCGACTATGAGTCTATGATAAATTAAAGGAAGTAATAGAAACTTTTTTTTTTTTTTTGATGGAATGGTAATAGAAACTTCAGCCGGACATCTCCTCACCTCTTCACGCAAATCAAATATTTTATTACAGTATTATTCTTTTTATATAATGTTAGTGTTTCTAAATTCCCACAAATCTAGCCATTCAAATTACATAAAAATTGTTTTTAACTTTGTTTCAAATTTTAACTGTTTATAACCATCTTTCAGTTCTTTCTTTCCATTTCTAGCCAAAATTATCTAAATACCCTTAGGCACTTAATTTTTTTAATTTTTCTAATGTTTCTAATGTTTCTAATTTTCTTCTTTTCTTCTTCTTCTTCTTCTAATCCTCAACAATTCTATTATTCTCTTCTTTCCTTATTTCTCTTTTTCTTCCATTATCTAACTTGAAGAAAGGTTTAAATCCGTACTTTACAAAAAAAATAAAAATAAAATTGCTCTCAAAACTCGATCTTTAATTAAGCTTGCTTCCAGGATTGAGTTGAAGATTTAAGGGAAGTTTTATGGGGAAGTTTTTGGACAAAAACCAATTGAATTGGCTCTTGAAGTGGTTAGGGTGTGTAAAATCTATTAGGTTTTCACATTATTTTTATTCCTGTAGTTTATATAACAAGGGTTTTTGTGTTATTGCAATAATTTAAGTTGTATTGGGCAAGATTCGTCAATTTTTCTAAGATTTCGAAATTTCCAAAAGGTTTCATGAAACAAAAACGTGAAACTTTGGCATAAACATTGAAAAACGTGAAACCTTGTTCTTGGTGAAAAAACATGAAACCATAAAATAAAAAGTTGTTGACGGTGATTTCTTATAGGTAGAAAGTCAACCGGTCAACAAGCCAATATGTATGACCTATCATGCAAACAAAGATAAGGAAAGCAGTAAAGCGAAGATAACACAGTAATTTACGTGGTAAAACCCCAAAGGCAGGGAAACATCCATGGTTGCCGGTGACGGTGGGTAAGAAGTTTCACTATGAAATACTGGGTTATTACATGCTCTACTCTCTCTATCTCTCTTGTAAGCGTAAATTGTTGATGATTCGTTACAACGAATATATGGTTATATTTATATGGTTCGACCTAAGCTTGCCCTAGTTCTTGTTGTACAAGTAATTGATTCATTAATTAGAATCTTGCTGAGATTCTGGTAGCGTAGACCGATTATGACTCTTTCTTGATTAGCATTGATTGCCTTGATTTATTGCTTAATTAGAACTCTAGTATCTTCAAGGAAGATATGCTTGTTTCCTTGTTGGAGTGTGATCCTCAGTTCTCATATTTGAATAGATCTCTTACCCTTTCTCGCTGTGCCTTGACAAAATTGGGAGCTCTCTTATCTGGGCGAAAGGATCTCGTTGAGTAGGGATCTTCGATGAGTAGAATCCTTGCCCATTTGGACTTCTTGCCCAATCGGGCTGACTTGGCGTGTAAGTATCTGACTTCTTCATTAGCAGATCTTGTGACATGACTAGCTTTGATGACGTGTCTCGGGTTGTGATTCACTAGTTGACTTTTCCCGACATGGCATGGTCATTCTTCCAATATTTTAGCTCTTTTAGATAACACATCACTCATAATTCACATATAACAAAAGTAAAATTACATAATTCACATATAACAAAAGTAAAACATAATTTTGTTTGCCAAAAATAATATTTTACATTAAGAATTGAACACATGACCTAAAAGAACAACTTACACACTCTAACCAACTAAACTAATTACAGTTTCTTAAACATTAAAAAAAAAAAAAAAAACATAATATTTAACAAAATTTCACGTTTTCAAACTTGAAACGGAGAAAAGCATGAAACCTTTATTTCGAAGGAGATGTTTCGGTAATTTTACGTTTAGGGTATATATATATATATATTTCTTTCTTTGTGAAACTGAATAACGCCATCAGGAGTGGACTACTCGGCGGTGTTATTGCCTAGGCAGACTCCCTAGCGGTGTTGCCTGTTTCACACTTCCAGTCGAAGAGCAGCCTAGGTGAAGCTGCAATTAGGCATCGTACGTGCGATATCACACGATGCCTAGTTGCAGCTTCACCTGGGGTTCGTGCGCCGCGTAGGCGACGTTGTGCCTGGACAGCGTGCGTCTCGACGACACCTTCGCTGGGAGGCATCGGCCCAGCGTGCTGTCTCTGACGAAGGTGCTTCCATTAGAGATGAGAGATGAGAGAGTTCTTGTCAAAAAAAAAAAAGTGTGACGAGATAAAGGTGAACCGTTATATTTTTGTTCTTTTTCCTTTTTTCCTTTTGTTTTTATGTATGGATATTACAGTAATAGCGTAAAAATAAGGTTATAAACCATTGGATTTTCAAACATTAAAAATAAATCCCTAATGTTTCAAATTGTTACTTTTGATTTTTTCCCTTCTAATTAATTGGTTATATAATATAAAAAGAAAGATTTTATAATAAAAATCAGGGAGTTTTCTAGAATATCATTTTTTTTTCTTTTCTATAAAAAAACCCTTCTATTTTTGAATATATATATACATAATTTGGATTCTTTACTGATCTGATCTTTTTCTTGGCCTCACTTAATCTCATGACACATATGCATTGTAATAAATGTATGGTTAATATATAATTGATTTCCACAACCACTTTAACAACAACCAATCACATACTTTAACAAAGTCAGGAAAAAGATCAGATCAGTAGAAGATCCAAATCAATACATATATATAGAGGCTCTCTTAAACGAGAGTTAATGATAGGTTTAAAAATTTAAAATTAAAAGTGTTTTTGGTATACAATAAGAGCATTTATTATTATTATTATTATTATTATTATTATTATTATTTTACCTAAAGTCAAAAACATAGGGTTGTTTTTGGAATGAGTTTTTTTATATTTTTTTATATTTTTTTTAATTTTTTTTAATTTTTAATTTTTAATTTTTTTATGTACCACTTACAATGGCAAGGATTCGAACCTAATACATTGTTAGACTAAATGAGTGATCTTACCACTGAACCACATTGAGCGGTGGTGAATGTGTGTTTTTGCAAATCTCCCAATAAAATAAATTAGGGTGCTAATATTGTTACAATATTACTCATAAATATGATGTAAAAACTCATTTTATGAGTACACTTATATCTAACATCCATTTTAATGTCAATAATACCCTTATTAAAATGAATATACTTATTTTAAATCTTCTTAATTTTTTTTTTTTTTTTTTTTTTTTTATAAAGAAAATCCTCTTAAATTATTAATACATCAAATTTTTTTTTTTATTTTTTTTTAATCAAGACCGAGAAAATTCTTTTTAATAGTTGGGCAAGTAAACCAAGTGTATTGTGTTATCTTTCATAGTTTCATATGAAACTTATCCCCAAAGCCTAAGTCATACAAAACCTAGCAAATGTTAAAATCACATTTACTTGTTAGAAGAATTGTTTTTCTTAGAAGAAATAGCCAGCTGCCCAGCTCTAGCATCCCAGCCTCGCTTGACTCCATCCACTCTTGAGGGTGTCGATTGAACTTTTTGAAAATTCTTTTTCCGTTATTTTGTTATACGAAAATCATGTATTTTGAGAAAACTGGAAAGGGTTTAACGTACACTTGTATTTAATAAAGAGTTTAATATATTTGAAGACATGATGGGTGTAAAAAGTATTTGGGGCATGTTTAGTACATTATCTTGTATTGTATTAGAAGTTTAAATTGTATTAGAATAATACAATACGATGTTTGGCTGATTTTGGACTATGAATTGTTTTGTATTAGCTAATACATTTTAATTGGTCTAATACAATAAGGATTGTATTAGTTAAGACAATGGGTAAGGGTTGTATTAGCTAATACAATGGAAAGAGAAATAATAATAAGTTTTAATAATAATAATAATAATAATAATAATAATAATTTAAATATAATACAAATAATATAATATAATTTATTAATTTAAAAATAAATAAAATAAAATAAAATATATTTTATTCTAATAGTATAAATGTTAAGAATATACATGAATAATAATTTATGTAATAAAAACGTTAATTGGTTTACAAAATATATTTTTTAATATTTTAAAAAATATAACACAACAAATATATATTTTATAATATGTTTTTATATTCTAAAAATATTTTAATTTATTAGAGCATCTCCAATGGTATAAGCAAATTTGGATCCTCAAAAGTTGCCACATCAGCATTTGAGGATTGTTTTCATAGTTTGCTAAATTTGATGATTGTATAGTCCACAATGGTACATTTGTAATGGTACAACAATGATATATTAGTTTTTTTTGCTAAAAAATAAAAAAATAATTATAAAAAATAAGAGAATATATATGATATGGGTATTGATCCATTCGTAATGAAGAGACGAATTTTACCTAATTAAAATTTTTAGGGTTGAAACAATGATGAAATACATAGATGATCAGAGAAAAAAAGAGGAAAAAAAAAAAGTAACAGAAGAAAGAGAAAGAACAAAATTACAACAATTAATTTGGGTTAAATTTGTATTTGATGATTGAAAGTCGATCTTCAAATTTGATTATTGAAGAGACAATTTGATTATTGATAACTGCTATTGCTAAATTTTAGTGACTCCATTGGACAGTGTTTTTTTGTTAAATAATCAAATTTTGATTACCCTCCTACTTTTGAGGATACCATTGGAGATGTTCTTAGTTAATAAAATATTTAGAAAAAAAATCACATTCTAACATTATGTAGGGTGTCGACCTACAATCGATATGGATCGGGTCGTAAGTTGTTAGGCCCAATGCAACTTGGGTTGGGTTTCCGTGGATCGTGTTGTCGTCTGCTGGATTGACCTGCAAAAGAACTTAGTCGACCGAAATAGATATTGGTCGACAGACCTAATAACCTGCAAAAATTGAAGAACAGATAAAAATAGAACAGCAATAAGAAATAGCAAAGGAAATGATTTAGATTGTTAGCCTTAGTTATGCTTGGGCTGAGCAATGATGATCGTGATAATCTGGATTCCGGTTACCGTGATCCTTTTGAGACAGAATTTCAGTACGCTTTCTTAAGCTTGTTTTTCCTCCCCCCCTTACTGAGAAGAATGCTTGGCTATTTATAGGAAAACCTTTCAGTAACCGTTCGAAGTAGGTAGGATAGAGGACTGATCGTGGGCGAGATCCTAGGAGAGATACTCTCCCCCAAAATCTCGCTGTTAGCACACCTGGCTGACTTGGTCTTTCAAATGACCAAGTCACGTTGTTGCTGTCTTCGTTGGGCTCGCTGGACTCTCTAAACTTGGGCCAAAGTAAAGTTTAGTTTGGGCTTTTGCACTCTTGGGCCTATAAACCATTTTTGGCTACCACAGTTTGTCCCCCACTCTCTAGAGAGTTGCTGACGAAGTAGAGAGTGATTTAGATCCAGTCGACCGTTGTCGAACGAAAAAAGTATTTATCGTAATCCGACCGGATTCGTAGGTTATTGACTGTTGATGTTTGAATATATCATCTCGAATCGACATTGTCGATGACGTTAAACGCCAACTTGGGTAAATCTAATTGACTATCTTTTGGAACACCGGGTTCTTGGATGTCGTTCGACGAACATAAAACATGATGTCGTTCGACGCGAGCCCTAATTGGAGGAGGCAAATCAAAGGTCAATTTGAAAAGACATCTGTTGTACCAAAACCCTAGGAATGACGTCACACGTATTAAATTCAGGCGTGCTTGTCCTGCCCGAGGAGTTGTTTAAATTTCAAAAACTCATCATGAGCAGTTGCGTGCGTGCGTGGGTTATTGGTAACTGAAGGGTTTCATTTACTTCAGAAGTTGACACGTGGCAAAAGGGTTGCAAAGGGTTTTTGTTATAAGTATTTCGTCCCTCCCCCTTCAAGCCACTTTTGCACAAACCGCTCAAATCCTCAAGAACCTCTCAGAGCTTTCAGCATCTCTCTTCGTGGATTTCGCACCAGATTACCGGATTTTTTCAGACTCTTTTTCTTTCAAGGTACTTACCTTCTTTTGCTTTTCCTGTGATATTTGGTTATTTTGAAACAAGAAGTATAATATGTAAGTAATGTAAAGATTTTACTTATTGTAAAGATTTTACTTGCCTGATGTTTTTGTGAAGTTCTTGTGATGTTCTAGTTTTGTTTTTGCTGTTCTTCATTGCTCTTGTTGTACTCTGGTTTTGTCTCCTCTGTTTGATCTTCTTTGCAATGTTGGATTGTTAGTGTACTTGTTTGTAGGAGAATTCTTTCGTTCGACCTTTAGGATGCTAGAGATTGTAGACTCATTAAATTTTTCGTTCGACCTTTAGGGTGCTAGAGATTGTAGTTACTATTTGACTGGCCGTCGCCTCTAAACTCTTAGAAACCTTAGGTTGTGATTGTAGCGCGTTAGTTTCTGACTCGTGCATTTTTTGCATTGTCAGCTTTGGGTGTCAACATGTCGAACGACGATGTGAACCTGTCGAGCGACGAGACTGTTTCTGACCCTGAATATATTTGGACTTCAAGTGAGGGGGAAGATGATAGTATTGGAGTTGTTAGCAGAAATAGAGATGTAGATCGACAAGTCACAGTAGAGGACCCGTTGAATGCCGTTTCCATCAACACGAAGGGCATCCTTGAAAAAGGTGGCGTAATTGCTGTTGCGAAGTTAGTCGACCATCCTGAATATGTCGACGTAGATGAAGCTACGACGTCCGGTCGACCGCTAGGTGTCCTTCAAAAGAATCCAGCAAGTCTGATTTCGGAGGATAACTTATGTGTGTTGAGGGAGATTTATGGTATCCCCAAAGAGGTCGAGCTACGTGCTCCCATGAAGCATGAACGGGCGGATTGGGATACACCAGGGTGGACGTGTTTCTATGAATATACACTCCGTTTAGGGTTTAGATTCCCCGTCCCCCCATTGGCGCGACGGCTGCTGCTATACTACGACCTTGCTCCTGGTCAACTGATGCCAAACACATGGAGGATATTGCTGAGCTTAGGCATCCTCAGCGAAAGGTACCATCTACCGTTCGGGTTGGGATGTCTCCTCCACAATTATTACTTGAAGGAGCACATAAACGACCAGGGTCGTTATATGTTAATACCTAGGAGTAAAGAACAGCAGATAATTATTGATACGACGACAAATGATCGATACTGGAAGAACACTTACTTTTTCGCAAAAGGTCCTCCAGTTGATGGTCCCTGGTTGAGGAGTGAGGGGTCGTACCAATACAGACGAACTTGGAATAGGTTTGGTGAGTGTCGTTCGACAGTTGTCGTTTTGTACTTTTATTAACCTTAGATTATCTTTGCTGATTTTCAGCTCAATTTTGTAGACATAAAAGGCAAAGGGAGTAAACCGTCGTGCGACGTTGCTCCTGAACGCACCAAAGAAATGCTTGGTTTCCCTGTAAAGGATAGAAGTTGTAAGGTGCTGCTAACTGAAGGTAAACTTAGGCCTAGCAGTCTATGGAGATGGTCGACACATAATAGGTCGCGAAAGCCCTATCCTAGTGTGAAGGACTTCTTGTTATATGTCTGGATTAGGAGGAGTTTCGAAATTCTCAAATACCAAATGAAATTCTTGTCGCCTGTATCTGACAATGAACGTCGTTTCGCAGTGACGTCGATGGCGAGCGCAAGATTGAACCTTCCCAATGATGCTGACGCTCTGAAGAAATTCAGGGATGAGATGGCTAGAAAGAGAGCTGCGTCGGCGAAGAACAAAGTCGACGACATGTCGAAGGAGGGTGCTTCAACGACCATTGAGCACACTTACGTTTCCTCTCCTGAAGATTCACCTGCAAAAAAGAAACAAAGGAGAAGTTCGGCGGCCGATAAGGGGAAGAGAGTTGAATCGACCTCACGGCGTCCTGCTTCTGCCTCTCTTTCTGAATCGGCAGCTTTGCCTTCTTCTGGCTTGTCATCCTTCTCAGCACCAGCTGCATTTTTGAAGAAGTCGACCGACTTTATCCTCGCAGCGGATGAGAAGTTTCTCAAAACCAAAAAGACAGAAGAAGTGCTTGACTCGACTATCCTCACAGTTTTTTAGGTAAGTTTGTGTTTTGATTTCTATCGGTATTCATCATATATATTTGACACGAGTTTTTCCTGCTTTGTAGGCTTTGCAGGGGTCGTTGCAGCTGCAGGAGAGATTCAAGACGATCGCCGACAGATGCGGAAAGCAGAAGAAGTCGATCGACGTTTTGAAAATCGAAAAAGCTATGGTCGATAAGACTGTAGCGGAGCTTCAAGGAAAGAATGCGGTTCTTGAAAAAGAGCTAACGGAAGTGAAGGCAGCAAGGGATCGATATGCCCAGGAGTCGACCGAGGCTCGCGCGGAGGTCGACAAACAAAAGAGCCTTGTAGTCGCTTTGGAGGACCGATTGACGACAATTGCAGCGACTGCAATCTGCAAGGCGAAGGCGGAGCTCTTCCAACAATACCTCTCTGGGAATCATGACAAATGGGATGTCGACATGATGAAGGAGATGGTCGCCCTATACGAAGAGATGAAGATGATGGAGGAGTCGTCGCCTGGGCAAGATGAGCAGGCTCTGGTTGAGAACGCGATCCCTGAAGATGCTAATGCTGTCGACCTGCCTTTGATTGATCCGCCTCTTACCGAATCGACTGCTGCTGCAAACCCATCGACTGCTGCTACTGTCGACTCACCTGCAACTTGATATATTTTGATTTCTTTGTCATTAAACAATTAAACAATTTTTTGTTCATGGATGATTTGGTCGTTCCGACCTTTTTTTAACTATATCAATCTGTTCGATCGACGCTTTTTATCAGTTTGCATTATGAAATTTGTTTGCATGTGGAAACGACTCGACCATCTCGTAATGGGGTTTACACAAGATTAAATATCTAAATGAAAATAAGCATGTAAACTTATACTCATGCGTAGTCGAATGGTATTATAGACAAATATTTGATAACAAACATGGCTGATATTTATTGAATATTCGTGTACATGTGTTTAGTCGACATACTTCATCGCGTACATGCGTTTGTCGACAATATATAACATAATTGCGTACATGCGTTAGTCGACAACAGTCATCGCGTACATGCGTTAGTCGACAATAGTCATCGCGTACATGCGTTAGTGGACAATATATAACATAATCGCGTACGTGCGTCAGTCGACACTCTTCATCGCGTACATGCGTTAGTCGACATTTGAATTTCCATCGAGTACTGTCCCCCCAACTCCCAGCGGTCATTGTCGGGGAAGATTGTTGGGAGTAGGTTTTGTTGTCGACCAATGCTGTCACACGCTGTAATGGATAATTCATAGCAAGAACAATGTCGATGTCGACTTGAATAACAAATGTTTTTTTTTTTGGTGAGCTCAGTTCTAAACTTGTACTAAGTTTTTCATCATTGTTCTTTTTCGCGTCGTTAGTATCGTTAGAAATATCAGTGAAAGTAAAAGCAATAAATTTTAAATAAATTTTAACTGAAGTTTAGAAGTGATACTGTTTTAAGTGGAGTGCGTTCCAACTGTTGCTCAGCTCTCGACCGTCGAGTCCTCGCAATTTGTAAGCTCCTCGACCGATGATGTCTGTTATTTGATAAGGCCCTTCCCATGTCGGCCCCAATTTTCCAGCTCCCTCTTCTCTGGTGTTTTGGAAAACGCGGCGTAGTACCCAGTCGTGTAGCTTAAAGGTTCTGACATGTACTTTTTTGTTGTAATGTCGTGCGACCTGTTGTTGATACGACTGTATTCTTAGAGCCGCTCGATCGCGTCTTTCATCCAGGTGATCCAACTCGAAGGCGAGCTCATGGTTGTTTTGAGCTTCATTTGGATTCTCGCTCCGTGCGGTTGCGAGTCGTGTCTCGATGGGGATCACTGCTTCAGACCCATAGACAAGGGAGAACGGAGTTTCTCCAGTCGACCGTCGAGGAGTAGTTCGGTACGACCAAAGGATCTCTGGTAGTTTTTCCACCCATTCGTTCTTTTCAGCTTCTAGTCGTTTCTTCAGCGTGTTGATGATGGTTTTGTTCATCGACTCCGCTTGTCCATTTGCTTGTGGATATCGTGGAGTTGAGAAACTTAGCTTTATCCCGTATTTGTCGCAGAAGTTTTTGAAGTCGAATGAAATGAACTGGGACCCATTGTCGGTCACTATTTCTCGTGGAACTCCGAACCTGCAAATAATGTTTTTCCACACAAAATTGCGTACCTCGATGTCGCGTACCTGAGGCAAAGCTTCTATTTCCACCCACTTTGTGAAGTAGTCTGTCATCACCAACATGTAGACGACGCCTCCAGGTGCGGCTGAGAGTTTTCCTACAATATCCATCCCCCATTTCATAAAAGGCCAAGGGGCTGAGATTGAATTTAGCATACCTGGGGGAAGATGGCAGGCTGGTGCGAATCGTTGGCACTTGTCGCACGACTTCACGTGATTTTGTGAGTCGGAGCGCATGGTTGGCCAGTAGTATCCTGCTGTAATTGCTCTGTTCGACAGACTTCGAGCCCCCGAGTGATTTCCACATTCTTCATAGTGTAGACTCTTGAGAACGTCGTACGCCTCTCATGGAGTCACGCACCTCAAGTAAGGTCCTGTAAAAGACTTTTTGTATAGCTTACCGTGTAAAATGCAGAACTTCGCAGCTTTTGCTTTGATTTTTCTTGCCTCAGCTCTGTCCCCAGGTAAAATGTCGGCTCGTAAGTAATCTAGTAGTGGATCCATCCAATTTCTTCTGTAGTCGACTGGGGCGACTATTTCTGTTGCTTGAATAGTTGGTGTTGTAAGGTGAACGACATGAATTGATTTTGATCCGCCTGTCGTTGTCGAGCCAAGATAAGCTAGTGCGTCTGCACGTGAGTTCTCCGACCTGGGTATTTGTTCGATGGTGAACTTGTCGAAAGTCGACTGAATCTCTTTGGCTTTGGCCAAGTAGGCGGTCATCCTTTGATCTCTTGCTTCGTACGTCCCATTTATCTGTCGAACGACTAGCTGTGAGTCGCTGAATACTCGGAGACTTTTGACGTTCAGGCTCTTGGCTAGGTCGAGTCCAGCAATCAGCGCTTCATACTCCGCTTCGTTATTTGTCGCTCGGAATTCGCAATGGATGGATTGCTCAATTATGTCCCCGTGAGGGGATGTGAGAACCAATCCCAGTCCACTGCCTTTTACGTTGCTTGATCCGTCGACCGACAAAGTCCATTTTTCGTCCGACGTTGTCTCCGTTAGAGCTATTAGCTCTTTTTCAGCCTGCAAGTTTTCGTTAGGTGTAAAATCTGCAAGGAAATCAGCTAATACCTGCGATTTTAACGCTGTCCTTGGGTGATAGTTGATGTCGTACTCACTTAGCTCAACAGCCCATTTCGTCAATCGACCTGAAACTTCAGGTTTATGCAATATATTTTTTAGAGGGTAAGTCGTTAATACCTTAATAGAATGACACTGGAAGTAAGGTCTCAATTTTCTGGCTGCAACGACCAACGCGAGTGCCAGTTTTTCCAGCCGACTGTATCGTGTCTCAGCGTCGAGCAATGCCTTGCTTACGTAGTAGACCGGGTGCTGTCGATCGCCTTCTTCCCTTATCAATACTGCGTTGACGGCTGTGGTCGACACGGCTAAATATAGGAGTAGTGTTTCGTTGTCTTTAGGTTTTGACAACAGTGGTGGGGAGGTTAAATATTCTTTGAGGTCCTGCAATGCCTTCTCACAATCGTCGTTCCATTTGAAGGCTTTGTTTTTCCTCAAGGTGCTGAAAAATGGATGGCATCGTTCAGACGACTTGGAGATGAACCTGTTCAATGCTGCTACTCGACCAGTCAACTTCTGTACGTCTTTGATGCATTTAGGCGACTCGATTTCTTGTATCGATCGGATTTGGTCCGGGTTGGCTTCGACTCCTCTTTGTGTGACTAAGTATCCTAAAAATTTTCCTGATGAGACACCAAAAGAACATTTAGTGGGATTTAATTTCATACCGTACTTGTCGAGGACGTCGAACGACTGCCTAAGGTGGTCTATGTGTTGTTGGGCCATAATTGATTTGACCAGCATGTCGTCGATGTAGACTTCCATTGTCGAGCCAAGCATTTTGGCGAACATCATATTCACAAGTCGTTGGTAGGTAGCACCTGCATTTTTCAAACCAAACGGCATTACTTTATAACAAAATGTACCTCGTTCTGTTACAAATGCCGTTTTCTCTTGGTCGTCTGGATGCATTAGGATTTGGTTGTAGCCTGAGTAGGCGTCCATGAAGCTGAGTAACTCGTGTCCTGCTGTTGCGTCGACTAGCATGTCGATATGGGGCAAAGGGAATGAGTCTTTGGGGCAAGCTTTGTTGAGGTCTGTGAAGTCGATGCATACCCGCCATTTGCCATTCTTCTTCTTAACGACCACGACATTGGCTAGCCAATCGGGATATTGGACTTCTCTCACTGAGCCGATGTCGATCAACTTCTGAATTTCTTCGTTGATGACTTTGTTTCTTTCTGGAGCGAATTTTCTTCGCTTTTGTTTAACTGGTCGATGGTCGGGGTCGACCTGTAGTTGGTGAACTATTACCTCCGGGTCGATGCCGACCATGTCTTCGTGCGACCATGCAAAGCTGCCTTGTCGTTCCTTTAGGAATTCGATTAGTTGTTCTCTGACTTCCTTCGACAGTCTGGACCCTATGAATACTTTCCTATCTGGTCGGTTTGAGTCGATCGACACTTCGTCAAGATCTTCCATCTTAGGTGCGTTTGGTGTCGACTCGACTTCGGAGTCCTGTAATTGCTATAAAGACTCTTTTTTCTTCTTCATGGCGTTTTGGTAGCATTCTCTAGCTGCTCTCTGCTCTCCTTTAATTTCACGAACTCCTCACCTGGTTGGGAACTTGATCATCTGGTGATAAGTCGAAGGGATTGCCTTCATTTCATGGATCCAGGGTCTTCCTAAGATTGCGTTGTAGGGCGACTGACAGTCAAGCACCAGGAAGTTGACGTAGAGGTTCACGCCTTCAGCGTAGATGGGTAGCACGATTTCCCCCAACGTACTTTTTTGTTCTCCACTGAATCCTGTCAGCATTGTCGTCCGACGGCTCAGCTTTGACTCGTCGACCTGCATTTCTCTCAAGGCACTGTTAAATAAAATATTGCATGAACTACCATTATCAATTAGAATTCTTTTTGTTAAACAATTTGCAATATGAAGTGAAATAACGAGTGCATCATGGTGAGGAGAAAACAAATCTGATTTGTCTGAGGATTTGAAGGTGACGGTCTCGTCGACAGTCGATGGGTGCTCCCTACTTGGCTGAATTTTTGTGTTCAACACTTGTCGTGTATGTCTTTTGGCCGCTGAATAGCTAATGCCACTCACTTCAGAACCTCCTGCAATGAAATTTATTACCCTGTCGTGTCGAGATGGTTCTGGTGGATTGTCGTTTGTCATTCTGACGTTGCGTCTTGCCAGGGTTTGTTTTCCCTTCTCTGTCAAAAATTCCTGTAAATGCCCTTGTTTTAGTAATTCTGCAACTTCGAATTTGAGGGCAATGCAATCCTCAGTTCGATGACCGTGATCTCCGTGGAACTCGCATCTTAACTTTGCATCTCTATGCTCTGGAAGTGCGTTCATCTTTCTTGGCCATTTCACCGTCTTGCCCATCTCCCTCATGACTGCTACGAGGTCGACTGGTTCGATGCTCAAATTATATTCAGGTACCTCTGCTCTAGGTCGACTTGTTCTTGGGTAGCCCCTTTTGTACGGTCGACCGTCGCTCAATCCTTCGTCATTTTGTCGCATTGTCCTATCTCTAGTCGGATAAGGTTCCGATCTTCTATCGTTCGACCGCCTATCCACTCGGTCGTTTCTGCGGCTGGAGTAGTTGTTGGATCTACTTATGTAGTTGGTTTCATCTTCTTCCCATTTTATTTGAGCCCACGCTTTGGCTAACACATCCTCCATTGTCCTGCATGGATACTTGGTTAATTCTTTATAGAGGTCAGAGTCAAACCTGAGGCCCTTTCTGAAGGCATATATGGCAGTCGCCTGATTGCAGTGAGGGATTTGGACTTTCTCTCTGTTGAAGCGACCAACGTAAGTCCTCAAGTTTTCACCGTGCTTCTGCGTAATGGTGTATAGGTCGTCCGACAGTTTTTCCAGCTTTCGACTACTCGCAAATTGCTCCACGAATGTATCTGTAAGCTGCGCAAAAGAATTGATCGAATTATTAGGTAGATTAGTGTACCATTGTAGAGCCGGACCATTGAGACTAGACCCGAATGCTTTGCACATGCATGTTTCTCGTAGGTCGCGTGGAATGGCTGCGGTGAACATCCTCTGTTTGTACTGCGCTATGTGGTCGTCCGGATCGGTCGTCCCCTCGTATTGCTTCATGTTTGGGAAGCTGAACTTTTTGGGCATCTCGACCAGCACTATCGAGTCGACGAAGGGTGAGTCTGCAAAGCTATTCATGTTGCTCCTTTTAATTGGAGCTGGAACACCAGGGATCCTTTGTATAAGTGCTTCCATTTCTGCAAACCTGCGAGAAAATTCTAGATTAGCCAGAGAAGATTGATCTGGATTTGATTTTACCAGACTTGGTGTCGACTGGAGCGACACGGGTGTCCCTAGGACATTTTCAGGTTGCCTGCCCGTAATAGGATCTTGCTCATTGTCATTTCAAGCCGGCAAGTTGTTGAGGTCGATATCGACTCTGGTCGTCTGGGGTGTTTGCTGGGTTTGCCTGACATTTGGATTCGCATCTGCTACTGATGGGCCTGTCGGAGCGTCTCGACCTCGTCGGTCGACCTCTTGTTCAGCGTTGGGGACAGGAACTGGATGCCCCACATCTTCGCTGTCGGGAACAACGCCATCGACCATGGCTCGCAGTTCTTCATTAGTGGCTCGAATCGCAGCGTTTTCAGCTTCTAATGCGCGTAACTTTTCTGCGTTTGCTGCTGTTTGAGCTACCAATGCAGCGATCTGCTCTTCAATGGTTGGGGTAGTTCCTTCTCCTGACATCGTTGTCCGTTTGAAAGTATGAAGGTTAATTGATTGGTGAAGTTGCGACGGGCCCCACGATGGGCGCCAAACTGTAGGGTGTCGACCTACAATCGATATGGATCGGGTCGTAAGTTGTTAGGCCCAATGCAACTTGGGTTGGGTTTCCGTGGATCGTGTTGTCGTCTGCTGGATTGACCTGCAAAAGAACTTAGTCGACCGAAATAGATATTGGTCGACAGACCTAATAACCTGCAAAAATTGAAGAACAGATAAAAATAGAACAGCAATAAGAAATAGCAAAGGAAATGATTTAGATTGTTAGCCTTAGTTATGCTTGGGCTGAGCAATGATGATCGTGATAATCTGGATTCCGGTTACCGTGATCCTTTTGAGACAGAATTTCAGTACGCTTTCTTAAGCTTGTTTTTCCTCCCCCCCTTACTGAGAAGAATGCTTGGCTATTTATAGGAAAACCTTTCAGTAACCGTTCGAAGTAGGTAGGATAGAGGACTGATCGTGGGCGAGATCCTAGGAGAGATACTCTCCCCCAAAATCTCGCTGTTAGCACACCTGGCTGACTTGGTCTTTCAAACGACCAAGTCACGTTGTTGCTGTCTTCGTTGGGCTCGCTGGACTCTCTAAACTTGGGCCAAAGTAAAGTTTAGTTTGGGCTTTTGCACTCTTGGGCCTATAAACCATTTTTGGCTACCACACATTATATAACTTAAAACAGTATAATACGAAATATCACTAAATACAAAATTTTATAAGAATAATACAGCTAAATCCAATATAATACAATTCAATCTAATCCAGTACAATACAATACAGTGTCAAACAAGCCCTTGATTTATTTTTAATTAAAAAAATTTATCATTATTGGTCTATTTCTGTTGTAATATTTTTATAATTATTTTTTTTAATAAAATATGAATGTATAAATCATATTTGTTGGTGACAATATCGACACCTAATAAATTAATAATAAAGATGATTAACCAGATGATTTCAAATCATATCTCAATGTGTATATTAAATTTTGATACAATAATTTAATTCATATAATATTTTATAAATAAGATTCATATAATGTTAATGTATATCTATTAATTAATTACTATCTCGTAAATTAGAATACAAGTTAGAAATATTAAGTTAAAAATCGAAAGATGATTGTTTAGATAGTGATGATAATGAGCTAATTACACAGAACCTCCCTGAGGTTTGCCCATTTACACCAAAAAACAACTTTATCGAAAATTGACACTCAACCCCCCTAGCGTTAGTGTTTGACCGTTAACTTAACGGTTGACCACATCAAAATGCCAAAATGACTTAAATACCCCTATTACCCTTTATTTAATGAAATTAAAATTTAAAAGAGTAAATTAAATAAAGAAAAATTAAATAAAAAATAGATGATCTTCACAATGTTTTAAAAATAAATAAATTTTTAAAAATGGAAAAAATAAGAAAATAAAATTAAAACACGTTTTAAAACCAAAAACAAAAAAAAAAAAACAAAAAAAAAAACAAAAAAATAACAGAAAAATAAAAGAAAAATAATGGAAAATAATTTAAATTTTAAAAAACAAAATAAAAAATGAATGTAATTTTAAATGGAAAGAAACAGAGACGGATGAGATCTGGTGGAAGAAAAAGTATCAACTTCATCGTACAAAACTTCATTATTGTTTCTTTTACCAAAAAAAGTATCAACGAAGTTTTGTACGATGAAGTTGATACATTTTGATGTGAAAACGAAGTTTTGTACGATGAAGTTGATACTTTTTCTTCCACCAGATCTCATCAGTCTCTGTTTCTTTCCATTTAAATTTACATTCATTTTTTATTTTGTTTTTTAAAATTTAAATTATTTTCCATTATTTTTCTGTTTTTTTTTTGTTTTTTTTGTTTTTGTTTTTGGTTTTAAAACGTGTTTTAATTTTATTTTCTTATTTTTTCCATTTTAAAAAATTTATTTATTTTTAAAAAAATTGTGAAGATCATCTATTTTTTATTTAATTTTTCTTTATTTAATTTACTCTTTTAAATTTTAATTTCATTAAATAAAGGGTAATAGGGGTATTTAAGTCATTTTGGCATTTTGATGTGGTCAACCGTTAAGTTAACGGTCAAACACTAACGTTAGGGGGGTTGAGTGTCAATTTTCGATAAAGTTGTTTTTTGGTGTAAAGGGGCAAACCTCAGGGAGGTTCTGTGTAATTAGCTCGATGATAATAATAGAGGAGAATAAGACAGGTCCACAGTCCACACCAACCCTAAGTGGGGCCCATCAATGAATGCTTGATAGACAAACACACGTGGCCTTTAAAGGAAGCTTTAATTACAAAGCTAGACAAAAACAATCCAGTTGGGGCTTGGGTCCCCACGCTAACCCAAAAATATGGTCCTCCGCACAGCAATTGGCCTTCCTAGTTCCTACAATCCAATAATCACACTCAACTAATTTCCCATACAAAACCACAAATTTCCCCCGAGTTTAGGTCTAATCGTAGTTGGATAAACCTTTTGATCAAATTGCACAAGCTTCTCATGTTATCGTTTGACGTCAAAATGATTAAAACACATATAACTCCATCGATAGTGGAGACAACTAGTGGTGGATGAACGATCTGCTCCTCGTAGAGGGGTATATTGCTTGCTCCTTGTGAGGAGGGAGAGGAGGGATACTCCTCTGTGAGAAGTACATTGCTCCAATTGGAGGAGTGGTCAGGTGGTGGACCGCTCCTCCACTATCTTGTAATTTTTTATTTTTTTTAGTTAACAATTGGAGTATATTATATAACAGCATTTACTTTTTAATTGTTCAATTGCTCGGGTAATGGACGTTTATACAATTTTAAGCAAAAGATTCAGCTATCTGTAATCACATCTAAAATTGTGAGAGGCTTGTGCAATTTACCCTTGTAAGAACCGTGAGTTTGTGGCTTGACTGAGGGTTGGAAGCACAATTTTTTTTTTTGTAGAGATATAGATAATTTGGATCAGATTTGAATCATCTACTGATCTGATCTTTTTCCTGACATTTTTAAAGCATATGATTGATTGTTGATAAAGTGGTTGTAGAAACCAATCACATCGTAACCACATACACATTCATTGCAATTCTTATGTGTTATGAGATTAAATGAAATCAGGAAAAAGATCGGATCAGCAGAGTACTTAAAAGTGTAGAAGCAATAAAAGCTATGTAGATATATAGTATAGGGTGACATCATTGAGCAGTATTTCCTTCAAGTGCGTGCGTTTATTTCTGTATTCATGATTTCATGACTACGTGGCAGTACAAACAGCGACAATTAAATAGCATAAGAAAACACCTCTTCACTATACGACAAACTTCACTATATTAATTTTTCATTTTCTTACAAGAAAAACTGCTATTGGCTGCTTGGGCTGTATTGTCAAAGCCGCTGATTCTCATGCACACACGACTCTCTCAGCTTTCTCTTTAAAAGGCCAACCCAATGACCCAACTCTTCCACTTTTTTAACTTAAAAGTTCTCTCTCTGTCTCTCTCTACACATATCTTTACTAGGCGACGAATCCTTGGCCATTTTCAGCGGTGAAAACTGATCAACAAAGAGAAAGGTGAGAGAGATTGGAAATCCCACAAAAAGAAAAAGAAAAAGCAGCTCATCTTTTATTTAATTACGCATGGTAATTATAATGGGTTTTTTCTCATAGGGACTATCAAAACAATTTATGCTACTAAATTCCTGCCTGAAACTCAACATGTTTACACATCAGGCTTTTTTTTTTTTTTCTGTGATTGCCAGAAGTAATATTGTTTTAATTTGTTCATGTCAGCAGCTTGTCATGTGACTTGCATGCGAGGTTATTATTATGATTGATGGGAATTGATTCTTCTTCTTGTTGAAGAACAATAGAGAGAGAAAAAAAAAAAAGTGTGACAAAAGACAAGAAATACCCTGCATGTTTTTATTCACTTGTTTTTTAGTTTTCTCTCAGACATGGAGGCTACAGAGATTTAGGAGGCATTTCAACTTCACTTCCCAGAGAGTGCCCTGTCGCCATTGATTTCCAGGCACACTTTTGAACTATAACTTTCAGGTGAGCTGATGTAAATTTCATTTATATATCCAACGCATCGCATATTGTTTCTTCTTTCTTAGTTACTCGAAATAAATCCTTAAATCTATATTTTTTCTGTTTATGCAGAGAGTTAATTATCATCAACAACTTCTTTGTTAGTAATGCTGAGGAAGAGATCAAGAGCAGTGACCAGCAAGCAATCTTTAATGGCTGCAGATCACAGCTGCTCTCAATCATCCCCAACCCACAACTACAAAAACCCAATTCCAAGTTTCCTTGTCTCTCCAAGATTCAAAGCTTTTACAACAAAATGTCTCTGTGAAAGCACTCATGAGGTCGTCAACAGTAGTCCCACTTCAACTCTCGACACAAAACAATTATTCTCTTCTTTTGTTAACCCTTTTTGTTGGTACGAATTAAACTCACCAACAAAATCACCAAAATTTTTGTCAGATAGCAAGCAATATTTTTCAAGGGATCAGAAATTGGCAGACTCTAAAGGTCTTGTTGATATTCTAACTCATAATGATCATAAAACCATTGAAGAAAAATCAAAATTATCATCATCATCATCATCATCATCATCATCTTCTATATCAAGTAACAAAATGGTTATCTTTGGAACCAATCTTAGAGTTCAAATACCTCCTTTGCCCCCCTCTAATATTTCTCCAGCTGATTTTGGTATTAAAACCAAGAACAATACACAATTATCACCAACTGGGTCAGCCAATTCTAGTACCCAAACAAAGGATTCCTCGAGAGTTGTCACAGGGTGTCTCTCTGCAACTGAGATGGAGCTTTCTGAGGATTATACATGTGTTATTTCTCACGGACCAAAGCCAAAAACTACTCATATATTTGATAACTGCATTATAGAGAGCTACTATTCTATATCGGATAAGTTGATCAACTCTCTGCCGGAGAACTTCCTCAGCTTTTGCTACACTTGCAAGAAGAATCTTGAACAGAAAACTGACATTTATATTTACAGGTTTGGTTCATTTCAATTACTTTTTGTTAAAATAATGCAACTCATGTGTTTCTCCTTCTACAATTAATTATTAGTAGCACTAGGCTTCATCATATAGAAATAGAACAACAACGTACTCTCAATAGAAATTTTTTATTTTAGAGTCATCATATTAAGTTTTGGCATCTCTTTGTAGTTTAAACGATGTTTGACATTAATTTGGTAGATTGCAGAACTAAATTTTCTGGGCATGCATGTAATTCAATTAAGGGACTTTTTTTTTGTTTTTTTTTTGTTCTTTCTAGGATTTTAAAGTATAGCTTTGTCTTATGGAAGCTATAGAATCAAAATGGAATTTATTTACAAAACATTACATGAAGCATATCATCATAAAATTTATTGTGATCCAGTCTCATTGAAACCCTAATTTGTAATGCAGAGGTGAGAAGGCTTTTTGCAGTCAAGAATGCCGCTATCAAGAAATGCTGGTAGATGGACTGGAGAATTAAGAATAATTTCAAGATGCTTAATTAGAAGGCTATTTGTTCTTGGTTCTTTAATTCTGTCCTACATGCACTTAATGATTAGAGCTCTTCAAATTTAGCTTCTCTATATCCACAATTTTCCCATGATCATGATCAAACTGAAAATGATTGATTCTAGTGACAAAAGAGATAGGTGGATTATTTGGGTGGTTTTTTTTTTTTTTTTACCTTGATCACCTTTGTAGATAGAGATAAGAGAGGGTGAGATAATGTATAAGTTTTTTTTTTTTTTTTTTCCTCCTCCTCTAGTAATGAATGATATGATTGCTTTTGGGATTTGCCCACAAATTTTTTTTTTTTTTGGCTTATTGTGGATGATATAGGATGATGTATGATTGAAAACTTACTTTTTATTTATTTATTTATTATTTTTCAGAAAAATTATATATTAAAACATATAATTATAGAGGGGGACCAACTATTTCACTCGAGAAGAATCTCCCATTTGTGTGTCTTATCTTATCTGCCCATGGCACGATTTGTCTATCTTTTTTGTTGAGCACGTATCTTCGATAAATATTATATAGGATTAATTGCACTATGGCCCCTGAATTATACACGATGTAACAATATGTCTCTGAACCTTTTATTTATTTATTTTTTATTTTTATAGTAAACCCTTTAAACTTTCATTTATTAGTAGAAACCGATGGAATAGTAACGGAACTTCATTTCCGTCAATTTTTTTAACACGTGCTCTTCACGTGGGTTCATACCAAGGGACAAATTTGAAATAACATAAAGGGTTAATTACACCAATGCCCCCTGAATTATACGCAAGGTAGCAATGTGCCCCCCTTAAACTTTTTTTTTTTATTATTTACAATAAAACCCTAGAACTATCGAAAATTGGCAATAATTGACAGAATGGAGACGGAACCCACTGTCCGCCCATCTTCTCGGTAAGGGAAAAATTGGAATAAAATTCTAAATATGTTTATAAAGATTATTATATTAATAAAAATTATTATATTAAAAACAAAAAACAAAAAATAATTTCCAGACCCAATCATCCAAACAAATCAGATTCTATCTTCTTCTCCATTTCTACCTCTCTCTCTCTCTCTCTCTCTCTCTCTCTCTCTCTCTCTCTCTCATGGGTTTTAATCAAAATGAAAAGTCCTTCAACAATACAATCAATCGTAATGACAGAAACCCAGTTCAAAATCTCATCCCACCCATCTCATTCTTCCATAACTCAGCCGTTTCTTCAATGAATCTCTGCTAGAAATCTCATCCCAAACTTGTGTGATGAGATCAAGAGCGAGAGAGAGAGAGAGAGATCCAACCCCAAAATAAAAAATCCAAGGATCTACCACCGGTTTCTTTAAAAACCTAGAAATTCAACGATTCGACCCATGAAGACTCAAAACTCATTGATTCACCGATGGATGGAGGCGATTCTCCGATGGATCCAGAACAGAAGTAGTAGATAAATAGAAGATTCGTCAAGATCAAATTGTTTTTAATTCAATTATTATTATTACTATTATTTGGAATTATATGAATGGTTTTTTTGTTGATTTTTTGATGTGGATCTAGTGTGTGCTTAAGTGGGTGATTAATTGTATAAAAAAGTTGTGGGTTTTGTATTGAATTCAATTCCGGCAGTGGTGGTTAGGGTTTGAGTTGGTGATGATGATTTCGATTTGGTTGGCCACCAGATCTGGGTTTAATTTTTTTTTTCTTACTTTTTTTTTATTAGGTGGTGATCCAGATTGGATCTCCACATTTAATTTTTTTTTTTTAAAAAAAAAAAGACAATTGCCAAAATACGAAGAAGAAGAAGAAGGTTCGGAAAATGG
The DNA here is from genome assembly GCA_954870605.1 of Acer campestre. Taxonomy (NCBI): domain Eukaryota; kingdom Viridiplantae; phylum Streptophyta; class Magnoliopsida; order Sapindales; family Sapindaceae; genus Acer; species Acer campestre. The sequence continues at coordinate 14,975,624 of OX940802.1, read as the reverse complement.
GATTTTAAAATGGGAAATATATTACAGCAAATTTTTATTTTATGTTATTTCAGATTTGCCCCTTGGTATGAATCCACATGAAGAGCATGTGACAAAAAAGTGGACAGAAATGAAGTTCCGTTACTAGTTCGCCAACTTCTACCAATAAATGAAAGTTCAAGGGGTTTACTGTAAAAAGAAGAAGCTCAGGGGTACATCGCTACCTCGTGTATAATTCAGGGGGCATTGGTGCAATTAACCCTTTATATTATTCCAGATTTTCCCCTTAGTACGAACCCATGTGAAAAGCACATGACAAAAAAATAGACGAAAATGAAGTTTCGTTACTATTCCGTCAGCTTATGCCAATAAATAAAAGTTCAGGGGGCACATTTCTACCTCGCATATAATTCATGTGGCATTGGTGCAATTAACCCTATTATATATTAGGAAAAAAATATAGTAGATCTAAGACTTAATAGTACGGATAATCCCTGAATTATACGCGTGTTGCTGATTTGCCCCATGAATTCTTAAAATGGTCAGTAAACTCCCTGAACTATCTGAAATTGGCAATATGTGATAGAATAATAACACCATCCATTTTTCTGTAATGGCAAATTGCAATAAGTTCACCTAATTATATAGATAATTGCATCAAACCAGAAACAATATAATAATATGACCTAAATATCCCTTTGACCAAATTTTTAAAATAAAATTTGGAAATTTAATTATTATTATTATTGGAAAGTGATAATAAATTTAAATCGTCACATATTGCCAATTTTAGATAGTTCAAGGGGTTTACTGACCATTTTAAGAATCTAGGGGGTAAACGAGCAACATGTGTATAGTTAAGTGGGTATCCATATCATTAAATCTCGATCTAAAACTGACTTTTTCAAAGAAATAATAAAGCCAAAGTGATGTCTTTTTTCCATACCAATTGTAAGTATAGTAGGTAGAATTCTGATAGGTATTCAAGAAAAATGTTGAATATTTCATATTTTCATACGAAAAGAGATGTCAGGCCTATGCCCGATAATGGACCAAGAGGAATAAATTGGTGTTAAATAATTACTCAAGATAAAATCATACAACTGTGAACGTACTGTTTGAACAAAAATTCTTTCAACGAACAAGTATGTCACGTAACTAACTAATGCGCCTACCATTCACAATATGTCGACTGGGCTCGATCGTTATTATTTTTTGTTAATTTAGTCTAAGTTGGAAGGAAATGATCAAGAGGCTATAATTCTTTACTTAGCAAATCATGCATGAATTTTTAATATCTTAATCAAATTGCATATATGAATTATGATGGGTAATTATGCAAACGTACAATATATTCTTCCTTAATTATTTTATATAAATGGATGAGAAAGAATCTCTGTGGGTGATATCATGGGCTCTGAAGTCAGAACTATCTCGGTATTATAATCAGAACACATAAACTAATAGCTAATGAAGATATCAATCTCAGCAATCAGACTAGTCTAATATATAATTCCAGTAAACTAATTATTTCTTTAGTCCATAGCCTCTTAACTCTACTTGTGCTTCTATATTCCCTTGCACGTTTAATGGATTGACAATCTTTCAATAAGTCCCCCCCAGCTTGTATTGTATAGCTTGGGTGGGAGTCAAATATTTGCCACTTTAATATGGTTCGGTGATAAAAGACGCTCATTTAATCTAATTACAATATATCTTTCAGGTTTAAGTTGTCGCACCACAGTCCACTGATGTTATATAAATATATTTGCAAGGCCTTTTGAGTTGGATGTGGAAATTTTAAGCATGATATGTTATCAACTCGGCAACAAAACCTTCTAGTTTGCCCAGACTCCACTAACAAATTACACAAGTAAGTTATAAATGAACACTACATGTTATAGATATTTTTTTTATTTTTTTTATTTTTTAAAGTAAAAACAGTACCCACATTAAGTAATGGAAGCTATACATAATGGCCTTTCATCAAGCCAGACATGATCCCCATTTGAGGACACAGCTAAGGAAGCTGGTCTAGAAATAGCCTATCCTGACATGAAACAACACCCACATGTTATAGATTTCAGTAGTAAATACAAGGTTTATATTCATCTTTTAAAATTAAATGTACAATTATTTGTACAGTAAAATGATAATATATATATATATATATTGGAATATTAAAATATTTATTCTATAGACATGTACTGAGATAATCCAATAAAATTAATTTGGTGCAGTTATTGCCAATAAAAAATCTTATTTATATATGCACCCATTTTTTTTTTTTTTTTAATAGAAAAATTATAGCAAAATATTCATAAACAAAAAGACTAACAAGGACAAAAAAATTAGTTAAAAGTATATCACAATACCTTAATTGTATGGAAAGATGTCTAAGAGCATCTTCAATGCAAGCGTGACTTGTGAAAAAAAAAGATGCCAAGTATGATAAATAGACGTTATGTTAATAATTATGTCTCCAATGCAACCGTGCATATTCATCCTCAAACCGACAAGGCAAAAAAAATATCAGACATTGTCGACATGACCGTCCACTTTCAGACGGTCTGTTGCACGACTATTTTTTAGGTTGACTCAACAAACATTTAAAACTAACATTAAGGCTATGTTTTGAATTATTGTAGCTTTTAGTGTTCGGTTAACCCAATTTAAAAATAATAATCTTAATATTACTTTATAAGATGTGTTAACTAAATAACAAATTTGATCGATAAAACTTGCTCCATTCTCTGACACCAGATCACCTCGATCTCCTTTAGGTGCGATCTCATGGTGATTTGGTGGAGATTGCACCTCCTCCACCTTTTTTTTTTGGATTTCCTAAATTTATTTTTTCTATGACACAAGTTGTATATTTTTTCTATTTTTTATTTTTTAATTAGTTAATGTATTTTATTTAATCAATTAGTTTTGCTTCAATGACAAAAGTGTACCTTTCATCTCATCGTTATCGACTAACGGTGGTTAACCATTAACGATTTTTAGAGGTTGTCACTGCAATACGATGAATTTTGGATTCTAAGTGCAATTAATTCTTTATTTATTAAAATATTTTAATAATATAAAATATATATATATATATATATTCATATAATGTAAGATTTTGTTCACTCGGGATTTCAATTTTTTTTTTTAAATAATTACTAAACGTAAGGGCACTGTAGTCTTTTTATTAAATTAGTAAGGGTATTACGGAATGTGACGGAATGACCATTAGTGTCACACTATTCACATAAAATAGTCATTTGTTGAAAGGAATTTCCCATCTTATGGTCATTTTGATAATGTCCAACCAAATGGATGACCACTACGGTAATTATCCCTAAATGGTTATTAAAAGTAACCCTAACCAATTTATCAAAATCTGGGCTAGTTTGGTATTGCTGTAACTTTTATAATAGCTGTGCTGAAGGAATAATCAGCTGTGAAGTTAATTAGTAGATGTTTGATTAATTATACATTTAAAACTACTGTATAGCTCAAAAACAATATTTGTATGTTTGATAATTTTATTTCAAAATTATACATGATTTTAGAACCATATTTCATTTTTTTCATTAATTATATATTTTTAATCAATATTTAAGTATAATATTTAAATTAGAAAAAAAAAATTCCATAAGAACATTAAAAATATTTTTAAAAGATTTTATAAATCAAATAAATATTTAATTAGAAACTTTAATTTTAAGATGAAATAAAGTATATAAATGATTGTAATTTTATTTCATAAGCATAATAATGATATTTTGAAATATTCATTAAATGTTGAAATAGATTATTTTGAAATATTCATTAAATGGATTTTGTATGGACTTTTGCCCGTACGTTGGCACTAGTTCGTGAATTTGAAAGAAATTGGTTCTAATCCTGTGAAGAACCCAGACGAGAACCAAAAAAAATAAATATATAGATATATATATATATAAAATTGATTGCTTGTTTGATAAAAGTGAAGAACCCGGATGAAAAAAAAAAAAAAAAAAAAAAACGATTGTGTGTAATATAAAAGTGAAGAACTCAGATGAAAGAAAAAAAAAATGATTTTGATGTAGGAGTGATGATTTTTTATTTATTTATTTATTTATTTATTTATTTTTTAAAAAAACCGTATTCAATGAAGGTTTTGTGATGGAGACAGTGAGCTTTGTGAAATAGGAAGAAATCATATTTGATAAGAGAATGAAAAGGGAGACCAAGAACTGAGAAGATTGAAAGATTATCCGATGAGAGAATGAAATCCTTTGAAATCTATGGGTGAAGAGCAAGATTTGTGGAGGGCTTTTTTACTTATACTTTTCATTCTCAAATCCATCCAATTTCATCACCTAAACGAAATCTGTGAAATCCATAGACTTTTGAATACACCTAAATTTGTTTGGACTTTTTAAAATTCTGAATTGAATACACTTGAATTTCATTGGATTTTATTGGAATCCTTCAAAATTTGGATTGAATACCCTTAGACTTTGATGGACTCTTTACAAATTTTAATTGAATACACTAAGACTTTTGACATCCTATAGATTCCGATCAAATCTTGATTGAATACATCCCCTTAGTTAACCTTTTAAGAAGAAGACAAAAAAAAAATAAAAAAAAATAAAAATAAAAATAAAAAACCCATGTCCTCAACTCAGGTAAGACAATCCTTTTAAAAATAAATCCACAAATGGAAATTTTTTAGAGTGGCGATATTTGCACCTCTCAAAAACTGTATGTTCACCCCAAATTAGTATGTTTTTTAAAATTCAATAATACCCTTTAGTAAAATTACCAATAAGACTAAATAATTTGTCAGTATACCCACAAATAATTATTAATTAGTTTCCAATTTTACTATTTTGTGAAAAAAAAAGAAAGTTTCCTTTTAATGATTTTATTTTGATATTAACATATATCATTAAAAATTCTTTCCATTTTCTTAAACCCTAGATTCTCTTTTAAAATATATATTGATAGATTTAAAAGAATTAAAAATAATAATAGATTTTAAATTAAAACTTTAGGACCGTAAATAAGATGGTACATGGCTCCTTGCCACCCGCCATGGTTATTTACAGTCCTAAAGTTTTCCTCACAAAGTGGCACTCCAAGGCCTAAACAGAATACTCACAGAGCGACTGACCACAGACGGACAGGGACCTTAAGCCAAAGAATCAATATCCATTTTCTGATGTGCAGGATTCTCAACTAGAGGCAAGCACAGAGCATACTTAGATAATTACAGACTGAAGTTCATTATCCAGAGAAATATTGAAGAAGAAGATGAGAAAATTTAGAAAGCCATGAGAGTAACACAAAACTTTTATTTTTTATTTCTGATTTGATGATCGATTGATTCATTAAAAGAGAGGCACCCCTTTTTATAGGAGGAGTGGGGAGGAAACAGCCAGAATATTATACAGAAACAGACCATTCACGAGGTCTGACAGGATAAAGATAAAAGCAATAATCATAGAGTCTGCCGTGACAAGTGGCAGTGAAATTACAAACACGATAAGAAAACAATGATTATTTTACAATATAATAAAGCATAAAGTAAAGTACACATTATTTTATTATTTTACTTTATCACGTGGTGAACTTGTTTTCTGAAAGAGTCACGGGCTGGATAGGTTGCAATTATTGTGGTCTTCATCATCTGAATTGGTGGCACCATAAATCCAACAAGGCACTATATCAAGATCCATAGGATCCTGTGAGTCCTGCAAGTATGAATCTTGTAATGGATCCCAACTTTGTGAGGAGTCTCTGGGTACTCCTGGGAGGATGAAATATTTATCTGTAGGGACACCATTGGTATCACAAAGAAAGTTCAGCAGAGGTATCTAGAGGTTATTGGAATACGTCTGTAGATAATCAAAAGTTGTGTGCCATTCATAACTCATGTTAGATGTCCAAAGATGTCTTTTATGAGGATTATAGCGATAGGGCCTGTGAAGTATCTAGATTCAAGAAACAGAGGAGGTTGTTTCCTGGTCAAGCTTCCATAGATTATATTGTCCCATGAGTTTAGTGAGTTCATCTCTCCAATAAGACAAGGAATTGAACCATTGAAGGAATGCCCACAAGATGGAGTGTTGTTGAGTCGGATCATGTAGATGACCATATAAGGCTTAGAGGGAAAACAATAGCATGATGATGGAGAACAGACATACACTATAAAAACCATAAAACTTGGGGAGTGAAATAATCAAAAGGGCACCAGAAAGGGGTTAAGGAAAGGTTTTTTTAGGTTAATGAGATTATGACGACATCCTTGACTCTGGAGTTATGACAGATATATAAGAAGGTGGGACTTTGCAAAATCTTGGATTTGATCAGGCGTGGGTTGTTGATCTGGGGGAAGAGATTGTATTAGCTCTGGTGGAAAGGTCAAGTTGGTAAAAGCTGTGAGACACGGTGAGGGAGTTGATGAGGAGGAGGCTGAGATAGCCATGAGGACCAATGGAATTCGCCTAAGTGATGTAATGAGATGGGCTGCTTGAGGTCTAGAAAGCATGTCTGCAATTATATTATATTGGCATTTCACATGTTTACAGTGTTCTAGTAAACGTTAGGCGTTAGTCGGGCAGTAGACCAACGCCTAGCGCCTAGTCATCCTAGTCGGCGCCTAGGCGGCCGGTTTTTTTTTTTCCTACCTATAAAACCAATAATAAAACTCATATTATGACATAATTCAAACAAAATCATCAACATAATTCTCTTTTTGTTTTTATGTCTTGTATCTATTTAATATAATTTTACTATTTGTTGCATATTTTAGACTTTTATATTGAAAGAGGGTCTGTTTTGTTAGTTTACAAATCTCCTTTTTAAAAGTCAAAGACTAAAAAAAAAATCTTTATTCTTTCATCTCTTACACGCCATCTTCTTCTCTCTCTCTTTTATGCCCCTAATTTTCTTCCACCATTTCTCTCCTTTCAAGCTTTCTCACTCCTCCATTAAAACTTGTTTTTGAGTTATTTTTCATTAAATCTTGGTGGGTTTTGTTTATTAACAGCTCTCGAATCTAATTTGTGTGTTGATTTTGCTCATATTTTCTACATTGATTTTGCTTAGAAAACTAAACAAAGTAACAAACCCTAGACAGTGACGATGAACAGCACGCCGGCAACAACGGTGACGGAGGCTCCTTCTAGCGACTAGCGGCGACAAGAGGAAGGTGGTTTGGTCGGCGATTGAGAGGAGAGAGTCGATTTGAGATGGAATTTTTGATTTTTTTTTTCAAATTGTGTTTCACTGTTCTGTTCTGAGCTTTTACGATTGAAAGTAGATTTTGTCCATATGTCACCGTTTTAGCATTTTTACTCTCGAAACGGCATCGTTTTTTGAAGAAAAAAATCAGTCTGGGAGGAGTCAACGACTTTGACTTCGCCTGGACCAGATTAATCGGTCAAAAATCGGCCACTTCATCCGAATTCTTCTAGACCACCTAATCCCACCGTTTTTGCTCAAAACAATTCGATCGGCCACCGATTCCTCCAATATGGCCACCTAGGCGGGCGCCTAGCCCGTATTTTCGAACACTGCATGTTTAACAGTGAAATCATATCTGGAGAACCAGTCTTTGAGTCTCAACAGTTGTGGATTAGGATGAATCTTATTGCGAAACTTGAGGATATTTGGAAAATATGAATTGTCCATTTGCACAATAAAGTTTTTTGTCCTAAGGTGGAAATCAAACTTTTGGATTCCATTTTTAACTGTGAGAATCTCTTTGTAGATGGCGTGATAATGCTGTTGGGCAGGTTTGAACTGACCGCTGGCGTGACCACAATATCTCTTTTGACCATCCTTTTCTTCAATAAGAACGGCTCCCTAAAAAGTATCACTGACATCAGTTTGGAGGATGATTTGGCCGGATGATGGAATAGTAAGAGCCGACAGAGGCTGTGCGATTTTCTTAAGTTGGATTATTGCATCAGTGTGTAGAGCATTCCAATGAGGATGCTTCTTCTTTAAATGAACAGAAAGGACTGAAGTGTAATGGCTGACTCGTGGGATGAAATCTCTGATGAAATTGGGACTGTTGAATTTGCTTGTGTGTGAGGTTTGAGTCAGGGAAATCAAGGAGTTGTGAAGCCAGGTGTGGTCCAGGACGGTATTGACCATTTGAAATGTGCATGCCGAGGAATTTTATCTCTTTTAGGCCAATCATACTTTTCTTTTTAGATAGCGTAATACCGTACTGATTTAATAAATCATAAAAGTGATGAAGGAGTTGGGTGTGTGAATTCTCATCTGCAGAGAATAAGAGAATATCGTCGATGTAAAGCAAGGCTGAATGGAGGATATGATGGAAAATCCTAGTGATGGCCTTTTGGAATAGAGAAGGGGCTGTCTTTAAACCGAATGGGAGGACGGTCCATTGGTATTGGGCATTAGGAAAACAGAAAGCTGTTTTGTATCTATCATTAGGATGGATACCAATTTACCAAAAAGATCATCTGAGATCAAATTTTGAGAAGATGTTGGCTCCCGGGAGTTGGGAAAACAGCATGTTGGTTCGAGGAACCGGGAATTTGTCACTTTGGAGAAAGAGATTGAGAGACTTATAGTCAATAACCAATCTTTTCTTGTCTCTTAGTTGTTCGGAACGTTTTTCAACATAGAATGCTTGACATGCTCAAGGTGAAGATGTGTGTTCAAGGAGACCTTGCTGGAGCAAAACATCATATTCTTCATTTGCTAATCTGAGGTCAGAATGTGACATGCCAAAGTGTGTGGCTTTTGTAGGGTTAACATCTTCACTGAGCTTGAAAGGTAGTTTGACAAAGAAGTCTGGGTTTTTCCACAATGGGTTTGAGTGGAGGAAGTCAGCATGACTATTGGAGTAAAACTGTAATAGCTTTCTTTGAATTTGCTCAAATGAAGGCTGGATTTCAGACAAAGGGAAATTTTTTGGAATACTTGAGAATGCTTTAAATTCCCTTCTGAATTTGATTCCCGTAGGGAGAAGACGGAGGGATTTACACTGGCAATAGACATCCCATCCAATGAGGATATCTTTGTCAAGTAACGGTGTTCCAATAACATGGACCCAAATGGTATAAGACGGGAAAATCTTAATACCAATCTTGCTTCTAGAAATCAGATTAGTAGTAAATATTTTTCCATCAGCTGCTTTGAGATAGCAAGTAAAGGGCTTCCATGCATCAGGAGGAAGGATCTTAGGATTCATCATGGTGTTATGAGATTCTGTGTCAAAGTAGGCAATGACATTAATTGGTTTGGAATATTTGTCAGGAAGGATATGGATTGAAGCTTGAGGTCCTGCTTGAGAAATAACTTGTGAAGCCTGATATGATTCATGGATTGAGTCAGCGTCTAAGGAGGCAGAGTATTCAGAATCTGTAGTGACTTCTATGTCTTGAAGCACAAAACTTGTGCTTTGATCAACACATTCTTGTTCAGAGAAGATGGATTCTACGTCAGCATTAGTTGGAATGTCGTCTGCCAATTGTTCAATCTGGTGAACCAATTTGGCTGACTTTGCCTTTTTGTTGGGGCATTTCTTCGCATAATGACCTTTCTATCCACAGATGAAGCATCTCTGAGACTTGTTACATGCACGTTTGGACTTTTTTCTTAAAGTATTTGAACTTTTTATTTTTCTTGTGCTTGGACTTGGAGTTCTGAAAATGATGTTTCTTTTTGGTCTTGCAGGTGCATGTGTCTTTGGATTTGCACTTGATTTGTAGAGAAGGTTGCTTGCAACTAGATTTATATCTTCGTCCTTCTCTTAACATCTTGGAGAAAACCTTTTGCGTAGCACAAAGTTTTTCTAATGCACTCAAAGAATACATGTGGATTTCACCAAGAGTTGTATCATTAACGGTTTTGCCAGAAGCATCAATTTTTCTCTGCAATTCATCTTGAAGTTCTTCTGGGAGGGAATTCATAAATACTTGCTTGAGACTCTGGTCATTGATTCCACCAAGGATGTGGAATCTGCTTGACATCTGCTTGTAATGGAACATGATGTCTTTCTTCCGAAGAGAGCAACAGTGCATATCAAAGAACTCTTGTCTGGCTTGTTTGTAGAAATGATCAGGATCACCAAGAAATTCTCTGAATATGTAACCTATAGCTTGAGAGGCATGGGGTGATATAACAAATTGTAGTTGTCTGTATTCTCCAAGAGCTTGGTACTAGTCTTTGAGAGAACCTGTGAAGTGGGAAACAAATTCTCTAAGAATAGCTTCCAGATTTTATTCAGATTTGGCCATTTGTAAATTGAACCATGCACTCATTTCAGAAATCCTTTTTCTCCAAGTGTCTGGAGAAGAGTTTTCAAGGTTGAACCAAAGACCATTAGTAGGTGTGGAACTATGTGGTTGACCAGAGACATTTTCTTATGGTTCTTCCATATATGGAGTAGGTCCAATAGAGGCATCATCAGGAGAATTGTAAGTTTTTACAGATGGTTGAGAATCTGTTCTTGAAGCCATGAAAACTTGGGTGAGATCCGTGAGATCAGGGTTTAGGACAGAGGTGTCTGGAATTGTGTTCCAAGAGGACTGGGAGGAGTTTGTAGGGATAGAGTCTGATTTCGAGTCGGAAGATGTGATAGAATGCCTGGAGGTGTACAGCGCAGGCCTGTATTGGGCCGTAGCAGGGGCTGAAGCAGGTTATTTGTCCTTTCTGGTATGGGAAGATTTTTTTGGTTGGTTTTTTGGGAGAAGATAGCAGAGGATATTTTCGAAAAAGTTCTCCAGTAGACTTAAAATACTGAGAATCATCTGGTGCTCTGGAGGAGGAAGAGTAGAGAGGTGATGGAGGAAACATCAATGTTTGAGTGTATGGTTTTGGCACATAAGGGGGTGGAGTAGAGTGGAAATGATCTCTGTTCAATTGTTCTAGCTGTTCTCTGAGTCGTTTGATCTCTCTTTCTTTTTTATTAAAATCAGGGCCGAAATATCCATGATTAATGTACCTGTGAAGATCATCATCTAATTCGGAGATCTTAGACTGAAGATCATTGAATAAGTCTCTGAAAACAGTATTCATTCGTTGGAGGCTATGTTCATGTTGAGAAACATGATGAGAGACTCGGTCAATCTTCTGATCAATAGAAGTAAGAACTCTGTTTTGGATTCTGACATTATGGGTTTGCCAGTTGAGAACTTGCTCAGCTTGTGAAAGGTGTTTTAGAGATCCATTAGGTAGGACTTCCGTGGATTGAATGAAAGGTCGGGAAACTCTGCTCTTTTCAGGGTTGGAGGATGGTTCCAGAGAAGGAAAATCTTGATTATAGTTGGAGGCCATGTAACATGGAATAGGCTGAGGTTGAGGGAAATGAGAGATCAAGGGTTCTGGTGTTGGTTCAGGGGGCAGAAGACCTTCAGATCTCAAGATCTGTAAAGCTCTGTCATAAATAGGTAAGGGTTTGTTTTTGATTGGTTTCAAACCTGTCTAAGGGCTATCTGGGTCATCGGGTCGGTGGTGTTTTCTTTTTTCTTTACAAGGGGTTCGGTATTCTTTCATACAAGATCTGCATATACAGTCAGAGTCACAAATATTGGGATCAACATCTCTTATGAAATGACCATTGATTTTATCTGTATTGATCACAGATCCATCAGCTTCAAAGCTGTGGATAGGGATATCTTCTTCTGTGGTAACTGGCTTAATCATCAGGGTTTGAAAAATGGGAGGAGTACTAGAACTAGAGGAGGCCTCTGAATCTACAAGTGGTTTATAAATAGTTTTGATAGAACCATCTGGTTCTCTAGTATACTCCATATCAGTAGCAACTACTGAAGTATTATTCTGGAAAGTCTTCTTATAGTTAGTTATCCACTTAAGTGGCATAATCTCCAGAAGCTTGTCCTTTGGCAGTTGTTTGGGAATCTGGATTATGGTAGGAATTTCATCTTCTCGTTCTGCTTTGATAAAGATGGTATCACCAGAGTGTCCTGGAATTGGGAGATCCAAAGCATGATCTTGTAGGCGATAAGCTATCTGGTGGTGGAGAGTGACCATGTATGAGTTGTGCACCATGTCAGCTCCTAAAATCTGAAGCTATATTTTGAGACAGTTGTGGAGATTGGCATCCCTTAAAGGAATATTGAAATTGGGATAGTATGTGAGTGATATACTACCAGCATGAAGTGTCGATAGACAAGTACCAATAACCACATGCTCATATTGCTTATAAATGGTATTAAACAAAACAACTCTTGCAATGACTGGTATTCCTTTCCTTCCATGTAAGGTAAGGATAATACAGATTGCACCAAAGTGAAGGTGTGAATAGCCTTTTTTGATCCATTGGTCAATCAATGGTTGACCAATCTCAAGATAAACATATTGCTTAGCAGGTGAAGCTGGGATTGAGGCAATTGTCAAGAGCTGTCGACTGGATGTATTCTTTGACTAGAGGAGACCAGTGTCGGACAAGATGAGTAACTTATCTAGCAAGAGATTTATTTCTTTTAAAGATGGTGTAAGGGTTTAACAGAGGAAGGGAAGTTTCATTGACTTGAGCAGAATCAGGGATATGAGTATATTCTACAAGGTTTTGCATTTTTGTTGATTGGGTTCTTCTAATAGTGGGAGGAAGAGAAATAGAAGAAGAGAGACGAACATAGGGCAACGATGTAGGAGGAGAATTGTTTTCCATGTGTTTTTAATTTCTTCTCTTCAATATATTCTCTATTAAATGAAACAAAAGTCTAACTCTTTGCCTAGACTTCAGGTAAGAGGCTCTGGTCTAATTTACTTTTGGAAATGTCTTGAATGTAGGAGCTAAGAATATGCATAATTGGAATATATATGGATAAAGAGATTTTCATTATGAAATTCTCTCATATATACGGTATCTTTTAAATTTTTTTTGATATCTACAGATATCTTTAAAAAAAAAAATTATTTTATTTATTGGTAAGTTCATAACTAAATATAAAAGAAAAACAAAATAAAAAAAAAAAAAATCCTTACCTCAATATGATCATAGTCCTCTAAATTATCCTTTTTAATTACTTTGTTATATGATAATCATACGATGATAAAAAAGTTTGTTAATTAAGGTTTATTAGAAAAATTAAGGTGTATCTTAAATTAAGGTTTAGCATGAGTTTTTTTTGTTTTTTTTTTGTTTTTTTGTTTTAATAAAGAGATATAATTAAAGATATGTACGTAATTAATGAGTATACACAACATTTGATTTATTTTTAATTAAATAATTTATCCTTATTGGTAAATTTTTATAGGGATAATTTTGTAATTGAAATTTTTAATAAAATACAGATGTATTAATTAGTTTTATGTGTGGTAATATCAGTACCCTAAAAAATATTAATGAAAATCGGAAATTTTTTATAAGGAAAATGGTAAAATAGAGAAAATAATTAAAAAACAATTCAATTAATAAAATATGATCTTTTAAAAGGAAAAAAAAAATCCTATCAATTAGAAAAAAGAAAAAATATACAGAGCTGGGACAAAAAAAAAAAAATACAAGGCGGAGGTCCAGATTGACCAGAATGTGAAGAAATTCTATATATTCTGGACTCAATACCAGCATCTACCACTCTCAAATATAAAAGGATTGCATAGCACCTAGCCAGAGAAAACAGTTATAAAAAAAATACCGTTGTATAGATAAAACTCTTCCCACTTCCTGTTGAGAAAATACACAACCCATAAGGCAGCAGCAGCACAAAAGAAATTAACATCGGTGATATGAAAGTAAAGTGGAAGTCCCAGATTTTTCTTCACTCAATTCGGAATTCAGAAATTGCACACGCACACGCAAAAAGTCACCCAAACAAATTCCACATAGGACCACACGTACGAATTCATTCAAGTTTCTAAAATAAGTGATGACAATTGACAACCACTACATCATTACATAGAAAAACCAACATTCATATAAAATGTAAACTGCGAAAAATTACATGACAATTAAGAAAAGTAAGAGTCTTAGCTCGACACTACATATCAACTCAACAGATTCAAGGGACTCTGATACAAGAACACATAAAGACGATAATTTGTATGACTTACTGCCAATAGTAAATCTATCACAAAGATCTATCACAAACGTGTACTACTATGGAAAAGCCTCCCGAACACTTCCATGCTGGTACCCTGCAGGCCACAAACGTTGAACATACATAAGTACCTAGTTGTTAGATCAAGAGACAATAGTTATCAATTACAGCATTAAAAAAATAAGAGTTGGGAAATTATTACCTTGTGAATGGCTTGGCAAAGTCAACGATCTCCAAAGACATAGGTGTTTCAGTGACTGAGAGATGAGTAGAGTTTCCACTCAGAAGAACAAGAAACTAATAGAGCTAGAGCTTACAACAGGATAGAGCAACATAGATCAGGCTAACTTAAGAAGCAGATGTGCCAACTAACTTTGTTTACTTCCCCTTCCTACTTTTCCCTCTTAAAAAACAGGAAGATAGTGAAGGGGAATAAACAGGGGTATACAAAAGAGTCAAGAGTTTAGCAAAAAGAAAAAAAAGTAAGCAATGGTGAGTATTAAGAGGAAGAGATGTTTGATTGTTGGGCATCCAATTGGGGCAATGTTTGACCAAGGAAAAGAGTTTATCAGACAAAGATAATCTAGGCCCCGAATTGAAGCCGCAGTGAACTCAGAAACAAAGATCCTAATCAAAGTCAAACTATCGCAAAGAAAGGGGCATTGAAATTGAAACAAAGGAAATAGAGATAATGAATAACAAGAATAAACAGAAACCTAGAATTTGTGAGAATTCTAATTGGGATTCTACTGTATATACACAAGTATCTGACAATACAGACCTAAGTTTTACTTAGGTATGTAATAGTAGAGAATCAACAAGTCTGTTCAATGAGGATATTATACTGAGAACTTAACGTTATCAATTCAAGAACCAACAAAGATTACTTTCCAACAGGCCAAGTAGCTTTATATAGTGGTTAACTGCTCCACCTCAAGACAGCAGGCATGCTATCACCTCAAAAATCAAATTTCCATTTGCACAACTTCCCTTCCGCTTCCTATACATTCAAAATCAACTTCTATCCATGTTGTAACGCCTGTACTACATATATCTTGCCATACTCCACTACAATCCCAAATGAAAAATGGAGATTGTTGACCCACCAGGGCCATAAAACATTCACTTTTCCACCACTACGAACACTGTTGACCCACCAGAGCCATAACAGTCACTTTCCCACCACTACAAACACCACCGCTCCACCCAAAAGCAAAGCGGACAACCCAATAAGGATTCACTACCAAATCAAATCAAAAGCTAAAGAAACAACCCATTAAGACTCGCACTACCAACCCAACACTTTATTTTGTTCACTGTATATACAATCTAATACTAAACCACTTTCAGAAACTAAACGTTATTTACAGGAGCACATAAAGAGCTCCTCCACCTTCACTCATCAGTATGGTCAAGATTGAGGATGCGACGCAGGGTCTGGGTCGCAGAGTCAGCACTAACAAAAGCATCTCTAGTACTACCAGTATGCCCCCTAGTTGGTGATGGCGGTGCAGATTTAGCAAAAGGGTGGCTCATTTCCATACCAGAAATATCATTAGCTACAGGCAACTCAAGTGAAACGGTTCGTTTCGGTCGCATCGAAAACCTGGGAATCGGCAAGGAACTCGGTGGCGGCGAGTTGGAGTATGCCGGGCCGGCCCACCGCTCAGAGTATGACAGTGTTTCAAAATCATTTGGGAATCTTCCATTGAAAGGTCTCTCATTTTTGGGGGTTTTGAAGTTTATAGCAATCGGTTTGCTCTTAACAGTGGTTTTCGATTTTGTTATTATGTTGTCAACAGACCGAGAATTAGAGTTATCAGTTGGTGATGGTGTTATTGGTGAAGATGGAGGAAAGGAAATAAAAGAAGTGGATCGTTTGGTTTCAGGAGTAGAAAAGGACTTGATCGGGGTAGGGAGTATACCTGACCCGGATTGGAAAGTCCTGCAGTTTATGTCTTTGAAATTCCTCGATGGTGATGACCCACATCGAGCCGGCCCGTTTGCTTTGACTCTGTTGTGATACTGATTCCTGTGTTGAGCAACAACAACGAGAGTCTCCATTACTGAGTCAAACAACGAGACTCTCCGAGTTATGCTGATTCTATGATATAAGTCAGTAAAAACTAGATGATCTTCTCCATGATAGATCCAATACGAACATCGATTCAACACAGATCTCCACTGTTTATAACCAGATCTTCCTACACAAACTAGTCACAAAACACCAGTGTGAAAAACAACAGATTCATATACAAAAAGTGATATTGACAGAAAAAATAAATTAAACCTTAATCGTTAAATTCAGATAATAAAGCAGTTTCATCGTCATTTTCTCTAGAAAGTGAGAGGAGAAAAATACCTGAAAGTGAGAGAAAGTCCACAGCGAAGTGATGGTGAAGATCTGTGCAAAGAAATTGTTATAGATCTAACAGCGAGTCAGCGAGTGAGGGTTTGTTGTTTGTGCGTCTAATTTTCTGTCTCGGAATTTTTTTCCTTTGATTTGGGATTTTTTGGACTTTAAATTGCCTTGCTATGAAAACAGAGAAGAGGAATACACGGATCTGAAATGACTACCACTACAACAGTCTTATTTAAATATCGTACAGGACCTACAGGTTTCCTCCTCGCTCTTTGTCCCTGTGATTCTAGAAATAGGTCTGGACTTGACATTAATTTACAAGAATGACATTGTTGACACTATTGACAAGGACCGTCACTATGACTATATTACCCTCTTGAACTGGACTAGAACTCTAGAAGCAGATAAGGAAAGGACAATTTAGTCCTCCAACTCAATTGCATGTGGATGTTGCTGATTTTTGAAGCTTGTAATCAAGTTTCCTCGACGTTGCAATTGGCCAATTGGGGCAGTTTCGTAAAGTCACAACCAGATATGTCGGGCCCATGAAGTCATTCTATACTACAGTAGTACAGGTTGGGTCCTAAGCATCCGGACAAAAAAGGGTGGTTGGAGTGTAGTGGGTAAAGGAACTGTTCATGAACTGACAGGTGTCCGTTACTGGGGAGAAATGGACCGGGCCGGATCTGAACCGGTTTTTATGGAAAAGTTGGCAAAAGACCAAAAGACAGGTAGGTAGGTCAAGAGTATCAAAATTGTTACTTTTTCTTTTGGGAAAAATAAAAGTGGGCGTGGGTTCTTTGCGTTAGTGGGTAGGATTAAAAAGTTGATAAAGCTCTCAAATGAAAACGTTTTTTATTACTGCTTTTTCTTTTCACGCCGAAGGGGATACACATACCGAACGGTCCTGTCAGAAATGTCAAATCTAGCCCCCACCGACCTTGGTTTGTGGTTTTTGTCGAAAATAACCCCGGTATGTAAATCTCAAATATTTAGACCAACTCTGATATTTTTTTTTGATGTTGTTACCAAGCTGGTTCGAACCTTGGTGGTATGAAACATATATACTCAAGTTATCATACCACAAAATCCAACGTAAGCTTAGACAAACTCTACGGGGCCGTTTGGTATGGGGTAATCAAAATAATGTGATTCCTGGGAATGTGAAACCCGGGAATGTGATTCCTGGGAAAGTTATATACATGTGTTTGGTTGTGTATGAGAATATTATGTCGGATTCCTGGGAATATCAAGTAATAGTGTTTGGTTATACATGTGAATGTGTTTTTTTTAAGAAAAAAAAACTAAAAAATTAAAAAACAATCATTAAAAAAAATATATTAAAAAACAATCATCAAAACCGATCATCATCGTCTCTCTCTCTCTCTCTCTCTCTCTCTCTCTCTCTCTCTCTCTCTGTCTTCTTTTTCTCAGATCATCATCGTCACCTCCGGCCATCATCGCCTCCGGCCATCATCGTCGTCATCGTCGCCTCTGGTCGAGGTCTTATTTGTCGTCGTCGTGGCCTCCGTCCGACCGGGATCCTCCTCCTCGTCGTTGTCATCGATTCTCGTCGATGGATGGTGCTTGATCTGCTCAGATCTGCGTGGATGCTAGTCGACCGATGCTCCTCGTCGTCATCATCGAAACCCATCGTCGATCGATGCTCGTCGTGATTTGGGGATGAATTGAAATTGAAGGGTTTGTGTGATTGAAATTGAAGGGTTTGTGTGATTGAAATTGAGATTGAAAATTGAGGAAGAAGATTGGGATTTGGGGATGAATTGAAGGGTTTGTGTGATTGAAAATTGAAGAAGAAGAAGAAGAGATGGTGTGATTGAAAATTGAAATTGAAGAAGAGGGGTGATCGGTGATCTGCGTGAAGAAAGAAGAAGAAGAACATAATTTTTTTTTTTTTTTTTTAAATGAGGTGGGTCCCGCGGTGGGAATCAGATGGAGGGGCATCTGAAACCCACCTGTTGGGGTGGGAATCAGATTACCCCCTTGGAGGGTAATGTGATTCCCATGGGATTCACATTCCTGGGAATCTGAAAATACAAACCTAGTAACAAACATGGGAATCCTATCAGATTCCCATTCTCATGCCAAGATTACCCCATACCAAACGGCCCCTAATGGATAACACTAAAACTTTACATCAATTTGGGAATATTCTTAGATCAATTTATTTATTTTTTTTTTTTTCACACTAAAAAAAAAAAAAACATCTTTAAGGAATATTATACCAATATTTATTATCAAAAGTTTAACATTAATTAATAAGTAAATTAATTACCTGTCAAGCCTTTGTCTTCCCGGCTTGCCCCTCCTCCAGGCCAGCTGAAACTCAATACAGAAATGGCCTTGCGTCAAAGCTCTGGGAAGAGTGGGATAGGAGTGGCGATCGGGGATTTTAGAGGGAAAGTTATGTTAGCCCGTTCTAGTTTGATGTTGGGCTCTTTTCCAACTGCCCTGGGGCATCTGTTGGCAGTCCGTGAGAGCCTCTTACTTGCGAAATTCTACGGCCTCTCAGTCTCGCAGTTGGAATCTCCCTCTTTAGTGGCTATTTCTCTTCTTCTTTGTAAGTCCCCTCTTTTTGGGGATAGTAGTTTCATTTTCAATGACATTTTGGCTTTGTTCTTAGAAGTGGGTATTTGTAAGTGCTAAGCCACCCCTCATTCGGGGAATTCCTTGACACATTACCTCGCTTTGTTAGCCTTTTCCTTGAGCGTTTATGGCTGGATTTCAGTCCGATTGTTTGTTCGGTTGTGTAATGTTTTTCTTTAGTTTTAAAAAAAATAAAAATAAAAATAAAAAAATAAATCCCAAACCTTCCGGAAGAAGGATAAATTGTGTTCATTAAAAAGTAGGGCAAAGTACGTTAACAAGATCCACTGTTACAAAAAGACGTGTCATGTGTCTAAAGTGAGAGCAAGATATTAATAAACGATTGCTAAAACATTGAAGACAATAAATAAACCAATACCTTTATTATTATTATTATTATTAGTGTTAACGTGTGCTCTTTGGACAGATTAAAATCGAGTTTACTTTTGCTCATCCCCTTGAAGGGGGTAAGCATTACCCCCTCCCCAATACTTGACATGTGTTTTTGATGGGTATTGTCATGTGTTTAAACATATAACAATACCCATGTGTTAGGGAAGGGGTAATGCTTATCCCCTTTCAAAAAGTGCATTTTTGCTCACCCACACTAATTAGGGTGAACCATAATCACCCATTCCCGGTGTTGACATGTGTCTCAAACCTTGAGTTAACTTTGGATTAATTTTGGACTTTCGATTAAGTTTATGACACATGTCAACACCAGGAGTGGGTGGTAATGGTTCACCCTAGTTAATGTGGGTGAATAAAAATACACTCCCCTTCAAGAGTGATGAGCAAAAATGGACTCATTAAGATCCTCTTCTCACCTAAGCTTGTCCTAAGCTTTTAAACATCTTCGTACATTTGGCAGTTAAGGAATTAAAAGGCCAGGATTTTGTTAAATAAATTTGTTAGTTAAAAGTTAAAACTTGAAAAAACGATGTCGTTTGACACCTTTAAACCTTATCTTCCTGTATTATCCAAAAAACAAACGTAACTTTTTCCACCATTAAAAAAAAAAAAAAAAAAAGCCATATTCACAGTTTCACATCCTTTTCCTCGATCCAATCCAAAAGTTAACACACAAATCCATAAAATGAAGAGATATGTCGATTGAAGAAGAAGCTTGTTCCGAAATCATCTTTGTTCATTCTATTAAAGTTTCAATCTTCAACACAATTTTTCTCTCTCTAAAACTCTACCTTTCTCTCTCTATATAAATTTGTATAGAAGCTTCTTTTTTCCTTTTTTTTTTTAACATGATAAACATATTAAAGAGTTTTCAGTTTTTTAATTAGACATTTTGTGAAAAATTTATTGTTGCTCATATATATGGTTCCTCCAAGTTTTTCTTTATTGATGTTTAAATACGCAATTTGTGATGTTTAAATATGCAAGATTGTGCCATGTACATGAGGAACGCAGAGGAGTTTGGGAGTAGAGGAGTTTGAGATTTTGAGATGAAGTGTGTGAAAAGATGTCGTTTGGAGTGAGGAGAAAAGGAAAAATAAATAAAATGAAATCAAGACCATTTAATTTCTTAGGTGTCGCGTGTTTCCAGATCCTTAAAAGCTTAGAGCATCTCCAATGGTATAAGCAAATTTGGATCTTCAAAAGTTGTCACCTCAGCATTTGAGAATTGTTTTTAGGGCTTGATAAATTTGATGATTGTATAGTCCACAATGGTACACTTATAATGGTACCATAATGATATATTAGTTTTTTTTTTTTTTTTCTAAAAAATAAAAAATATTATAAAAAACAAGAGAAGGTATATGATATGGGTATTGATCAATCCGTAATGAAGAGACGAATTTTACCTAATTGAAATTTTTGGGGTTGAAACAATGATGAAATACATAGATGATCAGAGAAAAAGAGAGGAAAAAAAATAAGTAATAGAAGAGAGAAAGAATAAAATTACAACAGTTAATTTGGGTTAAATTTATATTTGATGATTGAAAGTCAATCTTCAAATTTGATTATTGAAGAAGCAATTTGATTATTGATAACTGCTATTGTTAAATTTTAGTGACTTCATTGGACAGTGTTTTTTGGTTAAATAATCAAATTTTGATTACTCTCCTACTTTTGATGATATCATTGAAGATGCTCTTAGGTTAGGAGAGGATCCAAATCCCTCTTTAGAGTTTGGACATATGTAACAATTACTTTATTTCCATTAAATGAAATAAAAAGACTGTATCATATATATATATATAATAATAGAGTTTCACCAGCGCCACATGTCGCCATATGAGGGCTTTGGAATTAAATGTAATCATATATTCCTAATATTTTCTATTATTAAGCTTTGAATTTAAATTGGCTATTCATTAAGCTTTGAATTTAAATTGGCTATTCATCTTATTATTATTGATTGCTATTATTCTATATTAATAATCATATATATTATTAATATCTTCTATTATTAAATGCTTTTTTCATTTCTTCAAAATAATAAAGAAATAAATGCTACAGTTAAATCAATTTAGTAAATAACAACAACAACAATAATAATAATAATAAAAGCAAATAAATAATAACCCTTTCCTATTCAACTTTAACGTGGAATATTTAAGATTCTTAAATTGCCAAGCTAAATTCAAGGAATTAAAACAATGATTTTTATTTAATTAATGACAATTTTGGTTTTGTAGACTCAATTATTTAAACCATTCTCTCTCTCACTCACTCTCTCTCTCTCTCTCTCTCTCTCTAAACCATTTATGCCCTCTCATCTCCCTCAATTTTCTTTAAAAAAACCATCCAAAATCTCATATTTTTTTCCATCTCATTCCATTGACTTTCTCGACAAACTCAAAACAAGCGGTGGAGAATTGGATGCCATTGGGTGATAAGAGGAATTTCTATAGATTTTTTTTTTTATTTGGTTGAATAATTTTAATCCTTTAGATTTTTTTTTTTTTTTTTCCATCTCAGCCTATTGACTCTCCCTCATGAGCAAACTCAAAACAAGCGGTGGGGAATTTGATGGCGTTGGGTGGTGAGAGTAATTTCTACAGATTTTGTTTTAATATTTGATTGAATTTTTTTTTTATTATATATATATATATTTGTAGGCAACGCTTTAGTAGTTAAAAGGGTAATTTTGGATTGATCATAGAAATTTTACTTTGGCAATCTTGGATTTTCAATTAACTGTCAACTGAGGTGTTTGTTATGGAACCATCCAGTAAGGCTAGCATCTTGCTCATAACCACCAATACAGAAAATCAATGAACTGATCGAGACTTATGATGTTCTTTGTACTTATGAACGATGGGTTCAATAGACATACTATTACTATAGATAAATATTAGGGTTATATTTTTGGTTCTAACTGTAACACTATATAGTCCCTTATAAAAAAAAATACTGTATCTACTCCAGTTTTTGGGAATCAAATATCCGATTTTCCCCCGGATTTTTTTAAGGTAATTTATACATTTTTTGGCAGTTTTTTTTTCTTTATATATATATATATATATATATATTTAACCTTTTTGCTCTTTTTTTTTTTTTTTGGTTTTTTATAATGTATTAATTATGCATTGAATACAAGATTATTATTCCAAAAATAACTGTTAGAATTTTAATTATCCATATAAATGATAATAAATAAATATTTTTCAAAACATCAATTGTAATACCAAATTAATAGTAATCCATTTTTTTTTTTTTTTTATAGAATTAATGATAAATTCTAAAAACTTATTAATTGTAAGATATTAATGATATTATGATAACATAACAAATAATTAAAATAATGGGTTCAAAAAAATTAAAATAATAGTTTTTGATCAATTATTAATGGTAACACATTATAAACATTAATTATTACATTCAATTAAATAGATTCATTTTCTAAATATATTAAATTCACTTTTAATTTTACACACACACACACACACACACACACACACATATGGTAATAAATAACAAATAACTCCTACTACTATTTGCATCTCCATAAAATTCTTCACCATTTTTTTTTATTGAATCATCTATGAGAAAGACGTTTGAAAAAAAATATAATCAAGAATTTATTAAAAAAAAAATAGAACGTTTTAGAAAAAAAATTGTGGAAAAATAAATTAATTTATCACTTGATTTGATAATATCCTCCATGGCGTTTTTATTTTTTATTTTTTATTTTTATTTAATTAATACTTCTACAAGTGTTTCTAGAATGAGCGTTTTTGTAATATATATATATATATAAAAAATATTTTCGAGTAAATTGGGGTGTATTTAGAGGTTTCAAAATTTTAATTTATTAAAATGAAATGTCTTAAGAAAATAAATGTGAAAAAAAAAGGATTGTAAATAGCTAAATCTCAATAGTTATTTAACTCTATATAATTATAAATATTTAAAATTGTTTTTCTATTTTTTACCTTTTTGTTTTCTTTTCTTTTAGATTGTTTAGAATGTATTAACTATGCATTAAATACAATATGATTATTTATAAAAATAAAATTTTTTGAATTTGAATTATTCTTATAAATGGCAATAAATAAATATTTTATAAAGAAAATTAAAATAGTAATTGTATTACCAAATCAATGGTAATTTGTTTGTTTGTTTTTTTTTTTTTGTTTTTTTTTTTTTTTGTTTTTTTTATGAAATTAATGGTAAATTTTAAAAGCATATCAATGGAAATATATTAATGATAACATAACAAAAATCAATAATTTGTCATTATATATATATATATATATTGCTAAAGAGATATATAGAGAGCTTTTTCAATTAATACAAAAAATAATTTTTAATTAACCTATATAATAAATTAAATAATCTTTAAGAAATCTGTTCATCTAAACTGGAATAATGGAGATAGAAATGGAGAGTCTCTGTTTATTAATGAGATTAGAGACCTAAGAGTTTCCTTAACGGATTATTAGAGACAATAACCAATGATTTAATTAAATCAGATTTAACTACTTAAGAATCAGTTCATCTTGCTTTATTGTTTTATAATTAGTTTTTTTTTTTATCAAAATATAATTTGTTATTTATTAATAATATCAATAATTCAATTATTAATGAATTTAACATTACAATTCAATAAACATTATTTATTGGGAAGGTCAACAGGCATGTAAACTTCTTTGATAAACAGATAATTTTTTTTTTAACATTTATCCTTAATTTAAGGATCTATGTATATCATCAATGTTAGTGTGCTCATTAAGTTTAAACATGTTTGCATCAAAAATTTCAGTATAAACAACACAATGTTTTATAAACAATTTTTTATTCAAAGCCCGTGCAACGCTCGGGTTGAAAAACTAGTTTATTATAATAAAACAATAAATACATTAATTGATATATATATATATATATATTAATGGAAAAAAGTGGTTATTATCTAGTGAAAGGGCCTTGGTTAACACTACCCTTATTCTTATTATTGAAATATCTCTTAAATTTAAGATTTTTGGGAAGGGAAGGACTTGAACCCACAACAATACATCAACCATTCCCTATAAATAAAAATACTCTCCAAGAACAAAATATGCATTCTTTTTGCACAACAAAACTCTCTCTCTCTCTCTCTCTCTCTCTCTCTCTCTCTCTCTCTCTCTCTCTCTCAATGTTTACTTATTTGACCATCGAAATATAAACGTCGATCATCAACCGATGCTTAGGGATGTACCTTGGCATGGGCTAGGGTGGGCTCAAGTCCACTCTCCCCTTCCTAAAAAAATTAAATATTAATTTTTCTTTTTAAATCAAAGCAAGAGACAAATATTTTGGAAAATATTATGGATTCAAATATTTTACTTATTTTTAAAATTTTAGGTATTATTATAATTTTTTGTTTATAAAATTTATGGATAATCTACTTATTAGTTAATCTAATTGTAATTTTACAAAAATAAGATATAGTTTATTGAATTTCTTGTTGGTGTTGTTTTGGTTGAAATTTAATTGTATATTTATTGAGTTGGTTGTTTTTTTAATTATTCTTTTGACTTCTAGATTAGTTAGTAAATTGTAATATAAAGGATGTGTTTGGTGTGCGAGATTGAATTGAATAAGATTAAACTATTTTTATGGGATTGAATATAATATGATTGGACTAAATTAGTACTGTAAGTGCCTCACTTTTTAATTGGCTTATTTCATTGACAAAATCATAATGGGGTTCAATCTTGTAAGGGTAGCTTAGGATTGAAGTTTTTCTTCTCAATTGCTTAAGGACCTCATTGTGGATTTCAAGAGCTTTATAGAAGGTAGCTACTTGATCTTGACTCTCATTTGAAGAGATTTAGTTGCACACACACACACTCTCTAGCATGCATGTGTGATATTTACTTCTTGTATGTTTGTATTTCACATCAATCACACTTGTACATTTTTGTTTGTTTGTGTATTGCTAGCTTTTTGTGTGTGCGCTGGTGCCCTGACCTGCACTGACCCGCGCATTGTGCTGGTCCACAGGCGCAGCATTAGCGCAAGTCACCAGCGCAACCTTGGCAGAGGTTTGCCGTTGGTGTTGCGCTGTTCGTCAGGCGTAGCCTCACCAGCGCAATTCTCCCAGAGAATTGCCGCTGGTCTTGCGCCTGTGACTTGCGCTAGTCGTCCAGCGCAAGGTACCCGTATAGGTTGTGCGCTGGTGTGGGTGCGCTGGTCAACCAGTGCACCACCAGCGCACCTGACGGGAATCTAAAGCGTTTTTTCCCAAAACGACCTCATTTCACTTGGATCTCATATATATATGTCTTCTTTGCCTTGGCTTGTTTTTAGAGCAAAAATTACATCTTTTTGAGAGATTCTAAGTGTCTTCAAAGCCAAGGTATCAAGATCATTTTTTTTATTACTCAAAACACAAAAACCCATCATACTTGTATGTTTCATTCATCATCTAGCATGTTCTAGTTTGATTCTCATAGGGTTTTCATCTTTGCTCACATGACTTGTAGCTAGAACATCACCTGCATCATTTCACATGTTCTTTCTCTACAAGATAGCTCATTTATTACTTGACTAGTCTCAAGATAACATCTTTATGACTTGACTAGTTTCAAGATAGCATTTATTGTGTTTTGTGAGTTGTATTGTGATAGATATTGCATATATGACTTTGTTTGTCTATTTTTGTTATGTTATATGCATGCCATCTAGGAAAATGATATCTAGAAATGTCTAACATGTTCATCCATGCTTTGATAAGCTAAAATGTCTAACCTTGCATTTGAGCATCTTGAATATTGCACATATTCACACTAGGTTGTTTTTATCTCTTCAATTAGAGTCAAGTCTTGTATTTGCATTTTGGTAGTTTGCAAGCATGAACTAGATTCACTTCTAAAGGCCCGTGGGTAGCAAAGACGGATTAGTAATCTTAGGTGTGATGCGGTCAACCTAGATTGTAATCGTATTTGCATGTAGTGGATTGAGGTTCTAGTGTGGCGCACAAAACAGCCCGTGGTTTTTCCCCTTGTGGTTTTTCACGTAAAAATCATGTGTTATTTACTTTATGCATTCTCTACACTTGATTTTATTTGTTGACTAGTTGGGGTTGATTTTGTAATCTTGATTGATCTCGAAAAATTGGTAAAAAGGGATTAAAATCTATTCACCCCCCCTCTAGATTATATTAGGACTCGTTTACGTACATTTTCAATTGGTATCAGAGCGGGTTCCTTAACATAATTAGGAGATTTCTTGCTCTTGTTAGAGTCCTTTGCATTTGTTTGCATTTTTTTTTTTTTTTGCTTTTTGTGTGTTTTGTGTGTTTTGCTTGTTTTGCTTGTTTGTGTGCATTCATATCATTCTCACCCAAACACTATGAGTGGAAATGGTATTGGAGGCGAGGGTGCCTCTAGCACAAGACCTCCTTTGCACACTAGAGTCAATTACGCATCATGGAAGGGCAAAATGGAAGCATATGTGTGTCAAATTCATGATCGGACATGGATGGCGATTGAAGATGGGTACACGCCACCTATGATGACTCCTACGGGAGGTGGAGAGGAAGTCCCCAAGCTAAAGACACAATGGACCCCCCAAGAGTTTGAGGCTTCAAAATGGAACAACAAAGCCATGCACGCAATTATATATGCCATGGATGACAACCAATACAAACTCATCAAAACTACAAGGATAGCAAAGGAAGCTTGAGATATATTAGAAACGGCTCATGAAGGAACTGAGGTGGTAAAGGACTCTAAGCTTCAAGTCCTTCAAACACAATTTGAGACCATAAGGATGGAGGAGGATGAGTGCTTCAATGACTTCCAAGTGAAGCTTATGGATATAGTGATCCAAAGTCACCAACTTGGTGATCCTTACTTGGATAGAAGAATCAAGCAAAAGATCATGAGGTCGCTTCCCGAGAGGTTTGAATATAAGGTGACGGCGTTGGAAGAGAATAGTGATTACTCAAAGATGAAGCCAAGTGAAGTTATTGGAAGGCTTTTGGCCTATGAATCTAGGAAGGGTCCTACATCTACACCTCCTAAGAAACAAAAAAGTCTTGCTTTGAAGAGTATCAAGGTAGAAAAGGATGAAGAAGACTCGGATGAAGAAATTGCCTTGATGGCAAAGAAGTTCAAGCAATTTATGAGGTTTGAGAAGAAAGAGTTTGGCTCTAAGGGAAAGTTTGTAAAGAAGAAGGCTCTTTTCAAGAAAATGGAGCAAACTCTAGAGAATGACCATAAGAAGGGTGTCCAGTGCTATGAGTGTAGTGGCTTTGGACACATTGCTCTTGAATGTGCTAACTTGAAGAAGAAGAGAGGAAAAGCTATGGCGGTGACGTGGAGTGATAGTGATGACCTAGAAGAGGAAGATAAGTCTTCGAATGATGATGAAGACCAAGTTGCCAACTTCATTGCCTTCTTATCTTCTCACAATAGCAATGAGGTTGTGAGTGACAGAGAAGAAGAAGAGGACAAGCAAGAAGAAAGTGACTCAAATGGTGAGAGCAACTCTTCTAGCTCCAATTTTGAGTTTGATGAAGAAATGGACTATGATGAATTCATGAGATTCTTTCATAACTTAAGATCAAAGAAGAAGAAGGAGATACAAAAGTGGAAAGAGGAGAAGCTTGAATTGACTTCAAAGGTAACTCATTTGAGCAAGGAAATGAGTGAAGCTAAAAAGATGGAAGAAGGTTTAAAGATGTAGCTACTCTTGGTCAAGAAGAATGAAGAAAGTTTGAGGAAAGAGCTCATGGAAGCAAGAAAGTTAATTGCTAAGATGACTTCCGGAACTGAGAAGCTTGGCAAGATGCTTTCTTGTGAGAAGAGTTCTTGTGACAAAAAGGGGTTAGGATATATGGAAGAAATGGAAGCCACACCTTTGAAGAAGACAACATTTGTCAAGAGTAAAGAGGTTGAAAGTGCCCAAACCCCACAACAATCAACTAAGTGGGTTGAAGTTGGTGAATCCTCCAAGTAAGCACAAGCAAGGATTCCAACAAGAGCTCCACCTCAAGCTGGACCCCCACAACCAAGACCTCTACAAGCAAGAGCTCCACCACAACCAAGACCTCCTCAACTAAGACCTCCATAACAAAGGATCCCACAAGCTCAACATGGGGTCTTTCATACTCAACCGAGGAGACATGCCAACTTTGCTCAACCACAAAGGAGAGAGTTGCCTTAACACCTAAGTGCAACTCAAAATAGAAGGAGGCCACAAATGCTTGCACAAGGCTATGGTATGAATTCTTATTTTTCTCCTACTTGCTATTTTTGCGGAATTGAAGGCCACATTAGGCCTAATTGTTTTAAGTATAATAAATTGTGTAGAAGAGAAAGCATGATTGCGAAAAATATGCTTAAAAGAGCCACAATGCATGCTCCTAGGAAATTTAGAGATAATGGACTAATAACTCCTAGGAATAACTATGTTTCACCTAGGTTGAATAGAAATGATGAATATTATTGCTATGTGGCCCAAGTTTCCTTGAAAGCAAATGCCTCTAACACTTGGTACCTTGATAGTGGGTGTTCTAGACACATGACCGGAAACAAGAGTTTTTTTAAAACTCTTGTAATGGAGGATGGTGGATTCGTCACCTTTGATGATGGATCTTTGAAAAAAGTTATAGGGAAAGGTAATATATCTATTCTCGGTTTGCCCTCCTTGCCCAATGCTTTTTATATAGATGGCTTGTAGGCCAATCTTATTAGCATATCACACTTGAGTGATGAAGGGCTTTCGGTTATGTTTGGCAAAATTGATTGCTCTATTCTTAAAGAAAATGGGCAAGTTTTATTGAAAAGCAAGAGATCAAGTGACAATTGCTATTGTCTTGAGTCTAATCTCATCTCTTGTAACTTGTCCACTAGTGAGCAAGTTGAAGTGTGGCACCAAAGACTTGGCCATATGAACTATAGAGACTTGAAAATCCTTGATAGATTGAATGTTGTTAGAGGCCTTCCCAAGCTTGGGAAAAAGATTGAGGATGTTTGTGGACCTTGCCAACAAGGCAAGCAAACCAAGAGTGTCCACAAGAAAGGCAAATACCTTTCCACTAAAGAACCATTGGAGTTTCTCCATATGGACCTTATGGGTCCTATTCAAACCGAAAGCTTAGGTGGTAGAAGGTACATACTTGTGGTTGTTGAAGACTTCTCTAGGTTTACATGGACTTACTTCCTTAGGGAAAAGTCCAAAGCCTTTGAGAAATTTAAAATGCTTTGTGTTAAAATTCAAAATGAGAAAACTTCTCACAGAAAAAATATTAAGAAAATTAGAAGTGATCATGGGAAAGAGTTTGAAAATGCTAACTTTGAGAATTTTGCAATAGCTTAGGCATTTCTCATGAATTTTCGGCCCCTAGGACTCCTTAACAAAATGGTGTTGTTGAGAGGAAGAATAGAGTCCTCCAAGAGATGGCCCGTGTGATGTTGCTTAGCAACAAAGTCCCTAGAAATATTTGGGCCGAAGCCATTAATACGACTTGCTACATAGGGAATAGAGTATTCTTTAGGCCCGGGACTAAACAAACATCCTATGAGTTATGGAAGGGTAGAAAACCCAATGTTAGCTATTTTCATATTTTTGGAAGCAAGTGTTATATACTTAATGACCGTAATCAACTCGGAAAGTTTGATGCCAAGAGTGATGAAGGTATTTTTATTGGATATTCACTAAATAGCAAGGCCTATAGAGTTTTTAATCTAAAGACTCGAAGTGTGATAGAATCATCAAATGTTGTCTTTGATGATTGTAGGCCCAAACATGATGACCATGATGAGGATGTTTGTGAGATTGATGACCTTTCCTTGAAGGAGTGTGGTAAGATTTCAAGTGATGTGAAGTCAAACCAAAATGAAGAGGATGATTTACCTCTTAATAGAGTTCCTCATTTGGACTCTAATGAACCCGCTCATTGGGTTAGGAAACTTCATGATAATGATGATATCATTGGAGAGATTAGAGAGGGTGTTAGGACTAGACGTCAAATAGCTAATCAAATTAGCTACACTTGCTACACCTCTCAAATAGAACCCAAAAAGGTGGATGAGGCCTTGAATGATGAATATTGGGTTCTTGCCATGCAAGAAGAACTAAACCAATTTGAGAGAAATGAGGTTTGGACTCTTGTTCCTAGACCTAAAAACACTAATGTCATAGGCACGAAATGGGTGTTTAGAAACAAATATGATGAGGATGGCAACATTGTGCGAAACAAGGCAAGGCTTGTTATACAAGGGTACTCTCAAATTGAGGGTATTGACTTTGAGGAGACTTTTGCTCCCGTTGCCCGCTTAGAGTCCATTAGGCTTCTCTTGTCTATTTCTTGTGTGTACAAGTTCAAATTACACCAAATGGATGTCAAGAGTGCCTTCCTCAATGGCTTCTTGCATGAGGAAGTGTTTGTTGAGCAACCCAAGGGGTTTGTGGATCCACATCACCCCTCTCATGTCTATCGCCTCAAGAAGGCTTTATATAGGTTGAAACAAGCACCGATGGCTTGGTATGAGCGCCTCACTCTCTATTTTATTGACAATGGCTACTTTAGAGGTAGTGTTGACAAGAACTTATTCATCAAGTGCACTAAAGATGAGCTATTTATAGCTCAAATTTATGTTGATGACATTGTATTTGGTTCCACCAACAACTTGAAAGTTCAACAATTTATTGATGTCATGTCTCTTGAGTTTGAGATGAGCATGGTTGGTGAATTAAATTATTTCCTAAGCTTGCAAATTAAGCAAATGCATGATGGGATCTTCATATCCCAAGCTAAATATGCCAAAAGCCTAGTGAAGAAGTTTGGCCTTGAGAATGCCAAACATTGTGACACACCCATGAGCACCACCTT
Source organism: Acer campestre (assembly GCA_954870605.1). Classification (NCBI taxonomy): domain Eukaryota; kingdom Viridiplantae; phylum Streptophyta; class Magnoliopsida; order Sapindales; family Sapindaceae; genus Acer; species Acer campestre. The sequence continues at coordinate 14,944,357 of OX940802.1, read as the reverse complement.
GAAACTAAGCAAAGATGCTAGTGGAAAGGATGTGGAGCAAAGTCTATATTGTGGCATGATAGGAAGCTTGCTTTACTTGACAGCAAGTAGGCCCGATATAGCATTTAGTGTGGGTGTGTGTGCTAGGTACCAAGCTAATCCCAAGGAATCTCACCTTGTTGCGGTAAAGAGGATCATTCGGTTTGTAAATGGTACCTCAAACCATGGGATTTGGTACTCCTTTGACACTAATCCAAGTCTTGTTGGATTTAGTGATGCCAATTGAGCGAGAAATTGTGATGATAGGAAAAGTACATCGGACGGTTGCTTTTTCCTTGGAAACAATTTGGTTTCTTAGTTTTATAAGAAACAAAACTCAATTTCCCTATCCACGGCCGATATAGAATACATTACCGCCGGTAGTGGTTGTACTCAATTGATGTGGATGAAACAAATGTTAGTCGACTATGGCTTGGAACAAGGTACTCTTACTTTATTTTGTGATAACATGAGTGCCATCAACATTTCAAAAAATCCCGTCCAACATTCTAGGACCAAGCACATTGACATAAGACATCACTTCATAAGAGAGCTAGTTGAGAGCAAAACCATTGCATTGGAACATGTGGAAACAAATGACCAACTAGCGGATTTGTTTACAAAACCCCTAGACACTCTTAGATTTGGGAACCTTAGCAAGTCTATTGTGATTTGTCACTTGGGTTGAAGTGTCTTGACCCCATATGGGAAGCTCAAGTAAAGAGAGCAAAGTTGTATGAACATGCATTGTGCTACATTGAAATATTTTATGCCTCTTATTTAATTGCTTGAAATGATTGGTTGTACTTACTTATATGTTTTTTTTTAAAAAAAAAAAATAAGTGTGATTCATTGCTTTACTTGTAATCCATGTCATATTTATGCTCAAACATGCATTTTTGGAATAGGAAATGTACTTTGGAAGTACTTGATGAATGACTTTTAATTGATTCCTATGACATGATGATTCTTTTTGTTGACATGCTTATAAGTGAAAAGTATGATATGCTAAATTGCTTTATCTTGAATGGAGAATTTGTGTGCAAAAGCAAACTTTGAGACTTCAATCAATAAAGATCTTTATATCCATTGTCTCTCTCTTTATTTGTAGAACAAGGCTACAATCATATGGGTATCTCACCCGGAAAAATCTAATAATGCGCAAAGTCTCCCATGTCTTGTTTTGCTTATAAAATTGGATATAGTTGTTTGTTAAAATTTGAAATATTTAAACTCTATATCCTTATCTTACAAAGGGTGAAATTGGTTTGAATTCCTTTAGGAAACCCTTGTTGTTTGCTTTGCCAAATACCATTGCTTTTGAGCTTGAATGCAACATGTCTTGCATCAAAGCATTCTTGTCACACATTTTTCTTACAATAAAACTCCTTGAATCTCTCTTACTTAATTGAGTTGTATAAAATTGCTCTTATGGTTATGCATATGTATTTGTGCTACAAGTTCTCATTCCTAAATGCTTACCTATTAGGGGAGACTCCCTTTGCCTATCTCATGACAAAAAAGGGGAGTAAGATTGGGGGAGATATTTTTAATTTGGCATTGCATTTAGGGGGAGTTGAGAGAGAGATTAACCCTTGTTGGGAGTTGATGCATTTAGGGGGAGTTGCATTGCATTGCGTGATTACATTATTTGATTGTATTTTTTCCTTGGCAAATTGTAATTTCTTTTGATCAGGCACCTCTCACACACTTGTTCTTGTAAAGTATATTTCTTGTTGATTGTGTGTAGGTTGGAATATTCTACAAGCTTGGAAATGACTTGAAGATGTTCAAGACTTAAACTAGGGCTTATTTGTAATGTAGAAAATTTTGTTGACCAACCAATTTTTGTTTTTGTTTTTGTGAGGTTGCTTGTGAGTGTTGATTTTGTCACGAAATAGCCAAAGGGGGAGATTGTAAGTGCCTCACTTTTTAATTGGCTTATTTCATTAACAAAATCACAATGGGGTTCAATCTTGTAAGGGTAGTTTAGGATTGAAGTTTTTCTTCTCAATTGCTTAAGGACCTCATTGTAGATTTCAAGAGCTTCATGGAAGGTAGCTACTTGATCTTGACTCTCATTTGAAGAGATTTAGTTGCACACACACACTCTCTAACATGCATGTGTGATATTTACTTCTTATATGTTTGTATTTCACATCAATCACACTTGCACATTTTTTTGTTTGTGTATTGCTAGCTTTTTGTGTGTACGCTGGTGCCCTGACCTGAGCTGACCCGCGTATTGCGCTGGTCCACAGGCGCAGCACCAATGCAAGTCACCAGCGCAACCTTGGCAGAAGTTTGCTGTTGGTGCTGCACTGGTCGTCAGGCGCAGCCTCACCAGTGCAACTCTCCCAGAGAATTGCCGCTGGTCTTGCGCCTGTGACTTGCGCTGGTCGTCCAGCGCAATGTGCGCGTATAGGCTGTGCGCTAGTGTGGGTGCGCTGGTCAACCAGTGCACCACCAGCGCACCTGACGGGAATCTGAAGCGTTTTTTCCCAAAACGACCTCATTTCACTTGGATCTCATATATATATGTCTTCTTTGCCTTGGCTCGTTTTTAGAGCAAAAATTACATCTTTTTGAGAGATTCTAAGTGTCTTCAAAGCCAAGGTATCAAGATCATTTTTTTTATTACTCAAAACACAAAAACCCATCATACTTGTATGTTTCATTCATCATCTAGCATGTTCTAGTTTGATTCTCATAGGGTTTTCATCTTTGCTCACATGACTTGTAGCTAGAACATCACCTGCATCATTTCACATGTTCTTTCTTTACAAGATAACTCATTTATTACTTGACTAGTCTCAAGATAGCATCTTTATGACTTGACTAGTTTCAAGATAGCATTTATTGTGTTTTGTGAGTTGTATTGTGGTAGATATTGCATATTGGACTTTGTTTGTCTATTTTTGTTATGTTATATGCATGCCATCTAGGAAAATGATATCTAGAAATGTCTAACATGTTCATCCATGCCTAGATAAACTAAAATGTCTAACCTTGCATTTTGAGCATCTTGAATATTGCACATATTCACACTAGGTTGGTTTTATCTCTTCAATTAGAGTCAAGTCTTGTATTTGCCTTTTGGTAGTTTGCAAGCATGAACTAGATTCACTTCTAAAGGCCCGTGGGTAGCAAAGACGGATTAGTAATCTTAGGTGTGATGCGGTCAACCTAGATTGTAATCGTATTTAAAAGTAGTGGATTAAAGTTTTAGTGTGGCGTACAAAACAGCCCGTGGTTTTTCCCCTTGTGGTTTTCCACGTAAAAATCATGTGTTATTTACTTTCCGCATTCTCTACACTTGATTTTATTTGTTGACTAGTTGGGGTTGATTTTGTAATCTTGATTAATCTCGAAAATTGGTAAAAAGGGATTAAAATCTATTCACCCGCCCTTTAGATTATATTATGACTCGTTTACATACATTTTCAAGTACTATGATTTATTTGGTGCACTGATTGGACTAAAATAATAATATCTCTTGTTTGTAGAGATGGCAGCATTCCCCATGGGGCCTCAGCCCCGTGGGGCCCCATCCCGAACGAGGCGGGGATGGGGATAATATTAAGGGATGGGGACGGTGATGGGGATGGGGACAAAGTCTTGTCCCCAAAGGTGAAGCGGGACGAGGATTGGGGAAGCACTCCCCAAACCATCCCCGCCCCGATATATATATATTATACATATATATTTAACTCCTTAAAGGATTATTATTGTTACCTGAGTATGCTTCAAAGATTATAGGACTCTGTTCTTAAGCCATGCATTGGAGTGTTCATTTACTGCTATGCTAAATATGATTGTTGTTGTTACTTAGAACAATGTGAGACTTATATATAGTCAAAAATTAATGCAGTTACCAATCATGTGTTGGTGTGAGTGGTTCGGCGCTCTCATCCCTTAAGCAAGGTCGTGGGTTCAACCCCCCTTGTGAACGGAGCTACACATATTGGGAGCACTTTACCCTTTAGTGGGCCGACCCGGTGTGAGTCCGGATTAGTCAGGGTGTGGTCTGGGCTGATTGCACCGTATGGTGGATCCGCCCCACCCGGAAACCGGATGGTGTAAACCAAAAAAAAATTAATGCAGTTGTAAGTATGTAATTTATCTATCATACAATTAATAACTCAATGGCAAGTCTACAACTAGAGACATCATTCGATCAATATATATATATATATATTTATAATATAATATATAATATTCAGATTTTTAATATAAATAATTTATTTTTTTTTAACTAAACTTTAGAAGTTTGTTTGTTTTATAGAATCTTTGATTTTGGACTAAATATGAATTTCTACTTTTTTCTTTGTTTTAAGTTGTAATTTTTAAATGTATAGTTATAGTAGACGGGAATTGGGGCAGGTATGGGGAAGACCCTTCCAACGAGGAATCCCTGCCCCGCTTCTCTTAATGCAGGGACAGGGACAGGGACGGGTATGGGGATGGTTTTGAGGGGCGGGGCTAGGGATGGAAAAACATTCCCTAACCTCGACCTGCCCTATTGCCATCCCTACTTGTTTGGTATAACATGTGATTAGATAAAAACAATTGTCTTTTGGGAAAGGTCGGTATAAAATTAATTTTTAAATAAATAAAATTATTTTAAATCAATTCAAATAAACAAAATAAAATAAAATTATTTAAATTATTTTTCAAAAACAAATAAAATTAATTAGAAATAAAATAACATTTATTTTTTAATTGATATTAATTTTTTTAAAATGATAGAATAAAATATATTAATATTAAAAAGAATAAATTATATTAAATTAATTTTAAAAATAAATTAAATAAATATTATATTATATATAAAAAATTTAGTTAAAAAAAAAAAAAACAGCCGGTACAAAAGTTGTCCCAATTGTTGTGTAGTCCCGCCACAGTGGGATAACTGGTCTACACGGGATTGGAGAAATCCAATCCCATATAGACTACAAACATGGGATTGGATTAAGATTAATCCAATCCCATGTAACAAACACACTATCATAATGTGGCGTGATGCTTCATCGCATAATAAAACTTATACAATAATCAATTAACGATATTGTTTAATGAATTTTTAACAAACTCAATAGTTTTCTACATTGAAAGTGAGATTGTTGGTGTTGTTGATCCGGATTTCATCATTGATAAGTTTGATTTAAAAAAAAAAATCATAAAATATAATTTCATTAGTGTTTGATTGTATTTGCATTTACTTTTTCTTTTATAATTTGTTATGAATTTTTTTAAATGTATTTATTTATTTAGAATATAGATTTTATAGGTAAGCCTCACAACGTATTTCTAATTAGGTATATCTTTATTTTTAATTAATAAAAGTTTGTTGTATTGTCGATGTTCAATTAAAAATTTTATTCCTGCCCACCTTGGAGTTTAATGCTAGTTGCGTCCCTGCCGATGCTTCTAATAGATTATCTTGTTTTTAAGTTACAGCTATCCATCAAGAACATGTAGAATGACAATTTTGCCATCCACTGGGAGTTCTTTGCTGTAACATAGGACTTCTTGGCGAAACCTTTGTTCCACCCCAACAATGACTTTTCAACCCTTATTCCTTCAATACTTGTCTTATATGTCCCTCAAACCATTTGACTTTCATGTTGACCAAATTTTACCTATGAGTAAAATTTGAGAATTTTTCAAACACTAGAACTATTTATCTCGATTTTATTAAATATAGGGCCCGTTTGGTGCACGGGATATGATAGGATTATTTTCATGGGATAGGATAGGATTGGATATGATAGGATATGATAGGATTAATTATAGTATTTCCCCTATTTGGTGCAACATAGGATTGGACTAAAAATAATGTTATACTGTGTTTAGTATGTCATGGGATTGGAGAAAAATAATATAATAATAAATTTTAAAAATAAAAAGTTGTTTTGAAAAAAAAAAAAAAAAAACCCAATCGAGATTTCTATATTTCCCATTCTCTCTCCTGCATCTCTCTCTTCTTGGGTAGAGGTAGTTGTCAAATCCGCTGAGGATTTCGATGAAGGCTGAGGCGATGAACGAAGGCGGTTTCATTAAGATGAGCTTGGTGGGTGGTGGTGGTGATGATGAAGAGGATGAGGAGGGTTGGATGGTGGTGCCACGGCGGCGACGGTGCAGGTAGGCTATGGTGATGGGGAGGAGAATGACAGGCCAAGCGGCGGTTTGCAAACAGCTTGTGAACCAAATTATTTTGCTGCCGTGGAGGAAGTAGAGGTGCAAAAGAAGTGGGCCACTGCAGTTGCCTTAGATAAGAAGATGATGTTTAGGAACAAATTGAAGATCTGGATCTTGATTATTTTTTTTGAGTTTTTTAATTGATTAAAAATGTTTTTTGGGGTTTTTTTTTTAATTGATTGAAAAATTGGATGGGATTCATTTGAATCCCACCATTTGAGTTGGGATTCATTTATCCCATGTTGGTGGGATATAAAATTTTAGTGGGATTAATTTATCCCATCCGATTGGCCGGCCAAACATGGGAATGGGACTAAAAACAAGCCGATTCCCATCCCATCCCATGTGCCAAACGAGCCCATAAAGACATCAGAAAAATGTTGGAAATATAGGAAAATTCAAAAAAAAAAAAAAGTCATAGTACTTGAAAATTTCTCAAATTGTATTCGTAGGTAGATTTTAATGAACTTATCATCCACAAAAAAAAAATTCATAAAAATTAATATGGTTTCATTAAAGTTCTTACCGGAATTAAAGTAAGGGATTCCTCACTTGAAAAATTACTAATATATATATATATATATATGTGTGTGTGTGTGTGTGTGTTATTATTATTATTATTTTTTTTGAAAAAATTTCATCTCATCAAAGAATTTTATTTCATTACTTAAAAAAAAAAAAAAAAAATTTAATTTCATAAATATTTATTTTTTGAAAGTACATAGATAATTTATTAAAAGGACAAAAACCCACACTTTAATAGAAGTTCTCATCTAACAGCAGAGTGGTGATATTGGCACCCCTCTATTGACCTATTTATTCCCCACATTTTAAATTATTTAGTATTTTTTTTCCTTTATCAAAATTACTTAAAGATACGTACATTTTTTTTAAAATCTTCTACAAAATAAATCTATTAAAACCCTACTTTTCTTTTCAAAATAATAATAATAATAATAATAATAATAATAATAATAATAATAATAATAAAACCTCATGTTCATTTGTAATTTGTTTTCTTGAATTTTTTTTTTATATTTTAAACTCTTAAACCCTAAAATTTGCTTCTTAAACACATACTGAATATTATGGAAGAGTTTGAGAATGATATAAAAAATCTGGAAGAATTGTCTGAGAAAGATATCAAGCATCTAGAAGAATTGTCTGAAAATGATATCAAACATCTATAAGCAAACGAAAACGGCACCACACACACCAACAACAACCAAATTAATGAAATTGCACCAAGAATCGCAACTAAGAAAACCTAATATTTAATGAAATGAATCCACACCAAAACCCTAACTCAATCGCTCAAAAAAATCATCATAGATGATTAATTATTGGGGTTTTTGCCCTACAGTTTGTAATATGTAAATGATGATTAATTATAAATAAAATGAGTAGTCCTTTTCATTCTATTTATATGTCTCATACGTTTATATCATATGTGCTAAACATCTAAGATTGCTGGATGTAATCTCAAATAGAGTATATGAGTGTCATATGCAGAGGAATTCAGTTTGAGACGTGCAATCTAAAGAGTCTGTAGAGAGCAAATGAAGTTAAGTACTTTATTTGTGGTTAATCTACAGTTACGGTATATTCCGTAATATACGGTGGTCTTATCCTAGACTACTCATATGGTGATATGAGAATGGAGACACCTTATATGATGTGATTATATAGGACTGAGCCACGATTTATATGAATCTCTCTCCAATATCTGTTACATGTGGAGATTCATATATATTGACAAATAATGGTTGTATATGGGTAATCTTAATCTGAGTGTCTTATTGACTCTTTCAGGTTAGATCATGGTTTTTGGTTTACCATGGGTGAGATCGGAATAGCATTCTCGATCAATATCTCCATATCTTAGAATCACGGTTTGGCTTGTGGCTGGGAAGGTCTGTATACAATATTGGAATCTACTCATTCTTGTGAGAAATAGAGAAGTAGTTCCCTTAAGGATTGATTCAGGGCTTGAACAATTAAGAGTGATATCCTTCTTCCGTAAAGGAATGAAGAATATAATTTTGGGTGATTATCATTTAGGTCCCTAACTTTTTCTGAATGATCAATTTTTTAAACAAGTTTGCTTTTTTATCAAAACTTTCCCTAACTTTTGAAAAGTATATCAAATCAGTCCATCCGTTAGTCAACTATCAGTCAAACTTAACATTTACAGGGGTATTTTTGTCTTTGAACCAAAAACATGCCATATGTCACAAAAATAGAAATAAAATAAATACAATAATTTGTATTAAAAATAAAAAAAATAAAAAAAATAATTTTTTTTTATTAATATAACAAAATTAAATTAAATTAAAGATATAATTATTCTCAGATATTACCATCATCATCACCATAAAATTCCAGCCACCAACACCCAATCCATTATGTGGAGATCCAGAGTTCCAGATTCACAATCTTATCTCTCTCTCTCCACCACCATCATCAACTTCAAACCACCACCCCTACCATCGCAAACCCCGCAATCGAACCACATAACCACCACCAAATCCATAGCAACAAATTAAAAAAAAAAAAAAAATCCAAGAACACCACCATCAAACCCAGAACAACCACTGCCATCGTCAACTTCAAACCACCACCCCCACCATCACAAACCCCGCAATCGAACCACATAACTAGCACCAAATCCATAGCAGCAAATTAAAAAAAAAAAAATCCAAGAACACCACCATCAAACCCAGAACAACCACTGCCATCGTCAACTTCAAACCACCACCCCCACCATCGCAAACCCCGCAATCGAACCATATAACCAGCACCAAATCCATAGCAGCAAATTAAAAAAAAAATCCAAGAACACCACCATCAAACCCAGAACAACAAATTAAAAAAAAAAAAAAATCAGAACTGAGTGCTCAATCACCGGTGCCAAACAAATCTTCAAAACCCAAGGGGATTTGACTGGAATTCAGCAAAATTAACAGGGGATATCTGAATCTCATCTCGATGGTGCGGGTTAGGGTGTTGGATTTGGGCGGCGGTAGGGGACAGATTAGGGTAGTGGTGGCGAGGGGTTTGGGTGGCTAGGGTTTGATGATGATGATGAGATAGAGATAAGATGATGGAGATTTTTTGTTACAAGCGAGGGGTTCAATGGCTATTGTTGTCGGATTTAATAAACGATCCTGCTAGCTCACCTTTGTCTGTTGTTGATGATCTTTCAAATTGATCGAGTCGGAGGTAGAAGATGAATGAGGATGAGTGATGATGGTGGTGATTTGGTGATGATGGTGGATGGTGGATGTGTTTGATGATGGTCTAGGGATTTCGAAATCTATTTTTTATTATATAAATTCACCTCTAAATCTTGATCGATTAAGCCACAATCAGAGATCCGGAACCTCGATCGACGAAATCCACCTGTTTCACGAACAAATACAGTGAATCTTTGATCTGGATCCAGATCGCTGCTGATACTTGCAAAATCGGAGGCTTTAAGAAATTTTAATCTGACAAAATTGAAGAATGCTTTGTTGCATAATCGGATAATTAATTGGAACAAAAAAATCGAGGGAAGGGAATTGAGCGTGTGAAGAAGAAGCTGAGATGTGAAATGTGTTTGGAGAGCTGATCAGGAAATTAAAAAAACACAAAATCATTCAATTCATTAAATAAAAAATAATAATAAATATATTTTTTTAATTTTTAATTTCTGATTTTAAAGTTTATTTTTGAAAAAAAAAAAGTTTAATTTCAGGGTTGGATTTTTTTAATTTTTTAATTATTTAATTTAATTAATTTTTTATTTATTTTAATTTTTAAATACAAATTCTTGTATTTATTTTATTTAGTTTGGTAGAATTTTTTTTTTTTAATTTTTTTATATAATTATTTTAATTTTGATTAGTTTTAATTAGTTTTAAATTTTTTAGTTTGATAGAATTTTTTTTATATAATTTTTTTTTTTATTTTTTCAATAAATAAATCTCCACCATCAATCTAAGATTTGAATGGTGAAGATTTAAAACAATTTATTTTTGTATTAGATAAATATTTTAAAAAAAAATTGTATTTTTTATATCTTTTATTTAAATTAAAGATAAATTGTTTAAATTTTAAATATTAGAGGGTAAAACGGTCTTTTCAGCCATTAATAAGGCATACAGGGGCAAAATAGACATTATACTAATTCTGTGACTTTTGACCGTTAAAAAAAAAGTCAAAATGACCTATTTGATATACTTTTCAAAAATCAAGGAAATTTTTGATAAAAAAGCAAACTTGTTTAAAAAATTGATCATTCAGAAAAAGTTAGGGACCCAAATGATAATCCCCCTATAATTTTTTATTAGAGAATCAATGGTACTTAAAGGAAAAGATATAATTAAAGGGGTATAATGGAATTTATGACCCAGCTCTAATTATAAACTACTTATAGAGGATCATATCATATGTAATAGCTATATCGATGGACACTGAATTTTAGTTTATGTAAAAACATCTACAGTTATGAGAGTACAGCCTTGGGTTTATAGTGGAGTAACTCCGAGGTTAAAAATCATGAAATATTAATTAAGGAGTTTAATTAATTTAAGAGTTTAATTAATTTTTCTAAAGGTTATTGGAGCTCAAGACCGTGTGTCCATTAGGTCCCCTTGCTAGCCCGGAACATTGTGTTGGAATTTTGAATAGAATTCAAGAGTCATGTCTTTTCACTAGAAAATTGTGTCTCTTGATCAAAAGATGCAACTCTTTCAATAGAGGTGTCTTAACCAAGAGACACATTTGAACCTATAAATTGGAATGAAATTCATTCCAAAAATACAAGAGTTTAAGAAGAGTTTGAAAGAAGTTTTTTGTGAGTTAGTTCGTTGGCCCTAAAGCTTGTAATATGTAAATGTTATAAATTCAATAATAAAAAAAGAAATAGTTATTTCATTCAAATATATTAATTCATACGCTTATATTATATATGCAAACATCTAAGATTGTTAGATGTAATCTCAAACTGAGTATATGAATGTCATATACAGAGGAATTCAGTTTAAGACATGCAATCTAAATAGTTCGTAGAAAGTAAATAAAGATGAGTACTTTATTTGTGGTTAATCTACATCTGTGGTCCATTCCCTATTGTATGGTGGTCTTATCCTAGACTACTTATATGTTGTTATGAGAATGCAGTCACCTTATATGATATGATCATATAGGACTGAGCCACGATTTATATGAATCTGTCACTAAGGTTCATTAGTTGAAATGATTCATATATATCGACTAATGATGGCTATATATGGGTGATCTAAATCTTGAGTGTCTTACTAACTCCTTTAGGTTAGATCGTGGTTTTTGATTTACCATGGGTGAGATAGGAATATCATTCTCGGTTAATATCTTTGTATCTTAGAATCACGGTTTAGCTTGTGGCTGGGAAGGTATGAGCACAATAGTGGAAACCACTCATTTTTGCGAGAAGTAGATAAGTATTTCCCTTAATGGTTAATTCGAGGCTTGAACGATTAAGAGTGCTCTTCTTCTTCCATAAATGAATGAAGGATATGATTATTCAAGAGGATTAATGGTACTTAAAGGAAAAAATATGATTAGAGAGGTATAACAGACTTTATGACCTAGTTTTAATTATGAACTACTTATGGAGGATCATGCCAAATGTAATAGCTATATCAATAGACATTATTAAAATTAGTTGTGTAAAACATCTACAGTTACGAGAGTATAACCTTAGGTTTTTAGTGGAATAACTCCAAAGTTAATAATTGTAAAATATTAATTAAAGAGTTTAATTAATTTTTTCTAAGAATTATTGGAGCTCAAAACTGTAGGTCCATTAGGTCCCATTGCTAGCCCTATATGATTGATAGTAACAAAGACTCACAGAGAATTGGATGATCCAATTAATTGTATTACGAAAGTAACTTAAATATATTTTGGGAATTAATTAAATGATGTGATTATTTAATTAATATATTATTTAATTGTTGAATTAAATATTATTAAATAATATGATTATTTAAATGATATATTAATAATTATGAATTATTAAATTGTCATATGGAGGTTTCACTTTCTAATCTTGACAAGAGCAAATAAAATAATAAGTGATTATTTTTATTTACTCTAAATAGGTAAAAGGTTTAAACCTTAGTAAAAAGTAATAATTAAAAAAAGGATTTAGAATCCTATTTTAACTTGGATTACTAAACCCTAAGTTCCTAGTATATAAGATATACTTGTTAGGAAAAAGAAGTTATTCGGAACCCTACAGAAAACAGAGGTGGGCGGCAACTATAAAGGAAAAAAAAAAAAAAAGATTTTTTTTTTCTCTCATTTAGGGTTGGCCGAATTCATCAAGGAGGAAGTAAGGTGTTGTCTTCTAATTCTCTCAAACCTCCATTCAACCGCTCCCGAAATCCGTGACGTGCCCACTCACACAGTTGCTAGATTACAGGACATAGCTAGGAAGGCTTAGTGGTATTTGATCAAAAAAAAAAGGATCGAAGAGAAAACGAATGAGTGTTCTTCAAAGGTGTAAGTGCCTTTTTGTTGATTGGCTTATTTCGTTGACAAAACCGCAATGGGGTTCAATCTTGTAAGGGTAGCTTAGGATTGAAGATTTTCTTCTCTAATGCTTAAGGACCTCATTATGGATTACTAGAGCTTCATGGAAGGTAACCATTTGATCTTGACTCTTTATGTGAAGAGATTTAGTTGCACACACACACACATTTTTATGATCTTATGTTCTATATTGTTTGTTATGTGATTTGTGTTGTTGCATATTAGTTTTCATGCATGATCACTCTATCATTGTGTGTTAACTCTTTGACATGTTTATTGGCCTTGGAAATTGCTTGAAGGCTTTTATAGAGGTCAATTTTTACCTCAGACCGCTCCCAGAACCGCTGTGATTTTCTTCGCAACGCTAGGACAGCGGTTCGCGGACAGTGGAGACCGCTCCCGGACCGCTGCCATTTTATAGGCAGCGCAGCGGTGGCCTTGGCAGCGAACACCGCTGCCCAACCGTTGCCGCTTTGGCAGCGGTACGGCAGCGGTTCCTCAGCGACGTTTCATGTCTTTGTTTCAAACGACGCCGTTTTGCTCTGCCTCTTTTATATATATGACTTGTTTAGCCTTGGCTCGTTTTTAGAGAGAAAGATTACACTTTTGAGAGCCTTTTGAGTTGCTTCCAAGCTAAGGTATCAAGAACACTTTTTTATCTCTCAAAACATCAAAACCCATCATTCTTACATGATTCATTCATCATCTAGCATGTTCTAGTATGATTCTTTTAGGGTTTTCATCTTTGCTTACATGACTTGTAGTTAGAACATCTTTGCATCACTTCACATGTTCTTTCTCTACAAGATTGCTCTTTTATTACTTGACTAGTTTCAAGATTGCTTCTTTATGACTTGACTTAGTTTCAAGATTGTGTTATTGTGTTTTGTGAGTTGTATTGTGGTAGATATTGCATATAGGACCTTGTTTGTCTATTTTGTTATGTTTTATGCATGCCACTTAGTGAGATGATATCTAGGAATGTCTAACATGTTCATCCATGCCTAGATAAGCTAAAATGTCTAACCTTGCATTTTGAGCATCTTGAATATTACACATATTCACACTAGGTTGTTTTATCTCTTCATTTAGAGTCAAGTCTTGTATTTGCCTTGTTGGTAGTTTGCAAGCATGAACTAGATTCACTTCTAAAGGCCCGTGGGTAGCAAAGACGGATTAGTAATCTTAGGTGTGATGCGGTCAACCTAAATTGTAATCGTATTTGCAAGTAGTGGATTGAGGTTCTAGTGTGGCGCACTAAATAGCCCGTGGTTTTTCCCCGTGTGGGTTTCCACGTAAAAATCATGTGTTATTTACTTTCCGCATTCTCTTCACATGATTTCATTTATTGACTAGTTGGGGTTATTTTGTAATCTTGATTAATCTCGAAAAATTGGTAACAAGGGATTAAAATCTATTCAACCCCCTCTAGATTATTAGGACTCGTTTATATTTATTTTCAATTGGTATCAGAACGGGTTCCTTAACATAATTAGGAGATCCCTTGCTCTTGTTAGAGTCCTTTGCATTTGTTTGCATTTCTTTGTGTGATTTGCTTGTTTGTGTGCATTCATATCATTCTCACCTAAACACTATGAGTGGAAATGGAATTGGAGGTGAGGGTGCCTCTAACACAAGACCCCTTTTGCTTACCGGGGTCAACTACGCATCATGGAAGGGCAAAATGGAAGCTTATGTGTGTCAAATTCATGATCGGGCTTGGATGGCGATTGAAGATGGATATACGCCACCTATGATGACTCCTACGGGAGGTGGAGAGGAAGTTCCCAAGCCAAAGGCACAATGGACCCCTCAAGAGTTTGAAGCCTCAAAATGGAACAACAAGGCCATGCATGCCATTCTATGTGCCATGGATGACAACCAATACAAACTCATCCAAACCACTAGGATAGCAAAGGAAGCTTGGGATATATTGGAGACGGTTCATGAAGGAACCGAGGTGGTAAAGGACTCCAAGCTTCAAGTCCTCCAAACACAATTTGAGACTATAAGGATGAAGGAGGATGAGTGCTTCAATGACTTCCAAGTGAAGCTTATGGATATAGTGAACCAAAGTCACCAACTTGGTGATCCCTACTCGGATAGAAAAATTAAGCAAAAGATCATGAGGTCTCTTCCCGAGAGGTTTGAATCTAAGGTGACGGCGTTGGAAGAGAATAGTGATTACTCAAAGATGAAGCCAAGTGAAGTTATTGGAAGGCTTTTGGCTTATGAATCTAGGAAGGGTCCTACATCTACACCTCAAAAGAAGCAAAAGAGCCTTGCCTTGAAAAGCATCAAGGTAGAAAAGGATGAAGAAGACTCGGATGAAGAAATTGCTTTAATGGCAAAGAAGTTCAAGCAATTTATGAGGTTTGAAAAGAAAGGGTTTGGCTCCAAGGGAAAGTTTGTGAAGAAGAAGGCTCCCTTCAAGAAAATGGAGCAAACTCAAGAGAAGGACCACAAGAAGGGTGTCCAATGCTATGAGTGTGGTGGCTTTGGACACATTGCTCCCGAATGTGCTAACTTGAAGAAGAAGAGAGGGAAAGCCATGGCGGTGACATGGAGTGATAGTGATGACCTAGAAGAGGAAGACAAGTCTTCGGATGATGATGAAGACCAAGTTGCCAACTTCATTGCTTTCTCATCTTCTCACAATAGCAATGAAGTTGTGAGCGACAAAGAAGAAGAAGAGGACAAGCAAGAAGAAAGTGACTCAAATGGTGAAAGCAACTCTTCTAGCTCAAATTTTGAGTTTGATGAAGAAATGGATTATGATGACTTCATGAGATTCTTTCATAACTCAAGATCAAAGAAGAAGAAGGAAATTCAAAAGTTGAAAGAGGAGAAGCTTGAATTGTCTTCCAAGGTAACTCATTTGAGCAAGGAAATGAGTAAAGCCAAAGAGATGGAAGAAGGTTTAAAGATGGAGCTAGTCTTGGCTAAGAAGAATGAAGAAAGCTTGAGGAAAGAGCTCATGGAAACAAGAGGTTTGATGGCTAAGATGACTTCCGGAACCGAGAAGCTTGACAAAATGCTTTCTTTTTGGAAGAGTCCTTGTGATAAAAAAGGGTTAGGATATGTGGAAGAAGTGGAAGCCACACCTTTGAAGAAGACAACTTTTGTTAAGAGCAAAGAAGTTGAAAGTGCTCAAACCCCACAACATTCAACTAAGTGGGCTGAAGTTGGTGAATCCTCCAAGCAAGCACAAGCAAGGAGTCCAACAAGATCTCCACCACAAGCTAGAGCTCCTCAAGCTAGAGCTTCTCAAGCTAGACCTCTACAACAAAGGATCCCACAAGCTCAACATGAGGTCTTTCATGCTCAACCGAGGAGACATGTCAATCTTGCTCAACAACAAAGGAGAGACTTGCCTCAACACCCAAGAGCAACTCAAAATAGAAGGAGGCCACAAATGCTTGCACAAGGCTATGGTATGAATCCTTATTTCTCTCCTACTTGCCATTTTTGTGGTATTGAAGGCCACATTAGGCCTAATTGTTTCAAGTGTATTAAATTGTGTAGAAGAGAAAGCATGATTGAGAAAAATATGCTTAGAAGAGCCACAATGCATGCTCCTAGGAAATTTAGAGACAATGGACCAATGGCTCCTAGGAATGACTTTGTTTCACCTAGATTAAATAGGAATGATAATTATTATTGCTTTGTGGCCCAAGTTGCCTTGAAAGCAAATGCCTCCAACACTTGGTACCTTGATAGTGGGTGTTCTAGGCACATGACCGGAAACAAGAGTTTCTTCAAAACTCTTGTAATGGAGGATGGTGGATTCGTCACCTTTGGTGATGGGTCTAAGAAAAAAGTTATAGGGAAAGGTAACATATCTATTCCCGGGTTGCCTTCCTTGCCCAATGCTCTTTATGTAGATGACTTGCAAGCTAATCTTATTAGCATATCACACTTAAGTGATGAAGGGCTTTCGGTTATGTTTGGCAAAATTGATTGCTCTATTCTTAAAGAAAATGGGCAAGTTTTGTTGAAAGGCAAGAGATCAAGTGACAATTGTTATTGTCTTGAGTCAAATCTCATCTCTTGTAACTTGTCCACTAGTGAGCAAGTTGAAGTGTGGCACCAAAGACTTGGCCATATGAACTATAGGGACTTGAAAGTCCTTGATAGATTGAATGTTGTTAGAGGCCTTCCCAAGCTTGGGAAAAAGGTTGAGGGTGTTTGTGGACCATGCCAACAAGGCAAGCAAACCAAGAGTGTCCACAAGAAAGGCAAATACCTTTCCACCAAAGAACCATTGGAGCTTCTCCATATGGACCTTATGGGTCCCATTCAAACCGAAAGCTTAGGTGGTAGAAGGTACATCCTTGTGGTTGTTGATGACTTCTCTAGGTTTACATGGACTTACTTCCTAAGGGAAAAGTCCAAAGCCTTTGAGAAATTTAAAATGCTTTGTGTCAAAATTCAAAATGAGAAAACTTCTCACATTAAAAGCATTAAGAAAATTAGAAGTGATCATGGGAAAGAGTTTGAAAATGCTAGCTTTGAGAATTTTTGCAATAGCTTAGGCATTTCCCATGAATTTTCGGCCCCTAGGACTCCTCAACAAAATGGAGTTGTTGAGAGGAAGAATAGAGTCCTTCAAGAGATGGCCCGTGTGATGTTGCTTAGCAACAAAGTCCCTAGAAATCTTTGGGCCGAAGCCATTAATACGGCTTGCTACATAGGGAATAGAGTTTTCCTTAGGCTCGGGACTAAACAAACCTCCTATGAGTTATGGAAGGGTAGAAAACCCAATGTGAGCTATTTCCATATCTTTGGAAGTAAGTGCTATATACTTAATGACCGTGATCAACTTGGCAAGTTTGATGCTAAGAGTGATGAGAGTATTTTTATTGGATATGCACTTGATAGCAAGGCCTATAGAGTTTTTAATCTTAAGACTCGAAGTGTGATGGAATCATCAAATGTGGTCTTTGATGATTGTAGGCCAAAACATGATGACCATGAGGAGGATGTTTGTGAGTTAGATGACCTTCCTTTGAAGGAAAGTGGTGAGACTTCAAGTGGTGTGAAGTCAAACCAAGATGAAGAGGATGATTTACCTATAAATAGAGTTCCTCCATTGGACTCTAATGAACCCGCTCATTGGGTTAGAAAACTCCATGATAAGGATGATATCATTGGAGAGGTTAGAGAGGGTGTTAGGACTAGACGTCAAATAGCTAATCAAATTAGCTATACTTGTTACACCTCTCAAATAGAACCCAAAAAGGTTGATGAGGCCTTAAATGATGAATATTGGGTTCTTGCCATGCAAGAAGAGCTAAACCAATTTGAGAGAAATGAGGTTTGGACTCTTGTTCCTAGACCTAAAAACACCAATGTCATAGGCACTAAATGGGTGTTTAGGAACAAATCCGATGAGGATGGCAACATTGTGCGAAACAAGGCAAGGCTTGTTGCACAAGGGTACTCTCAAATTGAGGGTATTGACTTTGAGGAGACTTTTGCTCCCGTTGCCCGCTTAGAGTCCATTAGGCTTCTCTTGTCCATTTCTTGTGTGTACAAGTTCAAATTACACCAAATGGATGTTAAGAGTGCCTTCCTAAATGGCTTCTTGCATGAGGAAGTGTTTGTTGAGCAACCCAAGGGGTTTGTGGATCCACACCACCCCTCTCATGTCTATCGCCTCAAAAAGGCTTTATATGGGTTGAAACAAGCACCGAGGGCTTGGTATGAGCGCCTCACTCTCTATCTTGTTGACAATGGCTACTCTAGAGGTAGTGTTGACAAGACTTTGTTCATCAAGTGCACTAAAGATGAACTATTCATAGCTCAAATTTATGTTGATGACATTGTTTTTGGTTCCACCAACAACTTGAAAATTCAACAATTTGTTGATGTCATGTCTCATGAGTTTGAGATGAGCATGGTTGGTGAACTAAATTACTTCCTAGGCTTGCAAATTAAGCAAATGCATGATGAAATCTTCATATCCCAAGCTAAATATGCCAAGAGCCTAGTGAAGAAGTTTGGCCTTGAGAATGCCAAACATTGTGACACACCCATGAGCACCACCTTGAAACTAAGCAAAGATGCTAGTGGAAAGGATGTGGAGCAAAGTCTATATCGTGGCATGATAGGGAGCTTGCTTTACTTGACCGCAAGTAGGCCCGATATAGCATTTAGTGTGGGTGTTTGTGCTAGGTACCAAGCTAATCCCAATGAATCTCACCTTGTTACGGTAAAGTGGATCATTCGGTTTGTGAATGGTACCTCAAACCATGGGATTTGGTACTCTTATGACACTAATCCAAGTCTTGTTGGATATAGTGATGCCGATTGGGCGGGAAATTGTGATGATAGGAAAAGTACATCGGGCGGTTGCTTTTTCCTTGGAAACAACTTGGTTTCTTGGTTTTGTAAGAAACAAAACTCAATTTCCTTATCCACGGCCGAGGCAGAATACATTGCCGCCGGTAGTGCTTGTACTCAATTGATGTGGATGAAACAAATGCTAGCCGACTATGGCTTGGAGCAAGGTACTCTTACTTTATTTTGTGATAACATGAGTGCCATAAACATTTCTAAGAATCCCGTCCAACACTCTAGGACCAAGCACATTGACATTAGACACCACTTCATAAGAGAGCTAGTTGAGAGTAAAACCATTGCATTGGAACATGTGGGAAAAAATGACCAACTAGCGGATTTGTTTACAAAACCTTTAGACACTCTTAGATTTGGGAACCTTAGCAAGTCTATTGTGATTTGTCACTTGGGTTGAAGTGTTTTGTCTTGACCCCATATGGGGAGCTCAAGCAAAGAGAGCAAAGTTGCATGAACATGCATTGTGCTACATTGAAATATTTTATGCCTCTTGGGTGCACAAACACATAAACCATCATGATCATTTCTCAAGGCAATATTATATCTAGAAGATAAATCATCAACTATCTTCTCTATAAAGATATTCTCATATCATACACAACATTATTGCCATCAACAAAAAAATATTATCAAGACTATGCATATGATCATGTGAAACACTCATTTTCACCCAAATCTTCTTAGAAATTTTCATCACATGATTATCGTTATCAAGCACAAAATTCAAAGAGATATCATGCAAGAAACATTCATAGAAGATTTTCTCATCTCACTAACATGCATCTCATTCCCTAGTTTGCATTGTCTAATAAACACATGGCATCTAGATTTAGTATGCACTACGACATTTCAAAAATGGCAAACCGGAATACATATGGAGATGATACTATTTAGGTGAGAGTGTACCGACGGTGAAGATTCCTTACTCTTTTTGATTTTGCACTTGACCTTGGAAGATTGGCCTTTGAAATCCTTTTGTTCCTTAGTGACTTGCCTAAGTTGTAGGAGACTCAACATGCTCAACTACAAAGTTTAAGTCACTTGAATCTTCATGAAGAACATCAAGCTCTTTGGTCTTCATGATTGCCAACTCCTCTTCCATGCCTTTGATAGTTTCCTACAAGAAAAACAAATTATTAGCAAAATCAATCATTAAACTATATAACACAAGAGCAACTTCAACCGTTTTCTCTTCTAGACAATTGATCACTTCATTCTTCACTTCAACTTCCTTCAAAGCTTTATCTCTTTCCTTCTCAAGCGATTGAGCTATTGCCATCAAGTTGAAGTGGTGGTCTTTGATTTACAATCCTCTTCATGGAATTGCAAAGACAAGAGATCAAGTCTAGAACGATCATCCTCCGGGAAAACTTCTTCTTCTTCGCTTTTGTCACTAACATTCTTTTCAAGCTTATCAACAAAATTGTTAGTAGACAAATGAAATATAAAACAAGAAGAACCTATTTCACAAGTAGCTTGGAATTAATTCCATGCCTCTTTTGCCATATTTGAATCTTTATTAAGAACAAGGTGTTTAAAAACTTACACCACTAATAATGGCAAAAAGGTCTAAAAATTTCAACTTCTCAAAAAAATAAACCTCATTCATACTTCATGAACATATTGGTTTAGAGAAACTACTCCATCAAATATAAAACATGGAGAAGAGAAACCTTTCTTGACAATCCAACCAAGCTTGCTCATCACTAGACTTAGGAAAGTCTTACATGAGCATTTTCAACAAAACAAATAATTTCCCGATCAACAAAGGAGGACAACCAATACAAACAAAAAACCTAAGCAATTCACTTGTAAGTATAACCCGGATCTCGTCGAGTGCTGTCCGACGACCCGCTCTGATACCAATTGAAAGTATACAAACAAGGTTAAATTGCTTAAGACGTACCTAGAGGAGGGGGGGGGGGGTGAATAGGTTTTTCGCCTAATTTCAAACCCTTGAACAAACTTACGTTTGTCCCTCAAGGTAGCCTTACATACAACATAAACATCACGGAATCATACTAAGCCAAGTTATCATGTGATCATTCATACATTGTCTAAGTATCAATAAGTTGTATGAGGTATAGAGAAAATACAAAAAACAATTAACAAGAATACTTGTATATCAATATATGTTCAATCGTTACAAACATATACAAATATTGCTATACATAAAATTCTAAACAATATACAAAAGGAATGTAATTACAAATATGATCAAAAGAATATATTTACAAATCACACTTTACAAAATCTTGAATCCAAAACATCACAAGTGAAGATTGTACTACAAGATTAAAACATATACAAAACAAATATAAAAGATAGAGATAGAAAGAATTAACACAAGGGATTTTTTAACGTGGTAAAACCTCCAAGGAGGAAACATCCACGGGTTGAAATACAACCATTGGGTACTTATATATATACTTGGAAAGTAAATTAGAAATTCCACAAAATGACCAATCCTAGTCACCAACCCATGTGGAGTCTATGTTTACCCAATCCCTATTGGAAGATACAAAATCCCTCAATGATGTAAACCACCACATATTGGAACTCATACCAAAACCAACATCGTTGGAAGATTAGAAATTCCTCAAGAGTGCATACACATCCCATGTACCCCGCTCTATCGGACTCTATGTCTAACCAAACACCCGGGCCTACCAATATATAAGCCAACTCTCTATATAAGGCACACGTGCCTTTAGAAAGTCTCCCATGCATGACTATCCAAGTCCTCCCGACTCTAGCCATGACTTCTTGCTTGTCTATCCAAATCCTCCCGACTCTAGACAAGACTTCTTGCTTACCTATCCAAGTCCTCCCGACTCTAGGCAAGACTTCTTGCTTGGCTATCCGAGTCATCCCAACTCTAGCCAAGACTTCATGCCTTTTACAAGGACTTCTTAGTGTGATCATGTGAATGCAAGTGATGCAATCAATCAAAACAACATAGAACATGTGATCAATACATTCCATGGAACAACTAGATCTAGAGATGTGAAAACACAAGCAATAGAAATCTAGATGCAAAAACATGAATGAAAACCTAGAGCATGTGAATATAATTAACACATAAAAACTACTAGATTCATTCATACAAAACAACACTTGAACAATTTCATATTCATAAGGCACAAGTTCAAGATGTCATAAACATACATCAAAAATGCTAGAATCATAAAATGTATTCAACAATTATTCTAGCCAAAGATTTAGAGATAGGAGACATGTTAAAAACAAATCAATCCTATATATCTCTAAAAACACATACAAAGGCTCTAATCCTAGATTTCATCAATCATGGATCAAAGTCACATAGAAAGGATTATTAATCATAAACTTGATCAATCAAGTCTCAAACAATCCTAGATATCAATCTAATCACAATACAACTCCCAATCATGTTAAAAACAAAGAATCAAAGATTCTAGTCAACATGTGTCTCTAATTAGACTATTCAATTAGATTGATTATGAAGCTACCTTTCTCTATAGCATTCACTAAACAAACATATACATATAGAAGAAGAAACCCCAAGCAAATTGGAGGTTAAAAAAGATGAAATCACAAAGTTATGAACTCTACCTCAATTACAAGAGCTGGTTCGTTTTTCTGAGGAAATCTGTCAGAAAATCGATTAAACAGCTGCACAACCACTTGGAAAAGGTAGAGGACTCGAATACGAACAATCTCCAACTTGAATCACTCAATTCCGACTCCGTATGAGAAATTTATGATGTTTGGAAGTTGAGAAAATTTGGGAGAAAATCATAGACGGGATTTCACACTTTTTCTTCTTAGAAAAGAATGGAGGGAATTTGAGGGATTTAAAAAGAATAGAAGGAGGGGCAAAATTGTCCAATTTTTTGGGGGGACTTTGGCAAGTCCACGTGTGGCCAGCGTGTGCCACACGTGGCCAGAGAGGAGCTCTGGCCGTGTGGCACGTGGTCCACACGTGGCCACCCTTTGCTTGGCTTTTGGCCAAGCGACCTCCTCGCGCACCTCTCACGTTCTTCAGCCGTATTCGGGCATCCGAACTCCGAATTCGAATCCGTTTTTGGATTACAAACCGTGACTCCCTCATGCATGACGAAGACTATGAAACTTTGAAAAATGGTTGAGAATTCATCTCGGAAAACGACGACGAACACAACTCAACGAATGAGAATGAAAAGTAGCGTAGCTACATCGTTTGGACTCGAAACTTAACGTATGAGTAACCAAAATGACCGGGACTCAATAAGGAATCAATTAAGCACTATTACAAGTCCAAAACACAAGAAACACAAACATACAAACACAAGTTCACATATGAATGCCATTTCCTATACATAGTCCTAGAACATGCAACTCTAAAATGTATGAGCATTTGAGTTCAATGCATGAGCATACAAAATCATGTGAATGTGTTACAAAAATGGTGCACAACAATGCAGGGACACTCATGAATGATTTGTGTGTGTGTGCCTATGCCTTGTAAGAGGAATGAGGTCGATTTTACCTTTGATGAGCAATGAAGCTTATTTCCTCTTAACAAGCCATCATCTTGTATGTACCGTAGTCAAATCTTTCTTTGAAGCTTTGTATCATCATCAACATGAACACATAAACATTTACAAGATAAACACGTTTTGATATGGAATATATGCCAACAACAACCAAATACCTAACAGACTTGTAGTTAGAACATCTTTGCATCACTTCACATGTTCTTTCTCTACAAGATTGCTCTTTTATTACTTGACTAGTTTCAAGATTGCTTCTTTATGACTTGACTTAGTTTTAAGATTGTGTTATTGTGTTTTGTGAGTTGTATTGTGGTAGATATTGCATATAGGACCTTGTTTGTCTTTTTGTTATGTTTTATGCATGCCACTTAGTGAGATGATATCTAGGAATGTCTAACATGTTCATCCATGCCTAGATAAGATAAAATGTCCAACCTTGCATTTTGAGCATCTTGAATATTACACATATTCACACTAGGTTGTTTTATCTCTTCATTTAGAGTCAAGTCTTGTATTTGCCTTGTTGGTAGTTTGAAAGCATGAACTAGGTTCACTTCTAAAGGCCCGTGGGTAGCAAAGACGGATTAGTAATCTTAGGTGTGATGCGGTCAACCTAGATTGTAATCGTATTTGCAAGTAGTGGATTGAGGTTCTAGTGTGGCGCACTAAATAGCCCATGGTTTTTCCCCGTGTGGGTTTCCACGTAAAAATCATGTGTTATTTACTTTCCGCATTCTCTTCACATGATTTCATTTATTGACTAGTTGGGGTTATTTTGTAATCTTGATTAATCTCGAAAAATTGGTAACAAGGGATTAAAATCTATTCACCCCCCCTCTAGATTATTAGGACTCGTTTATATTTATTTTCAAAAGGTATGAAAACAAATCTCTTCCTCATATTCGTGTATATACAAAAGGTCCTAAGAAGACGATAGAAATTTTTTGAAACCTATCGTTCTTATTTTATTGATTAATTTTAAACTCTTTTCCGCTAAGCAACTTACAATTGGTATCAGAGCCAATTTTGTAATACACGAATATGTTATATTTGTTTTCAAAGTCTTTTCGGTATGTATGATATGTGTAGGCACAATCTAGGGTTGTATGATGTTTATATATATATATATATATATTTATAAACATGGTTGATCTTTAATTGTTTGGTAGGATGAGTTTAGTCAAATTCGTTTTGGGTTGTAATAATTAGTTATTAATTTTTTTTCGATGAAATTGTTCTATGTAAATCAATATTTTGTAATATGATTATGTAACCTTGTACGAAGAAGAATATTTGAGAAGAAGATTCAAGATCAAATGAAGAAACGGAAGCCGTGCATGCAAGGCACACACGAGTGCTGCTAGTGTTGGCAAAACAGGTCGGGCCCGGGCTGGCCCTGCCTGCCAGCTTAATGGGCTGGGCCCAAGCCCGTTAAACTAGTGGGCTAGGGTGGGGCCCCATGTTCAGAGTTCGCAGGTCGGGCCCGGTAAGGCCCGCCAAGCCCGCAGGCTTTAAATTTGTTTGCAAAATTTGGTTCTGGCGGGCCTTAATGGGCCTAGCCCACGGGCGGCCCCACGAGCGGCCTGCCAGAATTCAAATTCAATTTTTTTTTTTTTTTTTTCAAAATTTGAATTTGAGGGGTGGCTTTTTTAATTACCCAGGTGACCTTTGGTGACCGCGCCGGGTGGGGGTGTGTGAATATCCAAAACTTTAAAAATTACACTTTTTTAAATCTTTTACAATTTTTTCCAATTATATCCTAACCTAACATTTTCCTATAAATACCCCCATCACTCTCACCTCATTCTCTACATTTTCTCTACTTCCCTACTTTCTTATTCTCTCTATTCTCTACAATATCCAAAATCTCTCACTCACTCTTTCAACTATTTTGTAATTTATTTTATTTATTTAATATATTATTTATATACTATATACTATTATACTAATAATCTATACACTATACATTATATATTATATATTTATATACCTCCCACTCTCTAGTCTCTATATATTCTAAGGCTCTTACTCAAAGGTATTGTTTTTTTTTTTAATTAACTTTCATTTGTTATTTAATTATTAACTATTATTAATATGTTTATAACTAATGTTATTATTTGTTATGTTGTTAGGTATTCAATATTTCAATTGATTAATTAATTCCACACTCTCAAGTCTCAACTCTCAACTTTCAAGCCTCCAATTTAAGGTTAGTATGTCTACTTCTCTACTTTTGTTGTTAATAACTTTTTATATAGTAATTATTATTATTTAGTGATTAGTATGTGTGTAGTTATTTGTTAATATTGTTGTTAGTAATATGTTAATTTTATGTTTTTTTATTGTGAGTTTAACAACAAAATAATAATTAAAAAAATTAATTCCTAATTTTTTTTAAAATTTTCGAAATCATTATTATATTACAAAGATTATGTTCTTTTTTTTTTGGTAGAGTTGAAGAAGAAAATAATAATTTAGACAAATTAATTCTGAATTTTTTTTAATTTTTTTGAAATTAATAATATATTAGAATGATTATGTTAATGTTTTTTTTTTTTGTAGAGTTTAAGAAGAAAATAATAATTTTAAAAAATTAATTCCAATTTTTTCTAAAAGTTTTTGAAATTAATAATATATTAGAATGATTATGTTAATGTTTTTTTTTTTGTAGAGTTTAAGAAGAAAATAATAATTTTAAAAAATTAATTCCGAATTTTTTAAATTTTTTTTGAAATTAATAATATATAAGAATGATTATGTAAATGTTTTTTTGTAGAGTTTAAGAGGAAAATAATAATTTAAAAAAATTAATTCCAAACTTTTTTAAAAGTTTTTGAAATTAATAATATATTAGAAAGATTATGTTAATGTTTTTTGTAGAGTTTAAGAAGAAAATAATAATTTAGAAAAATCAATTCCGAATTTTTTTAAAATTTTTTGAAATTAATAATATATTAGAATGATTATGTATTTATGTTAATGTTTTATTTTGTAGAGTTTAAGAAGAAAATAATAATTTAAACAAATTAATTCCGAATTTTTTTAACAGTTTTTAAAATTAATAATATATTAGAATGATTATATTAATGTTTTTTTGGCATCATAATCATGTCTCGAAACCGAATATGCGCATAATATTTGATATTATGATTTCAACTTTGAAAATTAATAAAATTTTCAGAGTTGACATTATAATATCAAATATTAAGTTTGCACACATATAGTTATATACTGAGTACTCTGTCCATAAAATTCTTAAAATTATATGAGTCCTGCCAAGTAACGAACGTCTAAAGATTCTTCCATCTAGATGATAAAACACATGTTTTAACAGCATCTCTGAGATGTTGTTAAAACCTATGTTTTATCATTGAGATGGAAGAAATCTCTTGACGTTCATTTACAATCTTAATTTCGATGATTAATTGATTATGATTATAAACTTGGTACCGATGAGTTACTTTGAGAATTTATTAATTTGATGGACAGAGTACTCCGTATTTGTCAATGTAATTTTTGATGAATATGGTTTTTTTTTAGAAAAATTAATTCCAATTTTTTTTTTTAATTGTTGAAATTAATAATATATTAGAGTGATTATGTTTTTTTTTTAGAGTTTAACAACAAAACAATAATTAATTAATTTTTTTACTATGTTTAATTGTGTAAATGTATAATTGTATATTTGTATGTTTAATTTGTTATTTGTATATAAATGTATAATTGGCCCCTGATGCCGTCAAAGCATTAACATGCCTTAAGGATTGGCAAAATGCAAGATTCATACAACAACATCAACTTGAAAACGAAGAACTTATGGATGACTTCTCCACCATGACCATTGAAGAGTTCTAGTAGCAACCAGCCGACGAGCTGATGTAAATGTAAATACTCAATTTTTTAATTTTTTTTTTTCTGATTGCACTCTTTTTCCCTTACCAAGTTTTTATCCCATTGGGTTTTTCTTGATAAGTTTTTTAACGAGGCAATCATGATTTGTAATTTATACTTTTCAACACAAATTTAATACGAAATTACAAAAATATTATTCATCGAAAACTAATTAAGTGTTGTATGAAATGTTATATTTCATATTAAAATTATTACATTAATAATTACACAACATTATTACAATGTATTTAAAAAATATTGTATAAAAAAATGTTTAAAAATAAAAAAAAATTCGAAGCCCGTTTGGGCCCGTCAAGGCCTGATCCGTTAAGGCCTTAACAGGCCGGACCGTGAAAAACCCAGCCTGGCCTATCTCATAACAGGCCTGGGCCTAGGCCGGGCTCACCATTTCACCTAATGGGCTGGCTCGGCCAGGCCCGTTAAGCGAAACGGGCCTAACGGGCCGGGCGAGCGGGCTCGTTTTGCCACCCCTGGCTGCCGCACATGCGTGCAAAACATAAGCAGCAACGCTGCTGTGTGTATTTGGCGCAGTGCAAGCAGTAGCCATGCATGATGCGTGTTTCAGGCAAGCACAAGCCATGCCATGCGCATGGTGCAGCACAAACTGCTGCTGCGCATGCGATGCGCATAGGCAAGATGCTGCGCGTGCAAGGCTTGGCCATGCTACGCAAAACAAGGTTGCCGCAACTGGGTTGTTTTGCGTGGAAGGCTACAACACAAGGGCGCTGTTGTGCACAAGAGCTGGTAGCCACGCGCTACGTGCAAGGCAGCGTACAACCACCCTCTTGTGCGAACGACGACTAAGAGCAAAAACGCAAGGCCGAGTGTTCGTGACGCTAGGGTTTGCGTATTCAGAAGCGTGAATGTGCCGATTTTTTTTTTTTTTAATAAGTTGGGCCTCCAATAAATGTTAAGTGTAACGTATGGGCTGTAAGATCCTTTATTTGTATTGGTTTGATTCCATTGCAAAACTCTCTATATTTGTATTAGTAGTTGCTTAAGTGTTTCTTGGAAGAAAGGAGCCTCAAAGGTGAAGAAGCAACATCTTGTGCAAATATCGTCTTCAAGGGGAATATCGCATACTTGGATGCTAAGGTATCAAGATTCTTCTTCCTCTTGCAAGGCGTAAGCGCACACACACACAATTCATACATGTGTGTCCCTGCATCGTAGTTCAAACATTTGGTATAACACTTTCACACACATTTAGTATGCACATGCATTCATCTCATTGTTAACAATCTTGTAGAATTGCATGTTTTCTCACTATTGCTTAGATATGGCATGCTTGTGTTGTATAGTGTTTATTTATTTGTGTTTCTTGTGTTTTGGACTTGAAAATGATCTTATTTGATTCCTTATTGAGTTCCGGTCATTTCGGTTACTCATTCATTAAGTTTCGAGTCCATACGACATAGTTATGCTACTTTGCATTCTCATTTGTTGAGTTGTGTTCGTCATCATTTTCCGAGATGAATTCTCAACCATTTATCAAAGTTTCATAGTCTTCGTTGTGTATGAGGGAGTCATGGTTCGTAATCTGAAAACGGATTCGAATTCGGAGTTCGGATGACCGAATACGGTCGAAGAACGTACGAGGTGCGCGAGAGGAGCAAGCTGGCCAAAGGCCATGGTATGGCCACCGCGTGTGCCACACGGCCCAGCCAGCTCTCTGGCCACGTGTGGCACACGCTGACCACACGTGGGCATGGCTGAAAGGCTTATTTTTTTGGACAAAATTGCCCCTCTTCCCTTTCCTTTAAATGACCTCTCTTCCCTCCAATTCCAATAACTTGAACATCATCAAATCTGATTTTCTGCAGAAATGTTCATGATTTTCATTTTCTTATTTTGATCATAACTCTCTCATACGAACTCGAAATTGAGTGATTCAAAAACCAAAATTGTTGGTCTTGAAGAGAGCTACAAACCCCAAGCATTTTCAGAGTCATTTTAATTCGTGGTTGGTCGCAGCATGCTGTTCTTCAGTCCGAGTTTCATTGTTGTATGTTAAACTTCTTCTTCTCACTTCATCTTTTGATCTGCACTTTAATCTTTCAATTTGATAGATGATTTGTGTTTAGAATGATGTTAGAACATATTCTAGGGGTGGTTGATCATTTGGTAATTGAGTTTTAGCTTTGTGATTTTACTTGAACATATATTTGCTAAACTTGATTAATCTTGAAATTGATTCTAGAAATGATATATGTGATGTGCTTTATGACATTTTCTAGGTTTAATTTCATGATCTAAGAACTAGGTTTTTAGTGTGATATATTGAATATTTATACCTTGTTCTTATTGATATACATGCTTTGATTTCTAGGTATTTTTGTGATTGATTGTTGAAAGCATATCCTAGAATGTATGTAAGCATGTTCATAGAGCTTGATTGATTATCTAGCTTTATTTGTTTGTAAGTGATTCATCTTCTTCTTACTTTCATTATTGATCATCTCTTTAATTGTCTTATTTGATTGATGAAAAGTAATATGAATGATGTTAATTCACATGCTTAGGTTTCTAGATATATTTTGTGATTGAGTTGTGATAGCTTTATTCTAGATTCTCTAGTTGCATGTTCATAGAGTGTGTTTGATCAACTTGCTCTATTTGTTTGTGATTGCATCATATTGCTTGTGTGCACTTCACTTAGATCATTGCCTTGTGAAAGGTTGAAGTCTCTTGCAAAGTGAGTGAAACTTTGTCTTGAGCAAGAAGACTTGGCTAGGAAAGGATTCCGGATAGCCAAGCAAGAAGTCTTAGTTAGAATCAAGGTGATTCGGATAACTAAGCAAGAAGTCTTAGCAAAGAGTTTGATACTCCGGATGGTTGAGCTAGGAGAGCTTAATTAGGATCTCTTGATCTAGACCGCTAAGCAAATAAATCTTCCTAGAGGCTTTTTAGTCTTGGATAGGAAGTTGCTCTCTAGAGGTGTAGGACACATCTTGGATAGAGAGTAGGCTTTGTGAATCACTAGCCCGAGGGTTGATTAGGTTTTGATAGCTTGAAGTGGATATCATAGTGTTGATAGCTTTGAGTGTGTAAGGCCTTTTCGTATAGTGGATTTGCTTTCCCGGTGGTTGTGGATTCAACCCGTGGATGTTTCCTCTTTGAGGTTTTACCACGTAAAAATATTGTGTCTCATTTTCGCTTTATATTTCCTTATCTTCCATATGTTCACTTGTATTGATTCTATTGTATATTGATGCTTACATGAATTGATTCATATTATACAATTGTTATATCATTTCAAGTATTCATTTCATTCTTATATTCCGTATTTTTGAATATTGGAAGAATTTGGGCATATACCTATTCACCCCCCCCCCCCCCCCCCCTCTAGGTATAAAACACTATTGCTTTAAAGGGAATTTCATGGGCCTTAATTTATGATTCATGAGATGGTTCACCTTTAAAAATATAAGGGTTAATCAAGTTGGATTGGGTTAAAAGCCCATTAGATGCAAAAGATGAGCTTGAAGAAAAAGGAATTACAAGAAGACCAAGGAATGCCTTGGATTAATATTTTGTAATTAGATTATTTTTTAAAAAGTTAGATAGCTCATCGTACTCGGTCAACTTATGTATGTTTCATTTGAGAGGATTAAAGCATTGTCATGCATACTTATACCATATATATTAGATGTGCCTACACTTGCATTATAATATATCATACATGATTAATAGCCCATTTGTTTTATATGTTGTTTATTTTTAATATGATTAAAATTGAATAATCACATAAATGGCTATTAATAATGAGATTAGTTTTTAGGAGTAAAAACTTAGTAATTCTCATTAAGTATCGATCTTTCATTAAAGAGTTTAATTAAATAGATTAGTAAAGCCTAATACATTATTAAGATTAATATGATTAAGGCCTTAATAATAATTGGACCAAATAATGTGATTTAGTTTTAATAGTTAAAACTTGGTAATTCTCACATTTAATTCTAGTCTATTTAAAGTAGTTTGCATAGATTAGAATTCGAATAATAAATTAGTTTTTTAATAGCTAAAAATCCAGTTTATTATTTAATGTTAATAGGATGATATCTAGTAACATAGCCTAAAAGAACTAGATTTTTCTTAGCCGTTTAATATAGTTTCATTTAGAAACACTAGAAAACCCTAGTAAGCAAATAATGAGTGGGAGAGGGATATATAACATTATATCCCACAGTCTCCATCATTAGTAGAAACACCGTGAGATTCAAGTGGGGCCTAGAGATGGCTTTGTTTTCGTCCTCTCTAAGGAAGGTCTCCATAAGAGTCAATACCAAGGTTAACTTCCTAACATATAGGATTTCTGGATGTATTTTGAGATTGACTGACCCTAAGGCAACAACTCTCAGGTTAAGTTTTATAGATCTGAAATGATGGGCTACACTCACAAGGATTTAATTAAATAGTTAATTATAATCATGACTAAAATAATCAATGATTAAATTATATAAGAATAAAGAGTTATTCTGGAGGATCATTTAATTGAGAACTTGACCTACCCTAAGGTGGCACTTACTTGTGGCATGTTGAATTATCGTGGAACAGTAACTTTTTTAGGGATTTTTATGGTTCATTAAATATGTTTCATGCATCATGTTTAATTATATGCCAAATAATTTTATATATGATTTAAATGTATGAATGAATGAATAAGTTTTTATTTATGTTTATTTTTGTTGACGGTGATTTTTGGATTGACTCGGTCAACAATAATATATTAATCAAAAGAAACAAATAAAGAAAATAAATCAATGCATGCAAGACAGATGTTACGTGGAAAACCCTTGAATGGGGAAAAACCACGGCGCCCCTTGAGGGCAGGAGAAATCACTATGAATTGCTTACGGTTTACACACTCGGATCTCTCATACAATTGCCTGATTATTCTCTCTATGATCTCGAACCCTTTTCATGGGATTTTACGGTTCCATTTATATTAGTCCTCTTAGGGTTTCCTATGCTTGTGCCGTATTAATAGGGGAGTTCCTATTTTTAATCATACAAGGAGTCTAGAGTTTGTAAACAGTTTTAGGGTTCGTTTCCTGTTTGGATTCTTCTCTTGCTAAAATTAGTTGGATCCTATCTGGAATGAGATTTGATCTTTATGCCTTGTATCCGGTCGAATTCCTGCTGTGGAAGATATACCGGATTTAGGTTTATTCTCCTGGCTATATATTTTGTGGCGAACGCTTGAGGTCAGCGAACACAGCTTGCTTTCCTTTTGGTCAACCAGCTATGGCGAGCACACTCCTATTTCGGGCCGACGAGCTCGCCAGCTGGCATGTCTTTTGATTGGTGTCCTCTCGTTGACTAGTCAATCAGTGACGTGTTTACTTGTTCGACCCGTCTTTATCGTATATTTTGATGACGTGTCTTTTGACTGAGTTTCTACCTACAACAATACCCCCATAAATACTTCAAACTGATCCAATGTAGGTTAACTTTTGGCTTCTTTGGTTCTGCGAGCAGTATTTATATGCTTTACTTATGCTTTTCTGATCTTTGTCGTTTTCTAAATTTTTTGCAGATGTTTTTCCCCCTATTTTTATTTTAGCCACGTGTTACTCTGGCTATTAAGTCTTCCACAACAAGCTTTCATTTTCAGCCACAGAATTTCAAACTCTGGGTTCTGATGTGACGCGCTGTAAATGATGTCACTCCTGCAATGATTTCGCGTCTGTTATGAATTCCCATGGTGCCACGTGTTCTTCGTTTGATGGGCACTTTTCATCACAACCTTTACTCACAGATGGCGGCACTTTATCATGGCCATTTTTAATTATTGTTTTTTCTTGAATTTCGAATTCCCCCCTTTTTAAAGTTGGGACTGTTCCGCTTCATCTCACTTCTTTTGATCTTGCTTTTTTCTGCAGAGAATATCCTCTGAAATCACAAATCCTCCAAGCTTCCAATTCAAAGTGTTGGGTTTCCGGCGGTTTTCTTGAAGTGCGATTCCGCTTCACACTCCATTTTCTTCCTTTTTCAAGAGCATTTCTGGTGAGTTTCATGGATCCTTCTCAACGTGCTTTCTTTTTTAATCAAATGATGCAAGCTCTTGAGCTTGGCAACAAGGAAGTTGCAGACAAGATTGAGTTATATCTGTGTAATTTTGACCCAACTTCTCCTGTGCCAATCTCCCTTTTCATCCCTTCTGACTCTGACACCAATACTTCTGATTTCACATTTCCTTCAACTGTTGACAATGATTTTTTAGATATGGCAAAGACTCCCAGAACCGGTGGTAGTGGGCGACGAGGGCCTAGAACCCCCAGGGACTCCTTCCTGGGTGTTCAGACGGTGATTGATTCAGATGTTGAGGATCATCGGCGAAACACTCTGTGCTTTACAGCCGATCGCCCAAGCTCTTTCAACACTGAAGTAAATGTGGTCGGCGAGCAAGAAATTATTAAATACAAGAGGAGATACGATATTCCGGATATGGTTGTCCTTATACCTTCTGGCGAGCGGGCTGCGTGGAATCCGTCGAGCAACGCCGTTGCCATCTACGGGTCAATGTTTGGCTGTGGGGTTACTCTCCCACTTCAGTCATTTACAGCCAGATTTCTGGCTGATGCAATGCTCGCTCCTGCTCAGCTTTCACCGAACAGCTATAAGATTTTGATGGGCTTGTGCGTAATGTGGAAGTCGATGGGTCGACGGTCGCCAACGCCTCGTGAAATCCATCATTTCTACGTTCTGCGGCAGTTTAATCATGGAGGTACTTATTACCTTTAGTCGACTCCTGTAGAAAATTGGATTCCCGAGGGTGTATCCAATCAGGGGCAAGTGGAGATTTCCAGCGATGAGAAGAAGAAAGGCTTTATTTAGGGTTTCCCTACCTCGAACAAGAGGTGGAAGAACAGTTGGTTCTTCGTTAACGGTGAATGGGGGAGGAATAACCCGGCTGACCCTCACCGAAACCTTCGAGCAAGTAAGGTCCCAAGACATTTCACGTCTCCTGAGGCCTGGTCGAAGGCTCTCCCCGCCTTGACTCCGCATGAAGTGAAAAATGTGGCAGAGGCTACTGTGCTTGGTCTGGCCAAAAGAGGTCAGGAGTTTCTTCTCGACGAGGCCAAGATGGTCACTTGCGGTGTTTTCCCTCGTCTGTCTGCCAGGCGACGTCGTTGTAAGCTTCTTTAAACCTTAAGACCTGTTTTGTCGATTTTGCTTTGAATAACACTATTCTTTGCTTTTTAGTGAGCGAGTTTGATGTTGTCTGTGACGAGCAAGCCCGAGCAGTGAAGAATTCTGAAGCTGCTAGTCAGAGAAATGCTGCGGGCTTGCCAAAGGAGGGGGTTGCGCCATCCGAAGGTGACGACTCTGAAGATGATGGAGGAGAGGGTGGCGTTCCTATTGCTGTTGAAGTGGTTACCCAGCCTCGTGGAAGGGGAGCGGAAGCTCAGCCAGCTATCAGTAGTCGCAAGGGCAAAGAGAAAGTTGGGGCCCCTACAGTGAATACTGAAGTTCCGATTTTTGATGCGAGCATCTCGAAACCCCCTGAGGACCCGTCTAGCGACCTTCACCTAAGGAATGGCCGAGGGAAGCGCCCTGTAGAGAGCACTCCTGAATGTGCCACCCGTCCTTTAAAGCGGGCGTCGAGGGTGGTTCAATACGTGGTCTCGTCGGACGAAAAGGGAGATGGCGAGCCTGTTCGCTCCGAGGTCCCTCCTATTGGTGAAGCTAACTCTGAAGTTCCTCCGGTTGTGGATTCGACCCCTCAACCAGAGGAAGGTGATGGTGCAAGGACTGCATCCTCTTCGGCTGCCCAAAGGCCATATTCCTGACCAGTCTGGGTCCTCTGTAGCCTGACGGATATTAGAGCGCGGGGTACTACTGCACAGGAGGATACCCCCAGGCCTGCTGCTCCTGTTGACACCCCTGGTCCACCGTCTACTCTGGCTACAGATTTAGGAGGTTCCCGTGAAGGACCGTTTGAAGCCCCAGCTGATCGAGGCGAGGGATCAGGGGTTGTTTCGTTGTCTGATTTTTCTCCTGCCAAACTCTTGAACCATTTCATAAGTAACGACATTTATTTTGGTGAGGGTTGGGATCATGTGAAGGAGAAATCATGCAACAGAAAAATGGAGTTCTTTTTCAGCTGCCATTCCTTGGTAATTTCTGTAACTTCGTTCTTTTCTTCTTTTCCCTTTCTTCTTCATGTCATCATTACCTTTTAACCTCGTTTCTCTTATAGATGATGTCGGAGATGGCGAGTAGTTATCGGCGAATGAATGCAGCGTCAAGGGACAATAGACGTTTGCAAGACCAAGTGTCCCGCTTAGTGGCCGAAAGACTTTTAGTTGAAGCCTTTCATGCACAGCAACTTGCTCAGCTGCGGGAGTCTGCCGATGGGTTTTTAGTTGCCCAGCTCGCTACTGAAGAGAAGTTACTCGCTGCTGAAGAAGAGGTTAAGTTGTTGAAGGAGCAACTTTCTGGGAGTCAGGACGCCTTAGCTGCTCACATGGAGGGGGAGAGGTTGGCGATAGAGGCTAAAGAGAGGGCCGAGCGCGAATCTGAAGACTTGCGGCATCAACAGGCTTCTCAGGATGTCATTCTGAATGATATGAAGGCAGTTTTGGAAGTCGAGGCTGTTGATCACTTTAAGAGGTCTCTCGCTTATGACGCACTCCTCCTCCGTGAGTTTGAACGGGGTATGCGGCAAGCCAAGAAGTTCTTCGCCCTGAAGGACCATTCTAATGAGAAAGCCCTGAGGCGTTATGACAGAAACTTTCAGCAACAAATGGATGGCGCGGTACGCTCGGTTAAGAACCAGCTGATGCTATGGAAGGCCCATTGCCGTTATACTCAGACAAAGCCTCTTCCTATGCACCTTGAGATTCCTACCAAACGTGCCTTTAACACTTATTATTCTGGCCAAAAGGGGAGTTTTACTGGGTCTGGCCCTGAGCCTGACCTGGGTCCCGTCTCTGGTCGGGACTATACGTCTTTCATGCCCGAAGGGGATGAAGAGATTGTTCGGCCGTCGGAGGACGAGGTGAGCGAGGAAGAGGAAGATGATGGGGGCAATCCGCCAGCGAGCGTTTGATTTCTTTATATATTTTACTTTCTTTTTAGACTTTGTAAACACCTTGACAAGTAATTCTTTTCATCATGTTGTATTCTTTTCTTCGTTCGCCGCATGAATTCTATGTTCTTTTTTTTTTTTTTTTGGCACAGGCTTGAAGCCTTTTATCACTTAGCTTTATAATTGCTAGTTTTTATTTTACCCAGTGTTTGTCAGGACGTGTCCGACCATACACCAAGTTTTGCGTGAACATACTGTTGTGACGTCTCCCGCTTTTGCTCACTGTTTTTGCTGCTAGTTTGTTTTACCCCCAGTGTTTTTAATTTTGGGGTGTTTACCCTGAATGCTGTTGGCTGAATGCCTCTCACAAGCTGGGGGTTTTATGCCTTTATTGATGGCGATTGCCTTTTCTGTGGCATTTTTCTTTAGATCAGGTTGCTTTGTAGCGTTTTTGCCCTCAGCCTGCTATAATGCGGGGTATTTCCCCACTTTTTTTGGTGTTCGCTGAATTTAGATAGCTCGATCTATCTGTCTTTGGCGATCCACTCATTATGGTTGACCCATGATTTCAACGATGGTAGACATTTCAGTAATAAATTACTCTTTATTGATTATTTCCTACAAACTTTGACATCAAAAAATAAAAGACTTCTAGAAAGGTAAATCGAAAAAAGGAGAAATAATAAAGGGTCTTCTTGGATTGAAGTATCAAGGGTAGTAGATCTTCAGGTATTGAGCATTGCACGGTCGGGGCAGCTCGCCGACTCCTCTCTTTGCTATGTAATATGCTCTATGGCCTGCTATACCTGTGATGTGATATGGTCCTTCCCACTTGTCTGCGAGTGATCCTGCAGTTTTGTCCTTCGTTCCGGGCGTCACCCTTTTTAGTACCAGGTCCCCGAGTGCAAACCTTCTGACTTTCACATGTGAGTTGTAGTACCTCGCCGCTCTCTGCTGATAGGCGACATTCCTTATTTGGGCCTGCTCCCTTCTCTCTTCTAGCTCATCTAAGCCATATTTCAGCATGTCAACATTAAGTTCTGGTTAGAAGAGTTATGTTCTTGGCGAAGAGAACATTGTTTCAACCGGAATGACTGCCTCAGTCCCAAATGCCATGGAGTAGGGTGTTTCCCCGGTGGAGTTTCTTTCTGTCGTTCGGTACACCCATAGTACCTGTGGTAGTTTTTCTGCCCAATTCCCCTTTTTGACGGCTAGCTTGGCTTTCAGGTTGTGCTTGATGATTTTATTTACTATCTCAGTTTGCCTATTTGTCTATAGGCGAGCTGGAGAGGCATAGTAGTTGTTGATCCCACACTTCTTGCATAAATATTTGAATTTCTTGTTATCGAACTGCGTCCCATTATCAGTAATGATGGTGTTTGGTATTCCAAACCTGTATAGAATGTTTTTCTTCACACAGCTAGTTGTATTTGCTTCTGTTATGTAAACCAGTGATTCGGCCTCTACCCACTTAGTGAAATAATCCACTGCTACAATGGTGTGCTTTGCTCCTCCTGGTGCCGTGGGCATTGGGCCGATCAAATCAATTCCAAACATGGCGAACGGCCTTGGGGAAGTGATACTTTGTAAGCGTTCAGGCGGCTGGCGAATGTTATTTGTAATCTTTTGGCATGCTTCACATCTGGTCGCTATTCTTTTTGCATCAGCGAACATGGTTGGCCAATAGAACCCTTGCCTTAGTGCTTTGTGGGCTAGACTAATGCTCCCAGCATGGTTCCCACAGCTCCCGCTGTATATACCCTTCAGGATTCCTTCTGCCTCTTCGGGTCCAACACATCTTTGCAATACTCTCGAAAACCCTCTTCTGTATAGTTTTCTGTTGAGGACTGAATATCTTGTTGCCCTGTATCTCAACCGCTTGGCTTCTAGTGAGTCATTTGGGAGGGTGTCATTGATCAGGAACTCTTTGATTGGGGCCATCCAGTTGATTGATTCATTCATGATTACTCCTACTTCAGCCTGTTCTACTATGCTTGGTCGGAGTAGGTGTGCCATGTGAATTGTTCGGGGCTAGATGTTGACCGTGGTTGATGCCAATTTAGCCAAAACATCTGCCTATTCGTTCTTTTCTCTTGGGATTTGGACTATCTTGTATTCTTTAAACCGCCTCAATAACTCATTTGCTAGCTTTAAGTAAGCGATCATGTTTTCATCCCTTGCTTGGTATTCATCGAGTACCTGGTTGACGATGACTTGGGAATCGCTGAAAACTTTAATCTCATCAGCTCCTAAGGCCGTACATACCTTTAATCCTGCTATCAATGCCTCATACTCAGCTTGGTTGTTGGTGGCTTTAAAATCAAACCGCAAGGCACATTCTACCGAATCTCCTTCTGGGGTTGTGACCACTATCCCTGCTCCGCTGCCATGTGTGTTTGATGAACCGTCGACACAAAGTTTCCAGCGAAAGTCTTTCTTTGCTTGGTCTATCATCATCTTTACTACTTCGGTGTCTGGTTCGGTGAACTCTGCCACAATGTCTGCTACTGCTTGGCCCTTGATTGCCGTTCTTGGAATGAATTCTATGTCAAATTCGCTTAGCTCAATCGCCCATTTTGTAAGTCTGCCCGATACTTTTGGCTTTTGCAGAATCATTCTTAGTGGGCAGTTGGTGTATACTCCTACTTTGTGTGCTTGAAAGTATGGCCTTAATTTCCTCGCTGCTGTTATCAGGGCGAGCGCCATCTTTTCAGCTGGTGAGTATCTTGTCTCGGCTGGCAGCAGTGCTTTGCTGGTGTAGTACACTGGTTTCTGTATTCCATCTTCCTGTTTGATCAGTACGGAGCTAGTGGCCGCGTCTGTGATGGATAGATACAAGTATAGCACTTCTCCTGTGATCGGTTTTAAGAGCAGTGGTGCTTTGCCTAGGTATTTTTTTAGGGCAAGAAAAGCTTGTTCACAATCTTTATTCCACTCGATTCCTTTTCCTTTCTTAAGTGCTTTGAAAAATGGCAAGCATCAATCCGTTGATTTTGCTATAAACCTTGTAAGGATTCCCATTGTTGATTGGCTTATTTCGTAGACAAACCACATATTGGGGGTTTGAATTGTAAGGGTAGTTAGGTGATTGAAGATCATGCTCAAAGGCCTTTTTTCAAGACCTCAAGGGAAGAAGCACTCCAAAGGTATAATTCTTAGTGTTTCTTACAATGAAGAGAAATAGATGCACACACACACAACACTTGCATAATTCTCATTCTTGAATGTGTTGTGTATTTATTTTGTGTATGCATTATTGCCTATTTCATCTCTCTTCATGCATGTTTATTTGGTTGCATCTTGCTTAGAATTGCATAGCATGGTTAGATTTTAGGATGCTCCATCAGGTGCAATTTGCGCCCTGATCTGCGGCCAAGGCCGCAGAAATAAGGCCGCAGAATAAGGAACAGAATTCATACTCTCTGTCCTCTTTTCTGCGCCCTTTGATTTTGCGTTTAGGGGCCGCAAAAATGTCAGGTGCATTTCTGCGCCCTTGAGTTCTGCGCCCCTGGCCGCAAAATCAAGACGCAAAACTGTTGATTACAGTTCTGCGCCCTGTTTTCTGCGGTCAAGGCCGCAGAATCAAGGGCGCAGAATCAGCGGTCTTTTGCATTTTTTTCAAAACGACACCACTTCACTTTGGCATACTATATATATGCCTCTTTCATTCCTAGGTCGTTTTTTTAAGAGTTCCAAATATCATATTTTTCACTTAGAACATATTTCAAGTGAAAAATCATCAAGAGCTCACCTTTAAACACTCAAACCATTTCCTTTGATCATCAAAGTTCATCTAGGATCATTCATGACCATTTAGGACTCATCCATGTATGGTTTTGCATCATCACATCTTTCTTGGTAAGATTTTGACTAACTTCATCTAAGTTTAGTTTCTTTCTTGTCAAGTTATCTCTTTATCTTATTGTATGCTTTATGTTCACATGCTAAATATAAGATAGAGATTGTTTGTGATGAATTTGATTGAGTGTTGTATTGTGATAGCTATTTAGGTTTTGTTGAATCTTGATTAGCTAAGCTTTATGATATGTCATTTAGCTTTTGATATCTAGGATTGATTTCATTGATATATCATCATTCTAGGTAAGCATATAGAGTTGTCTTGCTCTTGTTGCATTTTGAGTATTTCATATATTCACTTAGGTTGTTTTCTCTTCATTGAGAACTAAGTCTTGTGTTGCTTCCGGGATTAGGTTGCATAAATCACAAGCATTAGGACTAGGTTCACTTATACCGGGATTAGGTAGGTGTGTGATTACTTCCGGGATTATGTTGTAATCGTTTTACACATTTAGTGGATTCGAGGTTCAAGTGTGGCTCACTTACATAGCCCGTGGTTTTTCCCGTAAGGGTTTCCACGTAAATATCAAGTGTCTTTTAATTTCCGCACCATATTACACTTGCTTTATTTATATTGACTAGTAAAGGGTTTTTTCGTAATCTTGCCTATTAACGAAAATTGGGTAAAATCGGATAAAATCTATTCACCCCCCTCTAGATTAATATTGTACACACCGTAATTTGTTTAAATTGGTATCAGAGCGGGTTCCTAGATATACATAGGTGATCCTTGCTCATTTTGGTGTGTTTTGCATTTGTGTGTTTTTTGTTCATTCATACATTTTGCATTCATTTCATTTCATTCATATACAAAATGAGTGGAAACGGTGGCAACAACGAGGGGGCTTCTAGCACACGTCCTCCCCTTCTCACCGGATTAAATTACTCCTCATGGAAAGGGAAGATGGAATCCTACATATGCCAACTTCATGACCGAGCATGGATGTCGGTTGAAGATGGATACGATCTTCCCATGATGACTCCTACGGGTGGAGGAGAAGAAGTTTTGAAGCCCAAGGCACAATGGAGTGCACAAGAATTTGAGGCGTCAAAATGGAATAGGAAGGCAATGCATGCCATCCTATGTGCCATGGATGAGAATCAATACAAGTTGATTCAAAATACTAGGATTGCTAAGGAGGCATGGACAATCCTAGAAGTTGCTCATGAGGGAACCGAAGTTGTGAAGGACTCCAAGCTCCAAGTTCTCCAAACCCAATTTGAGATGCTCAAGATGGAGGAGAATGAGTGCTTCAACGACTTTGAGATCAAGTTGATGGACATAGTCAACCAAAGTCATCAACTTGGTGATCCCTATTCGGATAGGAGGATCAAGCAAAAGATAATGAGATCCCTACCGGATAGGTTTGAGTCAAAGGTGACGGCTTTAGAAGAAAATAGTGGATATAAGGATATGAAGCCGAGCGAGGTCATTGGAAGACTTCTCGCCTACGAGTCTAGGAAGGTTCCTAGCTCCACTCCTCCTAAAAAGCAAAAGGGAATTGCTTTGAAAGCATCTAAGGATGAAAAGGAGGTGAAGAACGACTCGGATGAAGACATGGCCTTGTTTGTGAAAAGATTCAACAAGGTTATGAAGTTTGGAAAGAAGGGATTTGGTTTTAGAGGCCAAGACAAGAAAAAGGTTCCCTTCAAGAAGTTTGAACCAAGGCAAGAGAGGACCGAAAGGAAAGGGGTCCGTTGCTTTGAGTGTGGCGGGATTGGTCACTTTGCTCCCGAATGTGCTAATCACAAGGAAAAGAAGAAGGGAAAAGTGATGGCCGCCACTTGGAGTGGAAGTAGTGATGACTCCAATGAAGAAGATGATTCTTCGGATGATGAAGACATCATGGCTAACTTCCTAGCTTTTGCCTCTTCTCACAAGAGCAAAAGTGGTAGTGAAAAAGAGGAAGAGAGTCAAAGGGAAAGTGACTCTAGTGAAGATGACTCCGATGCTAACTCCACTAATGGATATGTGGAGAAAGAAGTGTTAGTTGAATATCTTAAGGAGTTTAGGAGCTTAGAGATGAAAACAACTAAGAAGATCAAGATGTTGAGAGAAGAAAATGTTGAGCTTTCATCTCACAATGATCTCTTAAGTGAAGAAGTGGAAAGACTTAAGAATAGAGAAGATAAGCTAAAAGAGGAGTTAGCTTTATCTAGGAGGAATGAAGAAGGTTTGAAGAGGGAGCTTGTTGAAGCTAAGAAGTCACTTACTAGGATGGACTCTAGCACCAAAAAATTAGATCAC
The DNA here is from genome assembly GCA_954870605.1 of Acer campestre. Classification (NCBI taxonomy): domain Eukaryota; kingdom Viridiplantae; phylum Streptophyta; class Magnoliopsida; order Sapindales; family Sapindaceae; genus Acer; species Acer campestre. The sequence goes on along the minus strand of OX940802.1, from coordinate 14,901,645 downwards.
ATGCTTGGTGTTGGAAAGAGTCCATGTGACAAGAGAGGTCTTGGGTTTGAAGATTGTCAAGAGACCACCTCCTCTAAGAAGACCGTGTTTGTTAAGAGCTTGGGCAACATAGAAGCTTCTCCGGTGCACACTCCTAGGAAGAAAATAGATCTAGGACAAAGCTCAAAAAGTGCACAAGTGAAGGTGGCACCAAGGAGACAACCTCAAGCCAACATTCCTCATCTATTGGCTCAAAAAGGGAAAAATCCAATCATGCAAGTCCAACATTGGAAGCAAGATAGACCGGTTCAACAAAGGAGATGGATTGAACCCACTCAACCACAAAGAAAAGGGAAGGCTCCCATAAATGCTCAAGGCAATGGTATGATTTCTCGTTTCATTCCAATTTGTCATTTTTGTGGTTTTAATGGTCACATTCGACCAAATTGCTTTCGTTATATAAAAATGTGTAGAACTCGAAGCATGATTGAAAAGAGAAAGAATAGAGCCAAGATGCATGTTCCTAGGAATAATAAGACTAATTTGCATGATCCTAGGATTACTAGAGCCCATGTACCAAAGACCTTTAAGAAAGAAAATGTTGTTCTTAAATGGATTAGAAAGAATGAAAATGTTTGCCATGTTGCACAAATTGCCTTGAAGGCAAATTCTTCTAATCTTTGGTATCTTGATAGTGGGTGCTCTAGGCACATGACGGGAAACAAGAGTTTCTTCGAGACTCTTGTTATGGAGGAAGGAGGAAATGTCACCTTTGGTGATGGATCCAAAAAGAATGTCATAGGGAAAGGAACCATCTCCATTCCCGGATTGCCCTCCTTATCCAATGCTTTACTTGTTGATGGCTTGAAAGCCAATTTGATTAGCATTTCTCATCTTAGTGATGAAGGATATTCCGTCTTGTTTAGCAAAGAGAATTGCTCTATCCTAAAGCCCAATGGACAAACCTTATTGAAAGGTATGAGATCTAGCGACAATTGCTATTGTCTTGAAGCTAGAATAGTCTCAAACAATGTGTCCAAGGATGAGCAAATTGAGTTGTGGCATGAAAGACTTGGCCACATGAACTTTCGGGATCTACGGACCCTTGGAAAGTTTGAATGTGTGCGTGGCCTCCCTAAGCTTGGGAAGAAAGCCAATGGTATTTGTGGACCTTGTCAACAAGGAAAACAAACTAAAAGCATGCATAAAAAGGGCAAGTATCTCTCCACCAAGGAGCCTCTAGAGCTTCTCCATATGGATCTTATGGGTCCTATGCAAACCGAGAGCTTGGGTGGAAAGAGATACATTTTTGTTTGTGTAGATGATTTCTCTAGGTTCACATGGACATATTTTCTTAGAGAAAAATCCGAAACTTTTGATAAGTTTAAAATGCTTTGTACTAAACTTCAAAATGAAATGAATTCTAACATTAAAAGCATAAAACGGATTAGAAGTGACCATGGGAGGGAATTTGAGAATGCTTCTTTTGAAACCTATTGTGATAGTATAGGTATCTCCCATGAGTTTTCGGCTCCTAGGACACCTCAACAAAATGGAGTTGTTGAGAGGAAAAATAGGGTCCTTCAAGAGATGGCCCGAGTGATGTTGCTTAGCAACAATGTGTCTAGGAATTTATGGGCCGAAGCCATCAACACGGCTTGCTATATAGGAAATAGAGTTTTCCTAAGGCCCGGTACTAGAAATACCTCCTATGAGTTATGGAAAGGCAAGAGGCCAAATGTTAGCTACTTCCACACATTTGGAAGCAAATGCTTCATTTTAAATGACCGAGATCAACTTGGCAAATTTGATGCCAAGAGTGATGAGGGTATATTTATTGGCTATGCCTTAAATAGTAGAGCCTATAGAGTTTTCAATAAGAAAACTCTAAGTGTCATGGAATCATCTAATGTTGTATTTGATGATGAAAGGCTCAAGTGTAGTAATCATGAGGAGGAGGTTATTCTTAGTGATGATTCTCCTTTGGAGAAGGTTGTTGTGACTCCTAATGTGGGGACATCCAATGTTGTTGAAAATGACACACAACCTATTGATAGAGTTCCTAACTTGGACTCTAATGAACCCGCTCCATGGGTTAGAAGACTCCATAACAAAGAGGATGTTATTGGAGATGTGAATGAGGGTGTTAGGACTAGAAGGCAATTAGCTAATCTTATTAGCTTTACTTGCTACACCTCTCAAATAGAACCCAAAAAGATTGATGAAGCTCTAAATGATGAGTTTTGGGTTCTTGCCATGCAAGAAGAGCTAAACCAATTCGAAAGGAATGAGGTTTGGACTCTAGTTCCTAGGCCTAAGACCACTAATGTCATAGGCACAAAATGGATATATAGGAACAAATCCGATGAGGATGGCAACATAGTGCGTAACAAGGCAAGACTTGTTGCACAAGGGTACTCTCAAATTGAGGGTATCGACTTTGAGGAGACTTTTGTTCCCGTTGCCCGCCTAGAGTCCATTAGGCTTCTCTTGTCCATCTCTTGTGTGCACAAGTTCAAATTGCACCAAATGGATGTTAAGAGTGCCTTCTTCAATGGCTTCTTGCAAGAGGAAGTGTTTGTTGAGCAACCCAAGGGGTTTGTGGATGCACACCACCCCAACCATGTCTATCGCCTCAAGAAGGCTCTTTATGGGTTGAAACAAGCACCGAGGGCTTGGTATGAGCGCCTCACTCAATTTCTTGTCAACAATGACTACACAAGAGGTAGTGTTGACAAGACACTATTCATCAAGAAAGACAATGATGAGCTTTTTATAGCTCAAATATATGTTGATGATATAGTGTTTGGATCCACCAACAACACCAAAGTCCAACAATTTGTTGATGTTATGTCTCATGAATTTGAGATGAGTCTTGTTGGTGAGCTTAGTTACTTCCTAGGTTTGCAAATTAGGCAATTAAGTGATGGGATCTTCATATCCCAAGCCAAATATGCCAAAAACCTAGTGAAGAAGTTTGGTCTTGAGAAAGCCAAACATTGTAACACACCCATGAGCACCACTTTGAAACTAAGCAAAGATGCTAGTGGTAAAAGTGTAGAACAAACACTTTATAGGGGTATGATAGGAAGCTTGCTTTATTTGACCGCAAGTAGGCCCGACATATCCTTTAGTGTGGGTGTGTGTGCAAGGTACCAATCCGATCCCAAGGAGTCCCATCTCTCTTGCGTCAAGAGAATCATTCGATATGTGAATGGGACTTCTAACTATGGGATTTGGTACTCATTTGACACTAATGCTAGTCTTGTAGGCTTTAGTGACGCGGATTGGGCCGGAAATTGTGATGATAGGAAAAGCACATCGGGCGGTTGCTTTTTCCTTGGAAACAATCTTGTTTCTTGGTTTTGTAAGAAGCAAAACTCAATTTCCTTGTCCAGGGCGGAGGCCGAGTACATAGCCGCGGGGAGTGGATGCACACAACTCCTATGGATGAAGCAAATGCTAGTAGACTACGGATTCAACCAAGGTACACTCACTCTCTTTTGTGATAACATGAGTGCTATTAATATTTCCAAGAATCCGGTTCAACATTCTAGAACTAAGCATATTGACATCCGTCATCATTTCATTAGAGAACTAGTTGAAAATAAATGCATTGTACTTGAGCATGTAGGTACAAATGATCAACTAGCCGACTTGTTTACAAAACCTCTAGATGCTACTCGATTTAAAACTCTTAGTAGATCTATTGGAATATGTCTTGTGGAGTGATGAGTTCTAGTTATTGACCCCATAAGGGGAACTCAAGCAAAGAGAGCTTTTTGTATACTTGATGCATGCAAATTATTTGAAAGATCTTGTGCTTCTCTTTTAATTGCTTGAAGTAAGCTTGGTTGGACATATGTATATATGCTTTTATCTCAATAAGTGTGAACCTTGCTTTGTTTTCAATCCATGTCATATTTATGTTCAAACATGCATTTTTGGACTAGTAAATTTTCATAGGAAGTATGATTTGAATGACCTATAGTTATTTCCATGACATGATGATTCTTAATTGACATGCTAATGAACTTGAAAAGCATGAAATTCAAATGCCTTGCTAAATTGGAAAAGCATGAATTGATGATTGCATATTCTTAAATGCAAAACAATGTGTGAAAAAGCTAGTGAGACTAAAAATGATAAAGGATCTTGTATCCATTCAAAGGATGCTTCAATCCAAGTGTCTCTCTTTCTTTATTTGTTGAACATGGTTACTATCATACGGGTTTCATACCCGGAAAAATCAAATAGGGTGCAAAGTCGCTCATGCCATGTTTCGCTTATAAAGTTGGATATAGTGTTGTTAAAAAATTGAAATCAATGAAATCTCTATATCCTTGCTTCTCTCATGACAAATGGTAAAATTGGTTTGAATTCTAATTGGAAACCTTTGTCATTTGCTTTGCCAAATACCATTGTATTTTAGACTTGAATGCAACATGTCTTGTTTGCAAAGCATTTTTTATTTCACACATTTTCAATAAAAATAAATCTCCTTGATTCTCTCCAATTAATTGAGTGCATAAAGTGGCTTATTTAACTATGCATTATCTTGTATGCTTCTTTCTCTCTTTGCTATGAGTGACCCAGTTGGGGACTACTCCTTTGCCTATATCATGGCAAAAAGGGGGAGTAGGATGTGGTAAGGGGAGTTGCTAATTGTTGTAGCAATTGTGCATATGGGGAGTTTATGGTTTGAGGGGGAGTAACCCTTTGAGGGGGAGCATTGCATACTCATACATTGCATGATATTGTGGTTAAAAGATTCATATGCAAATGCTTGTTTTTCTTTCACTTGATCATCTCACATACACTTGCTTTGGAAGTGTAATCTAATTGTTTTGAAGGTTTGGTTATTCTACAAGAGATTGAAGACTTGAAGTTTTATTTTCTTATCTCTTTGTAATTTGTAATGTAGAATTTCCCGTAGTTTCATTTATCTTGTGAGGATCAATGTGAGTGGTGGTTTTGTCACGAAATAGCCAAAGGGGGAGATTGTAAGGATTCCCATTGTTGATTGGCTTATTTCGTAGACAAACCACATATTGGGGGTTTGAATTGTAAGGGTAGTTAGGTGATTGAAGATCATGCTCAAAGGCTTTTTTTCAAGACCTCAAGGGAAGAAGCACTCCAAAGGTATAATTCTTAGTGTTTCTTACAATGAAGAGAAATAGATGCACACACACACAACACTTGCATAATTCTCATTCTTGAATGTGTTGTGTATTTATTTTGTGTATGCATTATTGCCTATTTCATCTCTCTTCATGCATGTTTATTTGGTTGCATCTTGCTTAGAATTGCATAGCATGGTTAGATTTTAGGATGCTCCATCAGGTGCAATTTGCGCCCTGATCTGCGGCCAAGGCCGCAGAAATAAGGCCGCAGAATAAGGAACATAATTCATACTCTCTGTCCTCTTTTCTGCGCCCTTTGATTTTGCGTTTAGGGGCCGTAAAAATGTCAGGTGCATTTCTGCGCCCTTGAGTTCTGCGCCCCTGGCCGCAAAATCAAGACGCAAAACTGTTGATTACAGTTCTGCGCCCTGTTTTCTGCGGTCAAGGCCGCAGAATCAAGGGCGCAGAATCAGCGGTCTTTTGCATTTTTTTCAAAACGACACCACTTCACTTTGGCATACTATATATATGCCTCTTTCATTCCTAGGTCGTTTTTTTAAGAGTTCCAAATATCATATTTTTCACTTAGAACATATTTCAAGTGAAAAATCATCAAGAACTCACCTTTAAACACTCAAACCATTTCCTTTGATCATCAAAGTTCATCTAGGATCATTCATGACCATTTAGGACTCATCCATGTATGGTTTTGCATCATCACATCTTTCTTGGTAAGATTTTGACTAACTTCATCTAAGTTTAGTTTCTTTCTTGTCAAGTTATCTCTTTATCTTATTGTATGCTTTATGTTCACATGCTAAATATAAGATAGAGATTGTTTGTGATGAATTTGATTGAGTGTTGTATTGTGATAGCTATTTAGGTTTTGTTGAATCTTGATTAGCTAAGCTTTATGATATGTCATTTAGCTTTTGATATCTAGGATTGATTTCATTGATATATCATCATTCTAGGTAAGCATATAGAGTTGCCTTGCTCTTGTTGCATTTTGAGTATTTCATATATTCACTTAGGTTGTTTTCTCTTCATTGAGAACTAAGTCTTGTGTTGCTTCCGGGATTAGGTTGCATAAATCACAAGCATTAGGACTAGGTTCACTTATACCGGGATTAGGTAGGTGTGTGATTACTTCCGGGATTAGGTTGTAATCGTTTTACACATTTAGTGGATTCGAGGTTCAAGTGTGGCTCATTTACATAGCCCGTGGTTTTTCCCGTAAGGGTTTCCACGTAAATATCAAGTGTCTTTTAATTTCCGCACCATATTACACTTGCTTTATTTATATTGACTAGTAAAGGGTTTTTTCGTAATCTTGCCTATTAACGAAAATTGGGTAAAATCGGATAAAATCTATTCACCCCCCCCTCTAGATTAATATTGTACACACCGTAATTTGTTTCAAACCTGTTCAGCGATGCCAAGCATCCTGTAAGTTTTTGGACGTCTTTCAGGTTTTTTGGAGAGACCATGTTAGCCAGTGCTTTGATCTTGTCAGGGTTCACTTCTATCCCTCTTTAATGTACTTGGTATCCGAGAAATTTGCCGGATGGCACACCGAAAACACACTTTGAGGGGTTTATCTTCATTCCAAATTTGGTTAGTACATCGAAGGTTTCCCGCAGATCATCTACATGTCTGTCGGCTGTGATACTCTTGGTCAGCATGTCATCGACGTATACTTCCATATTCCTGCCTATTTGGCTGGTGAACATCATGTTAACTAACCGCTGGTATGTTGCGCCAACATTCTTCAGGCCGAATGGCATTACGGTATAACAGTACAACCCTTGGTCCGTGGTGAACGCTGTTTTGTCCTCATCTGGTTTGTGCATCTTGATTTGATTGTAGCCTGAGTAGGCGTCCATGTATCCAGATGTTGCGTCGACCAACTGATCGATTCTTGGCAGTGGGAAGCTGACTTTGGGGCAAGCTTTGTTCAGGTCAATGAAATCTACGCACATTCTCCACTGATTGTTCTTCTTTTTTACGAGCACTACGTTCGCCACCCATTCAGGATATTTGACTTCCCTGATCGATCCTGCTGCGAGCAGCTTTGATATTTCTTCCCTTATTGCTGCACTTCTTTCAGGGTTGAAGCTTCTTCTTTTCTGTATCACCGGCTTGCATTCTTCGTTTACCGCTAAGTGGTGTGTGGTTACGTTTGCATTAATTCCTGGCATATCTTCGTGGCTCCAAGCAAAAATCTCCTTGTATTCCCTCAGTAGATTCACCACCCCTGTTTTAACCTGTTTCGTCAGACTTGCTCCGACCTTGACGGTTTTGTTGGGTTCCTTTTCATCCAGAATGATGGTTTCGGTTGGTTCCTCTTTTTCTCTGTCGGTTTTATCCCTCGGGTCTAACTCGAATGTGTTTGGGGTTTCTTCTCGTGCCTCTTAGTCAAGTTGAAATATGTCCAATGTTTCTGCTCCAGTCTTGTCCTTAAAGATTGACAAGTTGGCTCGCCAAGCCATTTCCTGTGACCCCTTAAGCTCCCCAATTCCGAACTCTATCGGGAATTTGACCTTTAGTGCATGGGTGGATGTGACTGCCCGCGCCTTGTTCAAAAATGGTCGGCCGAGTAAAGCGTTGTATGGCTAGTTGTAAATGTCAACAACCACGAAATCCAGCAGAATAGTCCTTCGGCAAGGCGCTGTGCCAAATCTTACAGGTAATTTCACCGTTCCCAAGGATCTTACTTCTGCACCTCCAAATCTTTTCTGTCTAGCCCAAGTTCGTCGTACACCCTGGCGCTCAAAATGTCAGCGGAGCTTCCATTGTCTATCATTACTCGGAGGACATCCCTGTGTGCTATTTGTACCCCCACAACTATTGCGTCGTTGGGCTTGGCATCAATTCCTTTTGAATCTTCGGCTGTGAAGATTATTGGGTCATGCCCCTCTTTTGGTCTTTTGTGGTTTTTCTGCACGGAATTTACCTCTAGGTCCTTGTTTTCGTACATTACTTCCCTGACCTCTGACATCCTTTCTCTATTGCTTCTGCCAGTGTGAGGTCCACCAAAGATAGTATTTATCGTCACGTTAGGGCTGCCTTTTCTTGGGCTCCTTCTTTCTTGTCCTCCTTCTCGGTGGTTATCGTGGCGACCAGTGTTTTGGTCTCCTTTTAAGGTGAAATCTTTAAGGTGCCCTTCTCTGATCAGACTCTCAATATGATCCCGCAGCTGGAAGCATTTTGAAGTATCATGCCCGTGATCTTTGTGGAATCGGCAGTATTTTGTTGTATCCCTCCTGGCATTTGCCGACTGTTGCCGGGGGTATTTGGCAAGTCCGTTGTCCTTTACTACAGACAGTATATCTTCATGTTCACCATTTTGAGGAGTGTAGTTACTATACCTGCCTTGGAACCTACTGGTTCTGTTGCTGCCCCGACTCTCTTTGGGCTGATTCTTTCGACTCTTATCTTCTCTTTGACGATCGCGCGACTGACCCTTTGTCCTGTCATCCTTGGATTCGGGTTTTATATCTGGTTTGTAGCCATGGACGTAACTACCCTCTTGTGCTACTTCTTCTTCTTCTGCCAATGCATAGTCTCTAGCTATATCCATCATCTCTTCATACGTCTTCGACTGGTCCCTTTGTAAGTCGAAAGACAGGCGACCGCTTTGCAGTCCATTGGTGAAAGCTGCTATGACAGCTACGTCACTTACATCTTCTATTTGGGCGACTTCTTTCCCAAACCTGGCTAAGGTATTTCTTAAGTGACTCGTTGCTTTCTTGTTTTAAGTTCGACAGATGAGCTAATGATTTTCTCCTCTGTACACTTCCCATGAACTGCATTATGAACGCCTTGCTGAAACTAGAAAAGTTGTTAATACTCCTGGCTGGTAGGCGTCCAAACCATCTGAAAGCAAGGTCGCCGAAGGTTTGAGGGAATGTTAGGCACAAGAGGCCATCATCTGATGCATACTGGGCCATGACATTACGGAATTTGCGAACATGCTCCTTCGGATCCCTGTTTTCTTTGTACTGTTCGATGGTTGGCATTCTGAATCTTTCCGGGAACCTGGTGTGGGCGATATGGTCCATGAACGGATTATTTGACTCATCATCCGAAAAAACATTGTGTTCATACCGCTTAGCCATTGCTGAGACCTTTTTTGAGAGCTGTTGGAGGGTAACACTTCGGTGACCGGTTGGCTCCCCTTCTTGGTTGATTATGCTTTTAATTGTCATCTTTCGATAATCACCTTCCCTGCTAGCAACACTTCTGTTGGCTTCTAGATCATCTGTACTTTCGGATCTCTGCTGCCGCGCTCTTTTTGATCGCCATCCCCTTCTTGGTTGGGGACTTTTGTCTCCTGATGAGATTGATCATCGTCTCCTGCGACTCCTATTAGATCCATTGTTGACTACTTCCCCATGTGCTCGCCCGCGGCTCCGCTTTTCTGGGAAGTCCTCGTCCAGTAGTTTCTTTCCCCTATTGTGCCTTCTTTCTTCTAAGACTTCTTGTGGGTTTTGGGGTGCTTCCTCCATAGTTGGTTTCGCTTGAATGCTGGGAGTTGTAATATGAATTTCTGATTGTATCCTTCCTGGAGAATGATTCCCAGGTGTGCTGGTTGTCAGCTCATAAGGAGACGAGGCTCCTAGCCTTATAGGGAGCGTGAGGCCAATTTTATTGGCCTCATTAACCAAGTTTACCAGCGCTGCGTGAAAGTATTGTAAAGTCTCATTGGTTACTCTAGTCCCCGGAGTTGCCGCTGATAGTTCTCCTGTTGCTAATATCTCCTCTCCCGGTACTACAGCCTCCTCGGGAAGCCGATCGTTGCTGGGGATTCCGTCTCTATCGCTGTTGTTGCTCATGTTGTACCTGTTGGTAAGGATTCCTGGAAGTTTTTTATTATGGAATAACTGAACCTCAAATCCCCCTTATTATAGCGCCAATTGTTGACGGTGATTTTTGGATTGACTCAGTCAACAATAATGTATTAATCAAAAGAAACAAATAAAGAAAATAAATCAATGCATGCAAGACAGATTTTACGTGGAAAACCCTTGAATGGGGAAAAACCACGGCGCCCCTTGAGGGTAGGAGAAATCACTATGAATTGCTTACGGTTTACACACTCAGATCTCTCATACAATTGCCTGATTATTCTCTCTATGATCTCGAACCCTTTTCATGGGATTTTACAGTTCTATTTATATTAGTCCTCTTAGGGTTTCCTATGCCTGTGCCGTATTAATAGGGGAGTTCCTATTTTTAATCATACAAGGAGTCTAGAGTTTGTAAACAGTTTTAGGGTTCGTTTCCTGTTTGGATTCTTCTCTTGCTAAAATTAGTTGGATCCTATCTGGAATGGGATTTGATCTTTATGCCTTGTATTCGGTCGAATTCCTACTGTGGAAGGTATACCGGATTTAGGTTTATCCTCCTGGCTATATATTTTGTGGCGAACGCTTGAGGTCGGCGAACACAGCTTGCTTTCCTTTTGGTCGACTAGCTGTGGCGAGCACACTCCTATTTCGGGCCGGCGAGCACGCCAGCTGGCATGTCTTTTAATTGGGGTCCTCTCGTTGACTAGTCAATCAGTAATGTGTTTACTTGTTCGACCCGTCTTTATCGTATATTGTGATGACGTGTCTTTTGACTGAGTTTCTACTTACAACAATTTCAGCAATGTCTTCTGTTTTATTATCAATAATTGCCAACGACAAATTAACCAAGGATAACTATACAAAATGGAAAAACAACATTAATGCAATCCTGGTCACCAAAGACCTAAAATTTGTGCTTACGGAGGAATGTCCTCCACAGCCTGCAACCAACGCAGCTCGAACTGTTCGTAAAGCTTACGAAAAATGGATTTCAGAAAATGAAAGGCCCGTATTTACTTGCTAGCTAGCATGACAGAAGTGCTTTATACAAAACATGAAACAATGACAACATCAAATGAGATGATATAGTCATTGCAGGCCATGTTTGGGCAACCTTCTGAGCAAAAACAGCACGAAGCTGTTAGTTACGCAATGACTGCTCATATGAAGGAAGGATCATCAGTCCGGGGAACATGTCCTGGGTATGATGTCCCATTGCAATACTAATAAAGTCAATGGTGGGACTATAGATGAGGCTTGCCAGATGAGCATCATACTGACAACTCTTCCAAAGAGTTTTGATCAGTTCAAAAGCAACTATGGGATGAACAAGTTAAAGTTCAATCTGACTCAATTCCTTAATGAGCTCACAACTTTTAAGTCCATGATTAAGGACAACAAAAGTAAGACCGGTGAGGCAAATGTTGCTGAACCATCTTCATATGGATTAAAGAAAAGGAATAGGTCTGCTGGTTAAGCAAAGGCTAAACCCAAGAAGAAGCAAGTTCAAAATAAGAAGAAGAGCAACACGACTGACAAAGCAAATGGGAAGTGTTTCCATTGCGACAAGGTTAGTCATTGGAAGAGGAACTATCTGCAGTACCTCGAGGAGCTCTCTAAGAACAAGAAAGTGAAAAGTAAATCTGATTTACTTGTCATTGAATCGTGTTTAGTGGAAGATGAGTATTCACCTTGGATAGTTGATTCAGGGGCACCTAACCATGTTTGTTCTTCTTTACAATGGACTGATTCTTGGACAGAGATTGAGGAGGGAGCCTTCTCAATGCGCGTTGGAACAGGGAATGTTGTTTCAACAAGAGCAGTGGGAGCAATTAGACCAACTTTTAATAATAATTGTTTTCTTTCATTAGACAGTGTTTATTACATCCTTGGATTCACAAGGAATTTGATTTATGTATCCAAATTATTGGTATGTTTATATTCAATTTCTTTTAATAATAAATCAGTTATTGTTTCTAGAAACGATTTGAATATTTGTTTTGGTTTGATTGAAAACAACTTGTACATTTTGAGATTGTCATTATATACATCATTGCTTAATACTGAATTGTTTAAAATTGAAAAACCTAAAACAAAGCGACAAAATATTTCTCCAAATAATGAAATGTATCTGTGGCATTTAAGACTTGGCCACATCAACCTTGACATGATAGATAGACTAGTAAAAGGTGGATTTTTAAGTCAGTTGGAGGTCGGCACTTTACCTATTTGTGAGTCTTATTTAGAAGGTAAAATGACCAAGAGACCTTTTAGTGGAAAAGGGCTTAGAGCTACACAACCACTAGAGCTTATACATTCAGATGTATGCGGACTTATGAATGTTAAAGTTAGGGGTGGTTATGATTACTATGTCACTTTTAGTGATGATTACTCAAGATACAGATATGTTTACCTAATGCAACGAAAGTCGAAAAAATTTAAAAAGTTCAAAGAATTTCGAGCTGAAGTTGAGAACCAATTAGGCAAAACTATCAAAGCTTTACGATCAAATTGTGGAGGTGAGTATCTCGACCAAGAGTTCGAGGACTATTTGGTTGAGCATGGGATTGTGTCCCAACTCACAGCTCTAGGAATAAGACAACATAATTGTGTAGCTGAGAGGAGAAATAGAACCCTGATGGAAATGATGAGATCTATGATTAGTTTCTCATCATTACCAAACTCTTTTTAAGGATATGCACTACAAACTGCGGCCTACATATTGAATGTAGTTCCATCCAAATATATTCCTAAGACTCCTTTGGAGTTGTGGAATGGTCGTAAAGCTAGTTTACTACATTTTCGCATATAAGGATGTTTAGTACATGTACTGAAGAACAAATCTGGAAAGTTAGAACCTCGTTTACAAGTATACCTATTTGTAGGATATTTAAAAGAGATTAGAGGAGGTTACTTCTATAATCCACAAGAAAACAAAGTGTTTGTATCGACAAATGCAACATTTCTTGAGGAAGACTATATGAATAATCATAAGCCTCGAAGTAAGATTACATTAAATGAATTAAAAGCTGGTCTAACTAGTAAACAATCAACAAGAGTTGTTGACGATGTTGTTTTTCCATTAACGTCTAATAGTCAAATGGTTCCTAGTCAGATCACACTACCACCTAAACATAAAGGGAGGGTTGTACGACAGCCTGATCCTTATTTAGGTATTAGAGAGGCATAGTGTGTCATCTCTAATAACAGTGTGGATGATCCATTGTCATTTAAACATGCAATGGAAGACTCTAACAAAGAGGAATGACTTAAAGCCATGAATCTCGAGATGGAGTCCATGTACTCTAACTCATTTTGGGAACTTGTAGACTTACCTGATGGGATAATACCTATAGGGAGTAAGTGGATCTACAAGAGAAAGATAGGAGTAGACGGAAAGGTAGAGACCTTCAAAGTTGGCTAGTGGCAAAGGGTTATACCCAAAAGGAGGGGGTCAAGTTTGACTAATGGTGTCAAAATGTGCCGAGCCTGAAGGGACTTGAGCAGCTCTGAGTTCCGTTTGCCGGACCCTTGACAGTAGCTATACAGTAGGCTAAAGACTTATGGTGCCAACAAATGTGATTAATTCTTGGCTTCCGCTAGTAGGGCTAAACAACTGGACTATTGAGTAACTGCTCTGTAAGACTATTGAATGACTAGTCTATGGGGCTACGGTCGGCTCGCCCAGACTGACGTGCCATGCCTAGCACGACCTGCTTGTATCGCGGGTCAGGCCAGGCCAGGCCAAGCCAAGCCAGGTTAGGCCAGGCATGGCCCAGGTTGGGTCTGAGATTTCGGCCTGTCAGGCCTGATGAGAATCAAGAAGCTTCACCAACGGATTCATTCCATGTTGCGGTTAGGCCAATTACAAGGGGTTAAGAGGATCAATGAAGCATTCAATGGGTTGATATGATTTGTAGAAGTCCAAGTTTGGCCCACATGAAGACCAAGCTAAGGCTTGGGTGTGTGGTATAAGTTAGGGTTAGAAAAGATTCAATTTCAATTTTTTCCTTTTTAGTTTCCAAAGAATAATGAGTTTATTTATTTCCCAAAGTAAGGGGCTGATTTATTTCCAAAATTTAGCCTTCCAAATAGGGAGCAAGTCAACTAATTGCATGTTTTAATCTTTATTTTCTTTCCTGATTGTAAGGCATTAATTGCCGAATATTTGTTCCCTTTTTGGTCTTAGATATTTGTTCCCTTTTAGGTCTTAGATATTTTAGTATTTAAAGGACTCATTGATGTATTATTCAGTAGACTTTTAGAATGAAATAATATTATTTGAGAGAACGTTTCCTCTTGGTTATTCATTGAACTATGAACTTGTCAAGGGTTATACCTTGTGGCATTCAAACTTGACTTATCACTCACCTTCTTTCTTGTTCTTGAGTGTGGCGTCTACAACCTTCTTGATACCGTTGGTTCTTATTTCCATATAGATAATGGGTCGTGGTCCTTTTTATTTTCTTTATTTGTAAACTTGAATTAGAAAATGATCCTTCGTTACCAAATATTGATTCCGGGTCTCACTGCTCTTGGTGAGGTTCATATCATTTGGTATTAGAGCTTAAGCTTCTAAAATCAGGTTTGATCTATCCTTTTTCATTCACAACAAATTTGTATTTTAGCTTTCTTGGGCAAGCATTCCAAATTATTGTTGTTGGGTTTCAAGGCAAGTCCTTTAAGGTTTGCATCATTATTGTTGTTGGGTCTCAAGGCAAGTCCTTTGAGGTTCGTATTAGTTGGTATCAGTCTCAGGCTCTCATCAGATTTAATTATCCTTGTTCTTATTTTCTCAGTATTTTATTTATTTATTTAGTTTGCCTTATTCCTCCAGTGCTGAATTTTGCATCCTCAACTTTTGCTTAATTTTGTCTAGTAAAATAAATAAATAAATAAATAAATAAAAAAAGAGAAAATATGTCTTTCAAGGGTGATTCATCAAACAAAGAAGAAAGAGGGGAACCATCCTTTGTGATGCAGGCTATCAACAATATTTTGGTGAAGATTCGAGGACGAATCCTTTTGAAGAGAGGGGGAATGATGAGAATCAAGAAGCTTCACCAACAGATCCATTCTATATTGCGGTTGGGCCAATTACAAGGGGCCAAAAGGATCAATGAAGCATTTAATGGGTTGATATGATTTGTAGAAGTCCAAGTTCGGCCCACATGAAGACCAAGCTAGGGCTTGGGCGTGTGGTACAAGTTAGGGTTAGAGAATATTCAATTTCAGGTTTTTCCTTTTTAGTTTCCAAAGAATAATGAGTTGATTTGTTTCCCAAAGTAAGAGGCTGATTTGTTCCCAAAATTTAGCCTTCCAAATAGGGAGTAAGTCAACTAATTGCATGTTTTAATCTTTATTTTCTTTCCTGAGTGTAAGACATTAATTGCCGAATATTTGTTCCCTTTTTGGTCTTAGATATTTGTTCCCTTTTAGGTCTTAGATATTTTAGTATTTAAGGGACTCATTGATGTATTATTCAGCAGACTTTTAGAATGAAATAATATTATTTGAGAGAACATTTTCTCTTGGTTCTTTATTGAACTATGAACTTATCAAGGGTTATACCTTGTGGCGTTCAAACTTGACTTATCACTCACCTTCTTTCTTGTTCTTGAGTGTGGCGTCTACAACCTTCTTGATACCATTGGTTCTTATCTCCATATAGATAATGGGTCACGGTCTTTTTTATTTTCTTTATTTGTAAACTTGAATTAGAAAACGATCATTCGTTACCATATATTGGTTCCGGGTCTCACTGCTCTTGATAAGGTTCATATCAGGGGCGGCCCGGCCCGGGCCACCAGGTTGGCGGGCTTGGCCCGCTAGGTCAACCGTTGGCTTTATTTTTATTTTTTTTACTGTTGGCAGCAGTTAGCATTTTTTTTTTTTTTTTTTAGTTTTAAATTTTGACCGTTGTTGACGTTAGCAAACGGTCATATTTTGAAAAATTGCTCAAAAATTTCATTTTGCCCCCTCATCTCTTCTATTTTATATTTTTACCCACATTTCAAATTTTTCTATAAATACCCCCACCCATTCCAATTTTTATATACTTTCTCTCAATCTCTCATTCTCTCCATTCTCCAAGTCTCCAAGTCTCCATTACTCTCTCTAATCTCTATTATGTGCACCATTTCATATTTTTATAATTTCATTCTTACTCTCTCTCTCTCTCTCTCTCTCTCTCTCTCTCTCTACTCTCACTCTCTCTCTATTATCTACACTACTAATCTACTATTCTAAATTTATAATACTATATTACTAATATTATTCTCTAATCTCTCCACCAAAGCTCAAAGGCATCTTTTTCCTTTAAATGTTATTAATTAATTTTATGTTTTAGTTTTTAAATTTTATATTTATACATAATATATAAATATATATTTATGCTTAGTTATTAATTTTGATATTTATTCTTATGTTTTATGTATATTTAATATTTATGGCTTTATGCTTAGTATATTTATGAATTAATATTTTTATGCTTAGTATATTTATGATTAAATTCTTAGTATATTACTATATTGTAGGAAATAGATCATAATCATCCTCAATTTCCGATGGAAATGGTAGCGGGACCTTCTAGTTCCGGCGCAACACCGACATCACGTTCTCCCAAACCTAAAAAGCACATTTCAAATTCAAACGTATGACAGTGTTTTGACAAAGAAGAAATATCAAACCCAGACGGTATGGTCACAACAAAATATCGTTGTAAGTTTTGTAAACTCTTATATACCAGTTCTATTTCTAAGTCAAGAACTGGTAATTTACAAAGGCATATGGGCAAATGCATGGCTGGACACGGACAGGTCGACACTATAACCCAGACATAACTACAACGGGACCGAGACGGGCCTGTTACGACTCCGCGTATGCTAGAGATTGCATTTTTTTTCCCTTACCAAGTTTTTATCCCATTGGGTTTTTCTTGAAATGGTTTTTAATGAGGAAATCATGTAATAATGAAAATCTGAAATAAATAAATCATTCTTCATTTAATATTTCATAATATCATGTATTTTTTATTTTCTTTAATATTTTATCTTCATTTATTCTTTGAATTATTTTATTCAAAGAAATAATAAATCTATCTATTTTTTTAATTACACTAAAATAATAAATAAAATAAACAAATTACAATTAAAATAATATAATTTAAATTATTTAAACAATAATATATATTTACATGTAATAAATTGAATTAAAATATCTAAATTAAAAAAAAATAGGTGGCACGTGCCGACCCGGCCCGGCCAGTCGGCACGGCACATGTGGCACGTGCCGGGCCACCCATTTTTGAAAACGAGCCAGCCCATATTGCCACCACTAATTTTGACGAGACTTTCTCGCCAGTGGCTATGTTTAAGTCTATTAGGATACTCTTATCCATTGCTGCCCATTTCGATTATGAAATTTGGAAAATGGATGTTAAGACTGCATTCTTGAATGGCATATTGAGAATGGCAATCTTGACGAGAGAATTTATATAACGCAATTGGAGGGATTCGTGTCCCAAGATCAAGAGCAAAAAGTTTGCAAGTTGCAAAGGTCTATTTATGGACTGAAGCAAGCGTCTAGATAATGGAACATCAGGTTTGATACTGCTATCAAAACCTATGGCTTCGAGCAAAACGTTGATGAGCCTTGTGTCTATAAGCACATCGTAGACAATAAAGTAGTTTTCCTAGTTCTTTACGTAGGTGATATCCCACTCATTTGGAATGATGTGGGAGTATTATCAGAAGTAAAGGGCTGGCTTGCTAACCAATTCCAAATGAAAGATTTGGGAGAGGCGAGTTATGTTTTAGGGGTCTAATTAATAAGGGATCATAAGAACAAACTGTTAGTTTTGTCTCAAGCATCGTATATCGACAAGATTCTTGTGTAATTCTCGATAGAGAACTCCAAGAAAGGTAATCTACCTTCTAGGCATGAACTTCACTTGTCTAAGGAACAGTGTCCTAAGACACCTCAAGATATTAAGGATATAAGACGAGTTCCATATGTGCTAGTAGTAGGCATTCTTATGTATACTATGTTTTGCACGAGACCTGACATTTGCTTTACAGTGGGAGTAGCTAGTAGATTCCAGTCTAACCCATGGTTGGATCATTGGGTGGCTTTGAAGCTTATTCTCAAGTATCTTCGGAGAATGAGAAACTATATGTTAGTATATTTAGAACATGATCTAATCCCGTTAGGATATACGGATTCTGACTTTCAGGCAGACAAGAATTCTAGGAAATCCACGTCTGGGTCAGTATTCACTCTTGGTGGTGGAGTTGTAGTGTGGAGGAGTATCAAGTAATCTTATATTGCTGATTACACCATGAAAGTCGAATATGTAGCAGCTAAAGAAATGGTATGGCTCAGAAAGTTCTTGAGTGATTTGAAAGTTGTTCAAAACTTGGATAAGCTCATGACACTTTATTGTGATAATAGTGGTGCAGTGGCTAATTCCAAAGAACCAAAAAGCCACAAAAGAGGAAAACATATAGAGAGAAAGTATCATCTCATCAGGGAGATAGTGCAGAGAGGAGATATGACAGTGATGAAGATCGCGTTACAAGATAATCATGCTTATCCATTTACAAAGACCTTAAGGACTAAAGTTTTTAAAGGTCACCTAGAGGGTCTGGGATTACGAGACATGTCTCACATGCTGTAGTGCAAGTGAGAGATTGTTAGGATTTATGCCCTAAAGTTTATAATATGTAAATGTTATAAATTCAATAACAAAAGTAGTTATTTCATTCAAATATATTAATTCATTCGCTTATATTATATATGCAAACATTTAAGATTGCTAGATGTAATTTTAAACTGAGTATATGAATGTCATATACAGAGGAATTCAATTTGAGACATGCAATCTAAATAGTCCGTAGAAAGCAAATAAAGCTGGGTATTTTATTTATGGTTAATCTACAGTTGCGGTCCATTCTGTATTGTACGGTGGTCTTATCATAGACTACTCATATGGTGTTATGAGAATGCATGCACCTTATATGATATGATCATATAGGACTGAGCCACAATCTATATGAATCTGTTATTAAGATCCGTTAGTTGAAAAGATTCATATATATCGACTAATGATGGCTATATATGGGTGATCTAAATCTTAAGTGTCTTACGGACTTCTTCAGGTTAGATCGTGGTTTTTTATTTACCATGGGTGAGATCAGAATATCATTCTCGGTCAATATTTCTGTATCTTAGAATCACGGTTTAGCTTGTGGTTGAGAAAGTATGTGCACAATAATGTGAAACAAATATATCACGCTGTGAATGGGTTGTTAATCCGTTATTACCAAATTTTTCGGATCAGTCAATATTACAAAAATAACCCTAATTCTCCAAACAACAAAATCAAGTATAAAATGCGGAAATTAAAGAATACTTGATTTTTACGTGAAAACTTCAACAAGGAAAAACCACGGGCTATTATGTGCGCCATACATGGTCACCGAAATCCACTATATGAAATGACAGTTACACCCTCAAGTGATTCTCGGACTCTCACCCTAGATAACCTCAGGCTATGAACACTACCACTCGCCACTCGCCACTCTTGTTTCAATCTCTAGTGATATCCTTTAATACAATACTCTTGGCGTGAGCACCCCTTAATCTACCTGCATGCCCTTTACAGTGGCACTTGAACAATTGCTTGAGCACTAAGTCACCTTAGTTGCACAAGATTTACTTCTCAATGAAGAGATCAATAAAAACCTATATGAATATGCAGTGATATTCAATTATGCAAATAATGCTAGGTTACACTAAATGCTTATCTAGGATTAAATGATGACAATAAAATCAATCATAGATATCAAAATAGCTATATGTCATGGCATACAACTTAGCTATATAAAGGATAACCAATCCTAGATACAATAGTTATCACAAACAATCTCAATCATTTTAATGAGATTAATTTAGCTAGATGTTATATAAACATGAAAACCTAGCTATCACAAATAACCCAATCCATCAACATATGATCTCAATCTTGTATATAGAAATTAATCTAAAAGCATACAAATTATAAATGAGATAAATAGCTAAGTAAAAACATTAAGATTAGATGAAATTAGTGTTCAACTTACCATATCATGTGTGTTGAAGAAGACCCATGCATTAGCACATACTAGATGATCATAGATAATGCTTAGATGATGATTTATGCATATGGAAAAGGGTTAGTGTAATCAAAGATGAGTTCTTGAATGATTTTCTCTCCTGAAAAATATTCTAAGTTAAAAAAATGATTTTGAACTCATTTTTTCGACCTAAGAGATATAGGCATATATATAGGGTGTCAAAATGAAACTACTGCGTTTTGATAAAAACGTTCGTCGCTATTTGTCTCGTAGCAACAACTCGCAGCGACACCATATAACCTTCTATGTCGCTATTTGGTCTCGTAGCAACAACAAACAATGACACCATATAATCTTCTATGTCGCTATTTATTCTCGTAGCGACAACTCGCAGCGACACCATACCTAATTGATTTTCAGGAATAAATCTCTGTCATTACTTGGTTGCCACAGCGAAAGTGTGCAAAATGGTAAATGCATCCTAATGCCTAGAATGACATGGCAATTATCAATCAAGATGCAATCAATTGAAACATGCATGAAAAGAATTCACTAACATGAATGCACATACATAAACACACAACATACAAGAAGTATAGATATGCATGAGTTGTGTGTGTGTGTGTGCAACTAAGATCTCTTCAATGTAAGTAAGCACAAGTGATTTACCTTTGAAGTGATTATCATCTTGAGGTCTTGAGAGGGCCTTTGTTGTGCTTGATCACCAATAATTATGCGTCCAAGCTACCCTTACAATTCAAACCCCGTGTGTGTCTAGCACAATAGCCCGTGAGTTTTGCCCAGTTGGAGGGTTTCTCACGTAAATCAATCATCGTGCAATTTATTGTTTTCCACACTTAAATTTCATTGATTGTATTTGTTTAATTTGGGTGATTTTTTGAATATTGACTAATCAAGAAAAAGTTGGTAATCAACTTGATTAAAACCTACTCACCCCACCCCCACCCTCACCCCCGAGTAATTTAGACACATAATATAAATTTTCAAGGTGAAAGTCTTCATTCCACACTGTAACATGGCTACAGCCATCTCCTTGTTTAGGAAAGGCTTGCTACACGACTCAGACATTTACAAGGAACAAACTAAGTATCTGTGTCGAACCATGGAGGGTGTCCTCAGCTAAGGCTTGGGCCAAGATCAAATGAAAGGTGGATGAAGGGAACTACAACCATCGACAGATAATGAGGACAACATGGACGATAGTTGAACCAACTGTGCAACTCAACTTAAACCAGGGGAATAATATTACAAGATAAGCATGAGTGATTCAACTAGACCAAACTCCTCACCAGATCTACATCGATCAAATCTCTATTCAACTCGACCTTCCTAAAGTCTAACCAACAGATAGAATCAATATGGTCTATGTCGAATCAATTTCTAGTTGTAATCATCCATTCAAGATCAATTTTTTAATGGTTTTGTATTTGATCCATATTGATCCATATTATACTTTACTACAAATTATATCCAACACTACTTGTTTACGGTTGCCACAATTATTCGAAACACAACTATCAAAATAGTGACTTGACAAGAGCAAAACACTTAACTTGACTCGACAAACACGGATGCCTCTGGATATTTCACTTCTCAACATACACAAATCATATTAGAATGCATGCCCAATGTAAAGTTTGTTCGACATGATGCACTCGACTCACCAACAAGCAGTTTTGAAGATGAGATCCTTATGGATCGCCCTAAAATCTTTGTCTCCTCAAGTTTTCTCTTTCTAAGAAACCTCTCAACTATATGAAATAAAGTTGAGTCATGAAAAGGAGAGTCTTCTTTTAAACTTAGAAATTTCACTTGGAATGACATGTCAATACCCTAATGGTTAGCATGCTTCTCAAAAACCATCACGAAAATTTTGAAAAAACTCTCTATTCTCGAAAATCGTGTCATGATGTTGGTGACGTACTGATGTATTAGTCATATCACCCCATCTCTTAAGAAGCCAATTTGGGGCTCCAAAACCCAGGTCGAGACTAAGACCATCATGTAATATATATCGATGTTTCGATACGACATTCAACTACTTGTCGACACAGGTAGTCGAAGTCACTCCCATAAAAGTTGTACGTCGAATCAGCATTGTCCACTCATCAGTCAACCATGTCGAGAGTTCCTCTCGCCCGCTAAGCTCCATCTTTTGTTCTGCAATGCATCTATGATCGATGCGACCTTAAGTTTCGCATCGACATGAACAATCGAATCCACTCTCTAGTGAATGCATTCACATAAGGAATGGGGACTAACTATAGTGGTAAAAAATCTTCCTAAAGCCCAATGTTATTTTATGCCAAAGATCCAAGGTTGATCTAGCCCAATAAGGCCCGTTTCGTTCATAACTCGGACTGCGGGTCGGGATAGCCCATCAGGGCCCAACCAAAGGTCATCAACTTGAATAACAACCAAGACACTGACCTAGTCAAAATTAACCAGGTCAGTGAAGCCAACTGCTAGGATATTTGAGATATCCTCCCCCTTAATCTTGGGTGTAACGTCCCAAAGATCTCGTGGAGCTCAACCACATCTGGCAGATCTCACTCAAACACCTATAAATATCAGCCCCTCATTCAGAAAGGGGACTGACTTCTCTCCTCTCAAAATCATACTAAAGCTAAGCTCTTCTTTACTTTAAAGGAAAATATTTAGCAGCTCGAGTATTTGACTAGACGCGTTCCAGTTCCAGCCTCGTCTCAACCCAACATGCTTAAGGACTCTCACTTCCCTTAGCTCAGTCAACCCAATACGCACGAGACAACAACCACCAACTCAGTCATCTCAGCCTAGTTGATCTGACACACCCGATACGATACCCACACATTGGTTTGGTTTGCTTATTTTATTGTTTACTTCGTTTTGCTTCACCTCTCTCTCGAGTCACTAACCTAATCAGCTAAGCATTGGAAAGTCTCTCCAAAGGACCACCCTTGATTCGACTCGACCATTGCTCTGTCTCTTCGTTTAATTTCGCAAGTTATCGGTGCCTACCATCTACTACAAATTTAATTACAGATTCGAGCATCTACCATCAGGCCAGAGTTACTTCTACTTTTAAATGAAATCCATACATTAGACTGATAAATAAATAAATTCACGCATCAGAGGTCTCTTAACTTTTTTAGACAGATTATTATAACAAGCAACCATATTGTAGTTGTCTATATTTATAGTAATTATATCATCTAAATTAGTCATTTTGGTTGCAATCCTTTGCGTTTTGGCAACAAAGATTATATATTCATTCAGATATGCTACATTAGGTAGAAAAGGGAGGCCAATATTCGGCAAGCAATGCTTTGATTCTTTTGAATAAAAAAGGAGACAAGTTCATTTCTAACCATTTAGAACATCGAGTAATCGTTTATAACCTACTTTCAAATTTTAATTGTTTATAGCCTACTTTTTGTGCTATTACTGCAATGCCCCTATATAAAAGCCCCCATCTAAAAAAAAAAACCTTCTCTCCACTCTTCTTCTCTTCCACGACCTCCCTTCTTCTCCTCTTTCTTCTTTCTCTTCTTCTTCCATTTTTAACTTCAAAAAAACTTTGATTCCGACTTTTACAAAATCAATTGGAATGGAAGTTTTATTTCAACTTTGATTCCGACTTTTACAAAACTTTGATTCCGACTTTGATTCCGACTCTTCCGATTTTAGGGAGATTGCTTAGGGAAGTTTTTGAGAAAATCAATAGGATTAGCTCTTGAAGTGGTTAATGTGTGTAAAATCTTTAAGTTTTTGCATTATTTTTTATAATTATAGTTTATATAAACATGGGTTTTGTGATATTGTAAAAAATTGGGTTGGATTTGGTAAGATCCATGAATTTTTCACGGAATCGGAAATTTCCAGAAGGTTTCACGAAATGTTGAAAAAACCCAAAGGTTTCACGTTTTCAATTTCGTGAAACCTTTGGGTTTTTTCAACATTTCGTGAAACCTTCTGGAAATTTTCAATTCCGTGAAAAATTCATAGATCTTACCAAATCCAACCTAAATTTTTACAATAACACAACCATAACCAAGTTTACTTGTTGATCTCAGTTTCCAGGACAAAATATTTTGTAAAAGTCAAAATCAAAGCTTCGTTGAATTTGAAAATGGAGGAAGAAGAAGAGAAAGAAGGAAAGAGGAGAAGAACATGTCTCCTGGAAGAGAAGATAAATAAAAGAAAAAAAAATTAAAAATTTTAAAAAATTATGTTAGTGGGGGTATTTGTGTAATTTTGGCTAGGGATTGAAAGAATTTATTACAAAATGGTTATAAACAATTAAAATATGAAACAAGGCTACAAACAATTTTTCAATAATTTATTCAGCTATAAACACCAATTTTCACATAAAAAAGAGAGATTGCATTTCTTTTACACTCGATGTTGGTATGAAACATGACATATGTATATTAAAATAAATGGGGCAGTATCTTTTAGGTAAGATTGAAAAATATATGTCTTATTTAATATATTATAGTACATCAAACTTGATCTTTACGTTTACTTATAATCATTGAAATATATATATATATATAAATATAACATGGAACTGATGTGGGACCCCATGCTATAATTTTGTTTTGATAGCCTTTTTTCCTCTCACTGAATTTGACCACCCATTAACCCATTTGCAGTTTTGTTCTTTAGTGATTCCCTTAGAAAGTTATTTTTTAAAGTGATTTTTAAACTTATCAAGTCACGCGGGTAATAAAATAGACTTTTTAACCTTTAATTATATCATAGGCATATTTTTAAAAAAAAAAATTAAAAAAAATTGAGTTTTAATTGCATAAAAGAAAGTGTTTTTGACATAAATACTCTTAAGCCATAAGACACAAATTTTACTTATTAAATCTCTCACTTTTTTTTTCAAACCTTTGGTGGATACTTAATTTCCATTTGATCGAGATTTATTTACTCTGGTCAAGATTTATTAAGTGTCACACTTTTTGTTTTCAAGCTTTTGGTCTAGATCTTTTTTTTTTTTTTTTTAATCTAAAGACAGCTGAATTGTCCTGAATTTGAAGATCGAATAGAGAACAAAAACTAAAACTAAATGACATGGTTTTTTTTTTCTTTCTCAAATCTAAATATAGTGTCAATTTGTTTGTTTTTCAGGGTAAATTTGTTTGAAAACTAATAATTTGACATTTATATCCTTATTGCCTATTAATTATATATTTTAATTTGATATGATACAAAATACTAAATAAAAATAATTCAACAAATCCTAAACTATTTTTATGTAACATTCCTAAGATTTTTTCATGATTAAAATATGGTAAATAATTGTTTTAAAAAAAGATATGATAAATAATGATTTAGTGTGATTATAAAAAAAAAAAAATAGAAAAGATTCAATAATGGAGTTGATATGGAGTTGAGAGTGACGACGTGATTAATGTTTTGTGTTTTTTTTTTTTTTTATATAAAAAAAAAAATTGTTTATCATAAGTAATAGGTTAAAAGAAATAAATTTTTAAAATATAAAATTATGATAAAATTGGAAATAAGTTATCTGTGTGAGGATAATCTTTGTAGAAAATATATTAAATGCAATCCAATGATTTGAAATTAAGTGAAAATTTAAGATTTTTTACTTTTTATTTTAGGTTATTTTTTGATATTTTGAAGTTGTTTTAGTGTCAATTTTAAGTAGAGATGTATTAAGTCCTTTTTTTTTTTTTATTTTTTTTATTTCAAGCCTATGAGATCCTTTTAGATTAAGTACAAGCATATATGTATGTTTCATTACTTTGTTAATAAACTTAGGGGGTGTATTCAATTTGGATTTCAAAAAACTTTTAAAACTTTTGTAAGTTGATGACTTTTGTAGAGTTCATGGACTTTTATAGACCTTATAGAATTATGAAAAACTTTAATAGATATTTATAGACTTTCATTGACTTTTAAATAATTCGTTGTAACAAAATTATATTTCTCATGTAAATAAAAATATTTTCTCAAAAGAATAAAGAACAAAATCATCGTTAATGTCTATGATTGATAAAAGTATTCATGCCTATATACGTGATTTTAATTATTATTTTTAATTTTTTTTAGTAAATTATGCATCATAAAGAAAATCATGCACTTAAAAGTTTTTATAATTAGTCCAAATCCATGTGTAAAATATAATTAGTCAAATTTTTATTTGTTTTGTTATATAATCATTCTAAATATTATAATTTTTCTTTTAAAATTAAGGTAGCCAACTGAAAATAGTATTAACATTTACATATCTCTACAAAATTATGACAATGAGTATAAAAAATCTACCTGTGATTTAAAAGTTAATTTAGGCTCAACAATCTATTAGAGAAGTTTTAACAAGTAGTGTGATAACATTAGGCTGGCTTGAAATTAGCCTTTGGTCCAACCCAGTGATGGATTTCAATTGCCAAGTGTGCCTTATTAAACTTCAATCGGATAAAGGCATAAAGCTTCACCAGATATATTCTAATTTCCAATTGTTCAGATTAAGGAAATTGAGTAATTCTATTGTGTATTCAGGGAGACAGAACACAACATAAATTAGGGATGAAAAAAATCTCTGAGGAATACTTAAAACGGGGCTTGCATCAAAAAGGGTCAAATGTTTTTACCCAGTTTTGTAATCGAGTCAGGTATGAATCAAATCATTATGTTCTGTCTACCCCCATTTAACCCGGTATTTATGTAATTATTTTTAAAATTATAAAAAATATAAAACGAAAAACAAAACTCCAATCTTTTATGCAAAATTGTATTTTATGTTTGAATTTAAGATTTATTACATTTATTTATGATTTTTTTTTAAAAAAAAATCAAACTTATCAATGATGAAATCCGGATCAACAACACCAACAATCTCACTAAAACTATTTTGTTAAAAATTCATTAAACAATATCGTTAATTGATTATTGTATTAGTTTTATTATACGATGAAGCATCACGCATTCACACCACATTAGGATGGTGCGTTTGTTACATGGGATTGGATTAATCTTAATCCAATCCCATGTTTGTGGTCTATACGGGATTGGATTTCTCCAATCCCGTGTAGACTAGTTATCCCACTGTGGTGGGACTACACAACAGTTGGGACAACTTTTGTATTGGCTGTTTTTTTTTTTTAATTAAATTTTTTATATATAATATAATATTTATTTAATTTATTTTAAAAATTAATTTAATATAATTTATTCTTTTTAATATTAATATATTTTATTCTATCATTTTAAAAAAATTAATATCAATTAAAAAATAAATGTTATTTTATTTCTAATTAATTTTATTTGTTTTTGAAAAATAATTTAAATAATTTTTTAAACCAAATTAAATTTAAAATAATTTTATTTATTTAAAAATTAATTTTATATAATTTTATACCGACCTTTCCCAAAAGACAATTATTTTTATCTAATCACATGTTATACTAAACAAGAAACATTATTATTTTAGTTCAATCCCTACACCAAACATATCACAGTACTAATTTAGTCCAATCATATTATATTCAATCCCATAAAAATTGTCTAATCATATCCAATCCAATCCAATCTCGCGCACCAAATGCATCCTTTATATTACAATTTACTAACTAATCTAGAAGTCAAAATAATAATTAAAAAAAAAACAACCAAGTCAATAAATATACAATTAAATTTCAATCAAAACAACACCAACAAGAAATTCAATAAACAATATCTTACTTTTGTAAAATTACAATTAGATTAACTAATAAGTAGATTATCCCTAAATTTTATAAACTAAAAATTATAATAATACCTAAAATTTTAAAAATAAGTAAAATATTTGAATCCATAATACTTTCCAAAATATTTGTCTCTTGCTTTGATTCAAAAAGAAAAATTAATATTTAATTTTTTTCTTACTAATTTAATTTTTTTTTTTAGGAAGGGTAGAGTGGACTTGAGCCCACCCTAGCCTTTGCCAAGGTACATCCCTAAGCATCGGTTGATGATCGACGTTTATATTTCGATGGTCAAATAAGTAAACATTTTTAGAGAGAAAGAGAGTTTCGTTGTGCAAAAAGAATGCATATCTTGTTCTTGGAGAGTATTTTTATTTATAGGGAATGGTTGATGTATTGTTGTGGGTTCGAGTCATTCTTTTCCCAAAAATCCTGAATTTAAGTGATATTTCAATAATAATAATAAGGGTAGTGTTAACTAATGCCCTTTCACTAAATAATAACCACGTTTTTCCATTAAAAGAAATAAAAATACATATCAATTAATGTATTTATTGTTTTATTATAATAAATACAGTGTTTTTATTTCATTTAATGGAAATAAAGTCGTTGTTATCATATGTCCAAACTCCAAAGAGGGATTTGGATCCTCTTTTAACCTAAACTTTTAAGAATCTGGAGACACGTGACACTTAAGAAATTGAATGGTCTTGATTTAATTTTATTTATATTTCCTTTTTAGCTCACTCCAAATGACATCTTTTCACACACTTCATCTCAAAATCTCAAACTCCTTTGATATTGACCATATTTACATGGAGACACGCTTATACGTGACTTTGATTATAACCTGGTTGAGTAGTGATTTTTGCATTTTATTATTTTTAATTAACATAAATGAAGCCTGTTTGATTTATTTTAGTCTAGTTTAGTTGCTTTGAAAATGGAGGTAAAAATAAATGAAATATTTCGTCTTTAATTGCATAACCAGTGGAGAATTGTTTTATTTTATATTATTTTCTAGTTTAACTTTTTTTTTTTTTTTTTTTTAGATCGCTAATATTTATATATATTTTTAATGATAATTTTTGTTCATTTTATTTTATTTGTGAAATTTGTTAAGAATAAATGTGCTCTTGTTTTTTTATTTAGAAAAATAGAATATATATTTGGTGGTTGATGATTTTCCAGGAGTTTTACGTTTTTCTTCTAAAGTAAAAGTATTTCTATTAAAAAAAAAAAAAAAATCGTTTAAATACTTTGGGAGAAATGAAAGACAAATTGTGAGATTTTTTTATAACTAAAAGTCATTAAAAGTCATAGACATTTTGAATACTTCCTAACTTTTATAGACTAAAAAGTATTGATTGAATTCCTCATGACTTTATGCGTTTGGTGCATGGGATTGGAATGGATTGGAATATTGGATTTGACAATTTTTATGGGATTGGATTAGATTGGATTGGCTTGAACTGGACAAAATTAGTACTGTAATTTGTTTAGTGCAATACGGATTGGACTAAAATAATATTATCTCTTGTTTGGTATAACATGGTTTTTGATAAAAAAAAAAAAATGAAAAAAATTGTTTTTTTTTTTTTTAAGAGGTGAGTATAAAATTACATTAAATTAATTTAAAAATAAATAAATCATTTAATCAATTCAAAGAAAATAAAAATGAAATTATTTTGGTTAAAAATTTATTAAATTATTTTAAAAAATTAATTTGAAATAAAATAACATTTAATTGAAATTGAAATTAATTTTTTTAAAATATTAGAATAAAATAACATATATTAAATTAATTTTTAAATTAGATTAATAAATTTAATACTTTAAATATAAATAATATAATTTAAAAAAATAATAAAAGAACAATAAACTAAGAACAATAAACTGGTAGCCAAAAAAGTAAAATAAATAAATAAATAACACAATGCTGTGTCTAGGCGTCCAGCCAATATATATGTGTATATATATATATAGAGAGAGAGAGAGAGAGAGAGAGAGAGAGAGAGAGAGAGAGAGAGAGAGAGAGAGAGAGAGAGAGAGAACAATAAACTGGCAGCCAAAAAAGTAAAATAAATAAATAAATAACACAATGCTGTGTCCAGGCATCCAGCCTATATATATATATAGAGAGAGAGAGACTCTCTCATAAGGGATCCCTTATTTTAATTTCGATAAGGACCTTAATGGAAATATATCAATTTTAAAGAATTTTGATCTGAATTTTTTTTGTAGATGATGAGTTCATTGAAATCTACATATGAACAAAATTTGAGAATTTTTCGAATACTAAAACTATTTTTCTTAAATTTTCCTATATTGCGCCTATTTTCTGATGCCTTCATATTTAACAAAATTTGCATAAATAGTTATAATGTTCGGAAATTTCTCAAATTTTGTTCATATGTAAATTTAATTAAACTCATCATCCACAAAAAAAAAAAAAAAAAGATTAAAATTCATTAAAATCGATGTGTTTTCATCATGGTTCTTACCGAAATTAAAATAAGAGATCCCTCATGAGAGACTCACTCTATATATATATATATATGTTTTTAATGCTTGAGACTAAAATAGTCCACGCTTTTGTGGCGGGACTAAATCCACAATAGTATTACTTTTTTTTTTTTTTTTTT
This sequence comes from Acer campestre, assembly GCA_954870605.1. Lineage (NCBI taxonomy): Eukaryota > Viridiplantae > Streptophyta > Magnoliopsida > Sapindales > Sapindaceae > Acer > Acer campestre. The sequence goes on along the minus strand of OX940802.1, from coordinate 14,871,209 downwards.
TTGAAAAAGCCCAAATAGGGGTCAAAAAATAAGTCAAAACCAGACAAAGTTGGGAACAAAAAAACAAGCTAAACGAGGAAACACAAAGAAAACTGTTGACGGCGGATTTTGGTATTTGACCGGTCAACGATTTCTAGTTTGTAAGTGTAACTCAAACATGTAATAAAGCGGGAGAGAAAAGAAATTAAACAGAGATTACGTGGTAAAACTCCGGTGATCGGAGAAACATCCACGGGAGATTGCCTAAGCAACCTAGCCAAATTCACTATAATGAACTTTATAATTACACACTCTATTCTCTCTCTCTCTAATTTTCGCCGCCCCCTGCTTATGCTTTGCAGGGGTATTTATACAAGGTTCCCCTAGGGTTTTTGTGCGTGATATACAAGTTTTAGGAGTCCTCAATCTCCTTTGTGATTCTCTCCTTTATTGTGACGGATTCTGAATCTGTTTTGGACTCTGGACAACTGTTGAGGAGATCTCTTTGATTCCTTATGTGACTCTACTTCCCGGTAATTGATTCGCGGATTTGTAGGCGATTCGTGTCAATTGTATTGGTGCACAGGTGGCACAAGGATCTCACCAGGTCTTCCTTTTGTGCCGAGTGAGTGTAGTCGGGATATTCTCATTGTGCCGAGTAAATGTAGTCGGGACCTCCCTTCACTCGGAAAGCCCAGTACTATTCGCTACTTGTTGCCATATTCCTTAATTCAGCCTCGGGCAATCCCTCACTTCTGATCGGTCTCGTTGCTAATAGCTTGCTCGTATGAATGTTGATCCGCTGACGTGTCATCTGTTTGTGAATTTTACCTACAACAAAAACAAAGAAATCGAACAGAGACCACCACAAACCCAAAATTAACTCCTTTGTTTGGACTCCACCATAGCTCTGATACACATCGACGCATTGTCCTTCCACACAACCAAATCAGTTATACCCAATGCCTCATTAGCAAGTTCCAATGCTACCTTATTAACCTTGGTGGAGACAAATTGAAAGGCCACAGTTCTCACAACATAAGTAAAATTCTAGATTGCCTCCAAGATACCACCGTAACTGGCCTCCGAGATACCACCAATCTCAATTTGCTTTATCACAGTTTCCGAATTGGTTTCCAACAATTAAACCCATTTCTTTGCCAATACTAAGCCCCTTATGAACCGTCATAGCCTTGGCACAATCCAAATCATAATTTGCCTCACAACCCTGAGCACTGCACCACAAGACTTTGCCCCCCTCATCCCTCACGATAATGTCGTAACCAATTCGGCTCCTCCTTTTATCCACCCTAACATCATAGTTCATTTTCAGCCTACCCTGATTCGGTGGACTCCAACGATCGTCCACCTCCACCATAAAGCTTGTAATTTGTAAATGTGAATTGAACATTAAAAAAAAAAAAAAAAAAAAAAAAAAAAAAAAAAAAAAGTAGTTTATTCATTCAAATTGTCTCATACATTTATTTATATCATGTGTACTTAACATCCAAGATTGCCGGATGTAATCTCTAATTGAGTATATGAGTGTCATATACAGAGGTATTCAGTTTGAGATGAGCAATCTAAAGAGTCCGTAGATAGTAAATAGAGTTGGGTACTTTATTTGTAATCAATCTACAGCTGCAGTCCATTTTGTAATGTACGATAGTCTTAACCTAGATTATTCATATGGTGATATGAGAATGGAGGCACCTTATATGATGTGATCATATAGAACTGGGCTATGATCTATATGAATCTCTCACCAAGATCCGTTACAAGATGAGATTCATATATATCAACAAATGATGGCTATATATATGTGATCTTAATCCTGAGTGTCTTATTAACTCCTTTAAGTTAGATCGTGGTTTTTGATATATCATGGGTGAGATCGGAGTTGCATTCCCGGTCAATAACTCCATATGTTGGAATCGCAGTTTGGTTTATGGCTGGGAAGGTTTGCACACAATAATGGAATCCACTCCTTGTGAGAAGTAGATAGTAGTTCCTTTAAGGGTTGATTTGGGGCTTGAACAATATGAGGGCTCTCTTAATTCCGTAAGGAATGTATGATTTATTGTTCATTAGAGAATCAATGGTACTTAATGGAAAGATATAATTAGAGGGGTATAACGGATATTATGACCCAACTCTAGTTATGACCCAACTCTAATTACGGACTACTTGTGGAGGATTATACCATATGTAATAGCTATATTGATGGACACTAAGAGTTATTGGTTTGTGTAAAAACGTCTACATTAGAGAGAGTGCAATAACACTGAAAGAGTATTAATTAAAGAGTTTAATTAGTTATTTCTAAGGAGTATTGGAGCTCAAAATACTGTGGGTTCATTGGGTCCATTAGGTCCCCTTGCTAGCCCGATTGATTAAGGTAACAAGGGTCACAGTTAATTAATTGGATTGTACAATTAATTGTGTTACGAAAGTGACACGTGTCTATTCAGGAATTAATTGAATAATGAGATTATTTAATGAATGAATACTAATGATTATGTTAATTAAATAATTAGATTATTTAATTGCGTAATTAATCATTAGATGGAGGGTGTTGATTGATATTTAATTTTGAATGAAGAAAAGATAATTTGATTATTTTATTTTCATTAAATTAAATATTTAAATTTGAATTTAAAAGAGTTTGAATTCAAATCAAATCAAATAAATTAATATTAATTAATATCTTTTAAGATATCTATCTTTAAAGATATTAGATATCTTAAAAGATTTAATTAATTAGTTTATTTTTAATATATATATATGATATGTGTTTTTAAAAGAAAAGTATAATGGATTTTGTATCAGATACAAATACAACACACAACAAAAGAAACTAATTTTGATCAGTACAACACACGCCAAAAAAGAAAGAAAGAAAAAAAATAAATATATATATTTTTATTGTTGTTCTTTACAAGATTAAGGGTGGCCGCACTTCACCATTAAAAGAACAAGTGTTGTCCTTTTGTGTGTTCTTCTCTTCTACCTCCATACAGGTTCCTGAATACCGTGTCGCGCCCACACGCTGTTGCCAGTTCTGAGAGATTGCAAGGAAGATCAAGTGGCTCAAATCAAGAGTAGATCGTATTAAAGTGAAGGAGCCTCCTACGTAGGTATGAAGAAAATTATTTCTTCTCTTCCTTCTTTATTGTTTTCGATTATTACTGTACAAATAGGTTTACTTGATGATTGCATTTAAAAATTTTAAAAACATTTCTGTTGCGCAATCTGTAACCCTGGGTTCCTACACTCCCTTCTTCTATCTCCCACAATAGATCTCTTCTCCTTACTAAAACTAGCTCTTCGAAACTCATCAGCATAATTCCTACACCACCAAACCACCTCATTCACATCAAAATTTCTTCCATTATGCATCCAATCATTTTGAGCACACCAAACCTTCCACCTAATGATACAAAATAACTCCATCTCAATTTGAGATAGCCGTTTAGAGTAGAAATCCAGAAGGTCAATAACATTCTTAAAATAAGTTTTATAGAACTTACCATTTGGAAGCCATCCCACATGAGCATATTTCAGTTTGGAACAATCCCAAAGAGCATGAAGAGTGGATTCACTACTCTTCCCACAAATCTGGCAGATATCATCACATTTGATGCCCCTTCTACTCAGATTAACTCTTCTTGGTATCCAATCATAGCATGCTTTCCAAATAAAAATCTTAATCTTCAGGGGAATTTCCATCTTTCATAACCTCCTTCACCAGTCTAACATATTGTTTGAACTAGGTTGACATTGATCAGCACACAACTTCCTTCCAACCTAATACCCGTTTTTAACTGTAAACACCCCACTCTTATAGAAACGCCATACCCTCTGATCCTCCCTATCACTCATACTAGTTGGAATTTGCAAAATTCCATCCACATCGAACTGCACAAAATTATCCTTTAATTTTCATATATCCCATTCCCCCGAAGAAGATAGCAGCTGGTCCACTGTGCAATTTCTATCTAGTTTCTGAGGAGATATAATAATCGAAACATTATCTCTCGGGATCCACTTATCACGATAAACTCAGATACTCTTCCCATTGTCCACCCTACATCTCATACCCTCATCAAGAATCGCCCATCCTCACATCAAGCTATTCCACAAATAGGAACCTTTTTTCGAGCAGGGACATCTAGAAAATTATCTTCATTGAAATAGCATCCTTTTAGAAACAGCAAGGGAGTTGGGGTTCTTTGCAATCCGCCAGCATTGTTTAGCTAGTAATGCCCTATTGAAAGTTCCCAAATCACGAAAACCAAGTCCTCCTTTCGATTTCGGTCTACAAAGCCGATACCACCTACATTAGTGCATCTTCTGATTCTTCTCGTTTCCACCCCACCAAAATCTGGCAGTGAGTCTCTGTATTTTGTCCACAAGACTTCTAGGCAATCTGAACATACTCATAGCATATGATGGAATTTCTTGAACGACAGCTTTTATTAAAATTTCCTTTCCCCTAGTAGATAACATCTTCTCTCTCCACCCTTTGATTCTATACCAAACTCTATCAACAATTTCAGCAAATAGATTTCTTTTATTTCTCCTTGAAAAACAAGGGAGTCCAAGGTACCGCTCATGACACTCAACCAAATTCATTCCCACCAAAGAAGCCAACTTCCTACCCTCCACCAAACCAACTGAAGGGCTGACATAGATAGCAGACTTACCAAAATTGACCACCTGTCCAGAAGCTTTAGAATAATTATGTAACACTCTCTTGATAACCTCACAATTTCTGACATCAACTCTTGTGAATAACATGCTATCATCCACGAAAAATAGATGTGATATTATAGGACCATGTCTATTGGGTTTTAAACCACTAATCTTACCCTTTTCATGCTCTCCTTGAATCAAACTGTACAAACCCTCCGCACATATCTATATGGGATTACTTATCTATATGTGTTTAAAACCACATAGCAGTATTACTTATCTATATGGGATTAGAGAAATCCAATCCATGTTGACCACAAATATGTGGTTGGACTGAGATTAATCTAATCCCAGTTCAATCCCATGCAACAAACACACCTTAAAGGATTAATTTATTTCATCCCACCCTAGCTAAATATGAGAAAGGGATTAAAAATAAGCCCATTCCGTTTCTATCCATATGCCAAACGGGCCCTAAGGTCTACATTAAAATATTAAATGCATTTAAACTTTTAAATTCCAAAAAGTCAAAGTCAGTATAAATAAATTATATTTTGTCCCATTAAATCAAATTATTATATAGGGCAATGACTAGTGTGTGCCCTAAGCTCCTAAGATACACTTTTAAGGAAAAAAAAAAAGTTTTCAGACACAATCGCTTAACGTACACGTGCCTTCCTATCAACTAATTAGAAAGTTATTGATGGAAGTTGTCATCCAATTGATACGTCTTTCCATCAACATATTATTGTCTATTGTCATGCTTCATTCATATTTATATATGTATTGGATCATTTGCTGATTTTTGTTTTCCTGACTTTATTAAAGTATGTGATTGGTTTCGCAATGCTCATCTGTCATGAGATTAGGTAATGTTGAAAAAAGATCAGATCAACAGAGGATCTAAATTCATTTATATATATACATATATATTGATTTCTCACACATTAATGTCTCACACCACATACCCACCAACCTGCCCACCCATCAATTTATTTGTGTAGCGATGATCTTTAAAAAAAAATACTTGGTTGCTTATATTTTACTGTGTTTGAAAAATTCTCAAATTTTATTCATGGGTAGATTTCATTAAACTTATCATCCACAAAAAAAAATTAGATCAAAATTCATAAAAATTAATGGGATTTCATCAAGATTCTTACCGAAATTTAAGTAAAGGATTCTTCACTTGAAAGTTACTATAATGTATAGATAGATAGATGGATAGATAGATAGATAGATAGCATGCACGGCAGGGTGAATGTCCTATATATGTCCATAACCCTCTCTCTCTCTCTCTCTATATATATATATATACATATATATGTATATATACACACACATGGTATATAGTTAATTTCTACCTTTCTTCAGCGAGTCTAAGAGACATCATATATATATATAGTTAATTTCTACCTTTCTTTAACGAGTCTAAGAGACAAGATGATGTTGATTTAGTGGTAATTAAACCCTTCACATTGTATCCAAGAGGTTGTAGATTCAAGTGATTCAAGTCACGTTCTCTTCTCCAATCTCAAAATATTGTAATAATTAAAAAAATAATAAAGTCTAAGAGAGGAAAAATGAATTTCTGATCACTTTATGTTTCATGGGTACGTATATATCATATGTATCTTCGTTTCAGATTTCTGAAAATATAGGTTGATTTTGATCACAAGAAAAATTTAGTCGAAACTCAATAAGTTGATCACAAGGAAAAATGTCGATAAAGAAATGTTTCTTGGAAAGGCAGAAGGAAATTTTTATTGGCATCCTTTAATTTTTAGTTCATAAAAAATTCGAAAATTCAATTTTTTTTTTTTAAAAAAAACTACTTAGAATTAAGTTTTAGGGATAATTATCCCGGTGGCCATCAATTTAATAATACACTATCAAAATGACCACTAAATTAGGAATTGGTTTCAAATGCCCACTTTTGACGAAAAATTTGACACTAATTGTCATTCCATCTAATTCCATATAATTCCATCCAATTCCATCCAAAAAATGACATTTTGGTAAATAAGGGGATGACATTAATTTATTTTTAATGTTTTTGGGAAATCAATTTTTTTTTTTAAACGAATAATTATATTTAGTATGTGTATATATGTAGCATATCTCATATATATGTGTGTGTGTGTGTGTGTGTGTAGCATATCTTATATATATATATATATATATTTACATATTTTCTATTATCAGTTCGTCCTGACAATAAATATATCAGGACGAAGAATGTGAACCACTAGATTTACATACTTTGACTCAAAGTGTATGTATTTGTTAAAACTTCTCCATAATCTATGGTCCACATTATTCGTCCTGATATATTTATTGTCAGGACGAATTGACAATAGAGAGACTATATATATATATATATTGTGTGTGTGTGTGTAGCATATCTCATATATATATATATATATATATATGTGTACCAATAACGAAAGCTTTCAAAAAAATATCTTGTCGAATTAATAGATATTGTCAAAAAAAAAAAAAATGAATTCATGAAATATATATATATATATATGTATATTTGAGAAGATTAAAGCTACAAAATCTAAAAAACAAAGAAGAGACACGTGTATTGATCTAAGTCATTTCTTTTGTTTTTTGAAACGAATAATTATATTTAATGTGTGTATATACGTATAGTATATCTTTTATTTATTTAGTTACACACTAAATATAATTATTCGTTAAAAAAAACAATAAACAAAAGAAAAAATTGATTTCCAAAATAATTTAAAATAAATTAATGCCATCTCCTTATTTACCAAAATGCCAAATTGATTTCTAAAACACATCTAAAATAAATATGTGTGTGTGTGTGTGTACCAATGACGAAAGTTTTTGAAAAAATACATGGTCCTGAATTAATAGATATTGACAAAAAAAACAAAAAAAAAAACCAAATTCATGAAATATATATATATATATATATTTGAGAAGATTAAAACTACAAAATCTAAAAAATAAAGAAGAGACATGTGTATTGATCTAAGTCATTTCTTTTATTTTTTGAAACGAATAATTATGTTTAATATGTGTATATACGTATAGCATACCTCAAATATATATATATATATATATATATTTAGTTACTCATTAAATATAATTATTCGTTTAAAAAAAAACAAAAGAAAAAATTGATTTCCAAAAAACATCTAAAATAAATTAATGTCATCCCTTATTTACCAAAATGCCACTCATTAAAAAAATTGATTTCTAAAAAACATCTAAAATATATTAATGTTACCCCTTTATTTACTAAAATGTCATTTATTAGATGGAATTAGATGGAATGGCAATTAGTGTCACACTTTTCGTCAAAAATGAGAATTTTGAAACCAATTTTCAATCTAGTAGCCATTTTGATAGTGTGTCATCAAATTGATAGCAACCAGGGTAATTATCCCTACTTTTTATTCCAATGAATTATCTTAAAAGACTGGATTCTGGACGATTTTTTATTTTAAAAAAATGTCGACAGTAAAATCTAGCCAATATGAAAGAGTTTCACTCCAACAACAATACAGATACTATATTATAGCTAAATCCTCCTATATTCAAGTAAGTGCTATTAGAGCATCTCCAATGCAATCGTGGCTTGTGAAAAAAAAAAGATGCCACATAGGATAAATAGACGTTCTATTAATAATTGTGTCTCCAATACAACCGTGCATATTTAACTTTAAGCTAACGTGGCAAAAAAAATATTAAACATTGTCAACATGACCGTCTACTTTCAGACGATCTGTTGCATAACTATTTTTTAGGTTGACTTAGCAAACATTTAAAACTGACATTAATTTTTCATATATTTTTGATAAGGAAGTAAAATAAAACATAAAACAGGAAAAAAAAAAAAAAAAATTAACACGTCATTAAAGAAATTGTGTTTTGTATAGAAGTATTGGAGATCAAATTTTGAATTGATTGTTTATAAAGTCTATTTTTATATCAAATTGGAAGCAAGTCTCTTGACATTGTTGCCATGTCAACGATTATTGGTATGTAAACTACTTTTGCATTGAAGATGCTCTTATAGAGAGATGCAAAGTTTTTGCTAACTTGATCGTCGTGGATACATTGTGTAGAGATGACTCCTCTATTTACAGGGGAGGAAGTTTATTTGAATGGACAACACTCAAGTGTTTTTTGTGCCAAGTTGGATTGAGTATCCTTTACGCATTGTTGATGTTCTTAAACACGTGTTGAGTTGGTTGCTTATCATGTCAAATCTCTATCACGTTGGCTAATTATATCACAACGGGCCGAATTAGACGTCCACATGCTTGGGTGAATACATGAGGGATGACAATGAATCGGATTGGGTATGGATACCCCAATATCCATCCCCATATCCGTTTGAAATATATATATATATCTCTATCCCCGCATCCATCCCCATTTCTAAGTGAGCAGGGCGGATTCGGATAATCCGCTAATTAAGATAGAGATATCCATCCCCACTCCATTTATATCCGTATTCGATGAAAATACTTCAAAGTTTTATAGTTTACAAGAGAAAAATTTAACAAGCATATGTAACGGTACATTTTATCCTATTTAAAGAGGAAAAAATGCATCCAATAAAGTTCAAATATAAAAATTAATAATAACTTATATAATTATAATTAAAGTTACATAATAATGTTTTATATTTTTAAAATATTAAAATCTAAAATGAATTCAGATGGGAATGGATATCCATAGACGATATCCATTCCCATCCCCGAAAATAAAATGGATATTAGGATGACATTCATCCCCACTCCGTCCCCGACTTAATAGTATTCATCCCCATTTTAAATGAAACGGATTCTTATGGATATCCATATCCGTGGATAATTTTGCCATCCTTATTTATAGGTGTGATTAGGTTTGTTATACATGCTACATTAAATGCAACATTAAACATTAATTTGTCAAAGCATTTATTGGATTGACAGTTTTTACTCCGAAAATTTGAGAACCTTAAATACGCTTTACACTCAGCATGTTTCATCTTATGCTCATTGTTCGTCGGCTAGTTTAAGCATGTTGACCACTCCCATGGTGATCTATCCCCAGTTATATTCCCTTGGAACCCTCTTTTACCAAGTGGGACTCATTTTGACCTGCTTAAGATGGTACTATAGGAATTTATGCTCTAAAGCTTATAATTTGTAAATATTATAAATTCATTGATAAAAGAAGTAGTTATTTCATTTAATTAACATGACTCATACATTTATATTATATGTGCTAAACATCCAAGATTGCTAGATGTAATCTCAAACTGAGTATATAGATGTCATATATAGATGACTTCATTTTGAGACATGCAATATAAAGAGTTCGTAGAAAGCAAATAAAATTGGGTACTTCATTTATGGTTAATCTACAGTTGTGGTCCATTCCGTAATATACGGTGGTCTTATTATAGACTACTCTTATGGTGATATGAGAATGGAGGCACTTTATATGATATGATCATATAGGACTGGGCCACAATCTATATGAATCTATCACTAAGATCCGTTAATTGAAAAGATTCATATATCTCGACAAATGATAGTTGTATATGGGTGATCTAAATCTTGAGTGTTTTGTTGACTCCTTCAAGTTAGATCGTGTTTCTTGACATACCATGGGTGGGATCGGAGTAGCATTTTCGATCAATAACTCCGTATCTTGGAATCATGGTTCGGCTTGTGGCTAGGAAGGTATGCACAGAATAAAGAAATCCACTCCTTCTTGCAAGAAGTAGATGAGTAGTTCCATTAAGGGTTGATTCGAGACTTGAACAATTAAGAGTGATTTCCTTCTTCTGTAAAGGAATGAAGGATATAACTGTTCATTAGAGAATCAATGGTACTTAAAGAAAAATATATAATTAGAGAGGTATAACGGACTTTATGACCTGGCTCTAATTATGAACTACCTGTGGAGGATCACACTATATGTAATAGCTATATCGATAGACACTGATAATTTGGTTATGTAAAACATCTACAGTTACGAGAGTACAACCTTGAGTTTTTAATGAAATAAATCCGAGGTTAATAATTATGAAATATTAATTAAAGAGTTGAAATTCCCTTAAAGCAATAATGTATATAATACCTAGAGGGGAGGTGAATAGGTATAATCCCAAATTCTTCCAATATTCAAAAATACGGAATATAAGAATGAAATGAATACTTGAAATGATATAGCAATTGTATAGAAAGAATCAATACATGTGAACATCAATATACAAAAAAATCACTACAAGTAAAATATGGAAGATAACAAAAATTTAAAGCGAAAAATGAGACACAATGTTTTTTATGTAGACAGGTTGATACCACAACCACCGGCAAAGCAAATCCACTATACGAAAAGGACTTACACACTCAAAACTATCAACACTATGATATCCACTTCAAGCTATCACCTCATAATCAACCTTCGGGCTAGCGATTCACTAAGTCTACTTCCTATCCAAGGTGTGTCCTACACTTCTAGAAAGCACTCCATATCCAAGGCTCACAAGCCTCTAGGAAGATTTTCTTACTTATCAATCTAGATCAAGAGATCCTAGTCAAGCTCTCCTAGCTCAACTATCTGGAGTACTAAACTCCTTGTTAAGACTTTTGCTTGGCTATCCGGAACTCATTCCTAGCCAAGTCTTCTTGCTCAACACAAAGCTTCACTCACTTTGAAAGAGACTTCAACCTATTACAAGACAATGATTTAAGTGATGCAAATGATGCAAATCACTATCAAATAAAGCTAGATGATCAATCAAGCTCTATGTACATGTTTAAAGACATTCTAGGATATTCTATCAACAAACAATCACAAATGTACCTAGAAATCAAAGCATGTGAATCAATAAGAACAAGATATGAATATTCAATATATCACACAAAAATCTTAGTTCTTAGATCATGAAATTAGACATAGAGAATATCATGAGGCATATCATATATATCATATCTAGAATCAATTTCAAGTTCAATCAAGTTTAGCTAAATATGTTCAAATGAAATCACAAAACTAAAACTCAATAATCAATCAATCATACAAACCTAGCATGTGAACTAATATCATTCTCAATACATTTCATCAATCAAATATGAAGATTAAAAGAGATGATCAAAAATGAAAGTAAGAAGAAAATGTTTCACTTATAAAAATGAACATCGGACTGCAATCAGCTCACAACTAAAAATCATGAAGTCACTTGGCTCTGAAAATGCTTGGGTTTTGTAGCTCTCATCAAGACCAACATTTTTGGCTTTTGAATCAAGTGATTTGGAGTTGAAATGAGAAAGTTATGATTGAAACAAGACAACAAAAATCATGAAGAAATTCTGCACTTCTTTTTCAATTTTCTTCAAGTTTATCAAAAAGATGTTCATATGAAATCACAAAGGATAAACTCGAAAATCAATTGAAAAAGTCTAAAAATGGAATTAAAGACATTCTAAACATTTTTCATCAATCAATAAAGTAGATCCATAAAGTTGATCATAAGAAAAATGTAGAGAAGATGATTACCATACACAAAGATGAACTATGAACTGAAATCAGGTGACTGCATTAAACCTAGACATCTTTTGATTCTAAAAATTCTTAGGACTTGTTCTTCTCTTCAAGACCAACATTTTTGGCTTTTGAATCACTTAATTCAGAGTTGAAATGAGAGAGATATGATCAAAATAAGAAATCAAAAGTTGTGAAGAATTTTGCAGAATTTTCGAATATAAATGGAGAGAAAAGAGATGGATAAGAGAGGGATTCGGTGACCAATCAAAAAGAGTCACGTCACCAGCCACGTGTGGCACACGTGAGCAGAGAGGGACTCTGGCCGTGTGGCACACGTGGTCATCCTTTAGCCGAGCAAGCTCCCTCACGCTCCTCTTCCGTTCTTTAGCCATATTCGGGCATCCGAACTTCGAATTCGAATCTGTTTTCATATTACGAACCATAACTCGCTCATGCACAACGAAGACTACAAAACTTTAACAAAAGGTTGAGAATTCATCTCGAAAAATGATGACGAAGACAACTCAACGAATGATAACATAAAGTAGTGTAACTACGTCGTTTAGACTCGAAACCTAATGAATGAGTAACCGAAATGATCGGGACTCAATAAAGAATTAAATAAGATCATGTTCAAGTCCAAAATATAAGAAACACAAACAAATAAATACTATGCAACACAAGCATACTATATCTAAGCGATAGTGAGAAAAACATGCAAATCTATAAGATTGTCAACAATGAGATAAATACATGTGCATACTAAATGTGTGTGAAAGTGTTATACCAAATGTTTGAACCACGATTTAGGGACACACATGTATGAATTGTGTGTGTGCGTGCTTACGCCTTGCAAGAGGAAGAAGAATCTTGATACCTTAGCATCCAAGTACGCAATGTTCCTCTTGAAGACGAAATTTGCACAAGATGTTGCTTCTTCACCTTTAAAGCTTCTTTCTTCCAAGAATCCCCTAAGCAACAACTAATAAAAATATAGAGAGTTTTGCAATGGAATCAAGCCAATACAAATAAAGGATCTTACAATCTCCCCATTTGGCTATTCTATGGCAAAACCTCATCCTCACCAAACATTGTTCACTCCAATAAACTCACTGTTGATAGCATTCTCTCATCCTCACATTACAAAAAGATCCCTAGACTAAAAGATCTTCAAGTCTTCTTGAGTCTTCAAAAATCCCTTCTTTGAACTTCAAGGAACCTATGAGAAAAGAATCAAACTAGCAAGAGATCTTCTTCCAAAGAAGAATGGTGAGTTATTACCACAAAAACAAATAACAAAACTTCCCTTATCTCTTACAAACAAATGCATTATCTCAAGATTATGAATATTTCCACATTAAAAGCTCTCCTTTAGATCCTTAACACAATAAGGCAAGAATTTTTTTCTCCCCCTTAGGACAAGAATTCTCCCTCTTAAGATAAAGTCTCCAATAAGCACAAAAAGGTACAAAACTCACACAATTGAAACATTTCTTCAAATTGAACATGGTGAGGTTTCTCTCCCTTTTTGTCAAGGAATAGACAAAGGGCATAAGAGATAAAGAACGAGATATTAAGCAAACAAATTGTATAGAAAGCGTAGTTGAATAAACTAAAGCCCCCCCTTAACATATGCTCCACATATCACTAAGTAGATTTGTTCACAAGGGACTCACACATTCACATATTCAAGCAATAAGAGAAAATATTTCATCACTTTTCAAAGTACAAGAGAGAATCGTAGATTTTCATTAATCTCCCAAAAAATATTCTCACATTGCTAATGAATTATGCACATAAGCAAAATATGTGTGTGTGTGTGTGTGTGTGTGTGTGTGTGTGTGTGTGTGTGTGTGTGAATGCTTCTCACATATATAGAAGGAGTAATTGTGATATCAACATGCAAACAATTTCCACACATATCCAACTAAAGTGTTTCCAAAAATAGGTAAAACCGATATTCATCCGTGTTTTTGCTTTAAAAGAAAAGTTATCAACATGTGAGCGTGTGTATGCATGTAGCTCGTTTTCCTCTTTCTATTTGTCAACCCGAGCTTTTCACAATTCTCAACTATACACCATTAAGCCTTTTGTTTTTCATTTCTTTTAGGCTTAGAATCAAAGATTTTTTTTTTTTTTTTAATGATTCTTTTCAACACTTCTTTGATTTTTCTAACAAAAACATATACACCTCTTGGCGGCTTTCACTCATCACAAAGGCGTAGCCTTTTCCAACATTGAACAACTTCACAACCAATATGTGTAGCCCTTTCTAAGAGAGTGCTCGTTGAATACTATGTAGTGCCGAAGCAAAATGGATACATATCATAGGTCATTTATCATGTACTAAGCAATAAGCTTCAAGATGCATCCATAATCTACATACTTTCAACCACATATACTCAAAACTAAAACAGATAAGAGAAGCATTTGTGCACTTTTTCAAAAAAAAAAAAATCAAGCTCAAGTGCATGATCTAGAAACAATACAAGTTATTTGTTTAAGATTATTACTTCTCAGATGAGTAGCTCTCAAAGATATTGATATACAAATAAAGTTTTGCTCATCAAGCCACTCACAATCACACAAGCATATCAATCAATACAAATCATGCCAATGGACATTCTAAGAGTTTTAAATCTCTCTTTGTCCAAGGGCTTGGTGAACAAGTCTGCAAGTTGATTTTTAGTAGGCATATGCTCTAGAGTAACAATAGAATGTTCAACTAGATCTCTAATGAAATGATGCATAATATCAATGTGCTTTATGCATGAGTGTTGAACCAGATTTTTAGAGATGTTAATGGCATTTAAGTTATCACAATAAAGTGACATTTTTTCCTTGTTCTATCTCATAATCCAAAGTAATTGTATGCAAACATTTCCGGCCGCAATCATACATACAATAACATATATCATGATTAAGATCAATATGAATAATTATCACTAAAAGATCTTAAACGAGCAAATGTCAATGAGAACCATAAGAACACTAAAATAGTTCTCTAATATGACATGCTTCATGAAACAACGCAAACAATGAGTTGAGAGATGAAAATTCAAGTAAGCAAGCAATGTGATATAGAGATAACTTTGCAAGCTATTTTTCATCAAATGTAAAGTCTTCACTCTTTTTATGAGTTCTCTTGGCTTGTTTGTTCTCATGACAACAAGTTGTTGGTGTGTCGCTCTAAGAGACTAAGGACTATGCATTTCAACTCAAACAACAATAAAAAGACTTTCTCCAAAAGTTTTAACATGATTATCACCAAATAGATTTCATGATATGCAACTTCTCAAAAGTTAATTAACAAATTTTGACTATCATAACAATTATGTGAGATAGCTAAGTTCATGTCAAGTTATAGATAAACAAGGTTAGATAGCTAAGTTACTCAACAACTTGACACTAATCTTTAAAGCTAACTCACATGTGCAATCTTACACTAATAGTAAAAGCACCCACCCTTGACCCATTTGGTCTTGGGTGCACTAACACAAAAACCATCATGATCATTTCTCACAGCAATAGTATATCTAGAAGATAAATCATTAGGACTATGAATATGATCATGTGAAACAACCTTTTTCAACCAAATCTTCTTGACATTCTTCTTCACATGATTATCAATATCATGTACAACATTCAAAAAGTTATCATTATAAACATGTTTAGAAGAATGAATAGGAACATTTTTCACATCATGCTTGGATTTGGCTCTTAGAGCATATTGTGCAACTAGACATTTAGATGTGTCTTTTCTAATCCACACACTCTTCACAATACGTCTCTCACTCTTACCACTAACATGCTTTGACTCAATGTTTGACTTTTTAAAATGCACCTTGACCTTGTTAGTCACATTCTCAAATACATCAAACAAAGCATTATCAATTTTCTTATGCATAGTAGAGTGATGCACAATACAAGATTTAACAAGCAAGTCATTAACACGTTTCTTCTCAACATGCTTTTCCAAGGTCTTCCTAGATATAGTTCTAAATCCATACATGGATGATTGTCTATGACCATTCAAAGACATATCATGTAAAGCATTATCAAATTTGCATTTCCGAATGTATTCAAAGCACCTAGGTCGCATATGTCCTACCATATTACAATGATGACAAATAGGTATGAATTTGATAAATTTACCATTTGCATTTGCTTCCAAAGCATTTGGTCTTCTCACAATATTACCTCTTTGAAAAGCAACCCTTAATGCTTCACCTCTTCCATTTGAGGTTGATGCTTTTTTAATTTAATCTTGTTGAGTTCTTTCATTGAACTTCCTTATTGATGTAGAGGCACCTTCTGTAGCTTTCATTGCTTTACCTTGAGATAGAGTACCTACATTTGGTTCAATACTTGCTTTGACAAAAATAGATTTTTTAGATGAAGGAGTCTCTTTCTCATTTATATAACCCAAACATCTTTTGTCACAAGGATGCTTACCACTTTTAATGAGGGATTCCACTTTGTTAGAACTAGATGACATCTTGTGAATCATCATATTTGCCTCATCAAGCTTATCACTAAACAACCTATTTTTAATGGCATATTTCTATAAGATGTCATCACTTTTCCTAACATCTTCATGTGATTTATTAAGCCATTGTTCATACTTTTTCTCTTGATTTAAGTGCTCACTAAGTTTGGCTTTAAGCATGTTTTCTAGCCTCTTAGCACTAACAACATAACTATCTTTGCTCAATTTCTTTCTTCAAGATGCTAGGTCTATCATTGTTATCTTTTAAGTTTATTTCTAGACTTATGATCTTATCTTTAAGTTCATTGAATTCTTTTGAGCTTAGTCCATGATTCTCTAGCTCCTTATTGAGGGACACATTGACTTTAGATAGGCATTCATTTTCAAAAATAAGATCACTGATCTTTTTCTCATCCAAGTCAATTTGTTCAACAAAAAAAGCCACATAGGAACACACTTCCTTAATCATGACTATCACAAAACAAACAAAAACACTACAAAGAAAGGATCTATCTAAGTGCGTCTAGACACCCGCTCTGATACCAAATGAAATTCCCTTAAAGCAATAGTATATATAATACCTAGAAGGGAGGTGAATAGGTATAGTCCCAAATTCTTCCAACATTCAAAAATACGGAATATAAGAATGAAATGAATACTTGAAATGAATACTTGAAATGATATAACAATTGTGTAAAAAGAATCAATACATGTGAACATCAATATACAAAAGAATCACTACAAGTAAAATATGGAAGATAACAAAAATTTAAAGCGAAAAATGAGACACAATGTTTTTTACATGGACGGGTTGATACCACAACCACCAGCAAAGTAAATCCACTATACGAAAAGGACTTACACACTCAAAGCTATCAACACTATGATATCCACTTCAAGCAATCACCTCATAATCAACCCTCGGGCTAGTGATTCACTAAGCCTACTTCTTATCCAAGGTGTGTCCTACACTTCTAGAAAGCACTCCCTATCCAAGGCTCACATGCCTCTAGAAAGATTTCTTTACTTATCAATCTAGATCAAGAGATCCTAGTCAAGTTCTCCTAGCTCAACTATTCGGAGTACTAAATACCTTACTAAGACTTTTGCTTGGCTATCCGGAACTCATTCCTAGCCAAGTCTTCTTGCTCAATACAAAGCTTCACTCACTTTGAAAGAGACTTCAACCTATTACAAGGCAATGATCTAAGTGATGCAAATGATGCAAATCACTAGCAAATAAAGCTAGATGATCAATCAAGCTCTATGTACATGTTTAAAGACATTCTAGGATATTCTATCAACAAACAATCACAAATGTATCTAGATATCAAAACATGTGAATCAATAATAACAAGATATGAATATTCAATATATCACACAAGAATCTTAGTTCTTAGATCATGAAATTAGACCTAGACAATATCATGTGGCACATTATATATATCATATCTAGAATCAATTTCAAGTTCAATCAAGTTTAGCTAAATATGTTCAAATGAAATCACAAAACTAAAACTCAATAATCAATCCATCATACAAACCTAGCATGTGAAATAACATCATTCTCAATACATTTCATCAATCAAATATGAAGATTAAAAGAGATGATCAAAAATGAAAGTAAGAAGAAAATGTTTCACTTACAAAAATGAACCTCGGACTGAAATCAACTCACAACTAAAAATCATGAAGTCACTTGGCTCTAAAAATGCTTAGGGTTTATAGCTCTCATCAAGACCAACATTTTTGGCTTTTGAATCAAGTGATTTGGAGTTGAAATGAGAAAGTTATGATTGAAACAAGACAACAAAAATCATGAAGAAATTATGAACTTCTTCTTTTTCAATTTTCTTCAAGTTTATCAAAAAGATGTTCATATGAAATCACAAAGGATAAACTCAAAAATCAATCAAACAAGTCTAAAAATGGAATCAAAGGCATTCTAAACATTTTTCATCAATCAATAAAGTAGATCCATGAAGTTGATCATAAGAAAAATGTAGAGAAGCTGATTACCATACACAAAGATGAACCATGAACTGAAATCTGATGACTACATTAAACCTAGACATCTTTTGACTCTAAAAATTCTTGGGAATTGTTCCTCTCTTCAAGAAAAACATTTTTGGCTTTTGAATCACTTAATTCAGAGTTGAAATGAGAGAGATATGATCAAAATAAGAAATCAAAAGTTGTAAAGAATTCTGCAGAATTTTCTAATATAAATGGAGGGAAACGAGATGTAGAAGAAAGGGATTCAGTGACCAATCAAAAAGAGCCATGTCACAAGCCACGTGTGGCCCACGTGGGCAGAGAGGGACTCTGGGCGTATGGCACATGTGGTCCTCCAAGCAAGCTCCCTTGAGCTCCTCTCGCGTTCTTTAACCGTATTCGGGTATCCGAACTCCGAATTTGAATCCGTTTTCGGATTACAAACCATGACTCCTTCACACACAACAAAGACTACAAAAATTTAACAAAATGTTGAGAATTTATCTCGAAAAACGATGACAAAGACAACTCAACGAATGAGAACATAAAGAAGCGGAACTACGTCATTTGGACTAAAAACCTAATGAATGAGTAACCGAAATGACCAGGACTCAATAATGAATCAAACAAGATCATGTTCAAGTCCAAATATAAGAAACATAAATAAATAAATACTATGCAACACAAGCATGCCATATCTAAGCGATAGTGAGAAAAACATGCAAATTTACAAGATTGTCAACAATGAGATAAATGCATGTGCATACTAAATGTGTGTGAAAGCGTTATACCAAATATTTGAACCACGATGCAGGAACATACATGTATGAATTGTGTGTGTGTGCGCTTATGCCTTGCAAGAGGAAGAAGAATCTTGATACCTTAACATCCAAGTACGCGATATTCCCTTTAAAGACGAAATTTACACAAGATGTTGCTTCTTCACCTTTGAAGCTTCTTTCTTCCAAGAATCCTCTCAGCAACAACTAATATAAATATAGAGAGTTTTGCAATGGAATCAAGTCAATACAAATAAAGGATCTTACAAGAGTTTAATTAATTTTTATAAGTATTATTAGAGCTAAAAATTGTGGGTCCATTAGGTCCCATTGCTAGCCCTTTACGGTTGATAGTAACAAGGTTCACAGAGAATTGGATGGTCCAATTAATTATGTTACGAAAGTAACTTAAATATATTCTGAGAATTAATTAAATGATATGATTATTTAATTAATATATTATTTAATTGAATAATTAAATATTATTAAATAATATGATTATTTAATTGACAAGTTAATAATTAAGAATTATTAATTGTTATTTGGAGGTTTCAGTTTCGAACCTTGACAAGAGCAAAAGAATAAAATAATAAAAGATTATTTTTAATTGCTTTAAAGAGGTCAAAAGTTCAAACCCTAGTGGTGATGGAATTAAAAAGGATTTATAATCTTTTTTTTTGACTTGGATTACTAAACCGTAGGATCTTAGTATATAAGATATACTTATCAAGAAAAATAAACAAACCTGAACCTAATTGAGAGAGAGGGGTGAGACCATATAGAGTAAGGAAAGAAAAAGAAATGTGTTCTTCCCTAGCTTAGCCAAATTTATCATCGGAGACAAATAGTTGTCTTCCGGATCTCTCAAGCCTCCATACAAGTGCTCTCGGAATCTATGACGTGCACGTGCACATACACACACACACAATTGCTAGATCGCAGGACATAACTTGGAAGGCTTAGTGGTGAAGGATCGAAAAGAAAACGAAGGAGTGTTCTTCAAAGGTATGAAAACAAATCTCTTCCTCATGTTCATATATACAAAAAGGTCCAAATGATGATAAAATTTTGAAACCTATCGATCTTATCAAATACTTTTCCGCTGCACGACTTACGGGTATAGTATCCTTGTCGAGAATAAGGTACAATACAGTATGTAACAATTTCAACAATTGAAGATAGGTTTTTAGTAGTGTTCAAAAAATTGGCCCAAGCGACTGATTAATAGGTTGTATTCCTTTAGTCGGCACTTCACTATGGGGAAAAGGCTAAAATCAACCATTTTAGTCAGAGACCGATTAATGGGTCAAATCACCGATTATTGACTCCGCCTAGCCTATTATATAAATAAATAATTATATATATAATCGACCATATTAGTTAGAGACCGACTAATCAGTCAAATCACCAATTATTGACTTCGCCTAGCCTGTTATATATATATACAGTTTTTCTATTGTCAGTTCATCCTGATATAAAATATATCAGAATGAAGAATGTGGACCATTAGATTTACATACTTTGACTCAAAGTGTATGTACTTATCAAAACTTCTCCATAATCTATGGTTCATATTCTTCGTCCAAATATATTTTATATCAGGACGAACTGATAGTAAAAAGACGAACTGACAGTAGAAAGACTGTATAAATATATACGATGTCATTTTGCTTCACTTTAATGAAGCCAAAACGTTGCCGTTTTGGTCTTAACGTTTTGGCTTCATTATAGTGAAGCTAAACAATTTTCATTTACTTCTTCAGTTCTTCACTTCTTCCTCGACCAAACAAACCAAAACATTCAAACAAACTGTCCACCGAGATCGCACAAAGAATCTTCCTGCCACCTGCCACCATTCAATCGTCGAGGGCTGCCATGCACTGTCACCATTTTACTGGTCTTCTTCCTGTCTCCACGACTCCAAAGTCCATCTAGGGTTTGTATTATTATTTATTTATTTAAAATTACATTAATCGTTTTGTAATTAAATTGACACTTTTTGCATGTTAATATGCTAGGTTTTTGTTGTTGTTGCCTTTATAATTTTGTAAATTAATTATTTGGATTTTGTAAATATGTAAAATGTTGTAAATATGTTCTTACCTTTGAAATAATAAGTAACTGCAATGTGCACAACTCAAGAAAGTGTCTAAGATGTAATTTTTTTGGATGTGTGTTCCTTGTTGGTTTTTGAAGATCAATCTTTGATGAAGGTTTTTGGGTTTTTCTTCTGTTTCGTTTTTGGGGTTTTTGGGTTTTTCCTCTGTTTCGTTTTTGTTTCCTTGGCTCAGTTTTTGACGGAGGTTGCCTTGTCGTAGTTTGGTGCTTGATGCTTTGTCTGTTTCTCTAGGTTTAGCTTTATTTTTTTGGCTTTGCAATTGGCTACTTGGTGGTGTTATATTGCTTGCTTTTTGTCTTTTGTTTTCCTTTGTGTTGTGTTGTAGTTATAGGTTCACATGTCCACAACACATTAACCTCAATTAAAATAACTACTTCAAGAGATGCTTACTTGTTGATTTACATGACATGACATGTCCACATCAGTTTAACCTCCAACAAATATGTTTTTAACACAGTGACATTACACTAACATATATTCAGCTATGAACTTCAAATGAACACATGGAATTAAGTAGATTTAATGAAAAAACTCACAAGTCATTGCTTATTTTCTGGTTGATAATTTAATAAGCACTTATGTGAGTATTACTATCTATACTGATAATTTAACTCACTAAATCCTAGTTGAGTTGTGAAGTATTACAACTTACAAGCAACAAACTTTGTCTTTGTCACCCATCAACCTATCCCAATTTAATTTTTTACTGATTTCAGTTTTAGTTTTTACTTTTTAGGATTTGAATTGAAGTTCAGTTTGAGTCTAATGAAGAGTGTGTTGATATCCTTGGAGGAGGAAATAAAGACTTAGAAACTTAGATAGTTTCTTCATTTATTGTTTTATAATTTACATTTTGAATGTTGCTAACTTATTGATATTTATTAGAACTTAGAACTTGAAATTTGTCATTTTGATTTGTGTGTGTCTTTATGATTGGATTTGGATTGGTTTGTGATTGGATTTTGATTGGTAATTTGGCGGTTGAAGATTTGAAAAGAATTTTGTTTGAATTTGATCATTGGAATTTGTTTGTGCTTGGATTTTTATGTAGGAAAATTAAAAAAAAATTAAAAAAAAATTAAAAAAAAATTCGTCGGCCGATTAATCGGCTTAGACACTGGATCTCCACCCGACTAGTATCTAGCGCTTACTAGAACTCTGGTTTTAAGTAACTTCAAATTATTAACATAATGATCGAAAGATATTTAATTTAAAGAAAGGTTAAGTAATAGTATTAAACTACTAATATAATAATCTGGGCTTTGAGCGTTCAATTGCCTGAGGAAAGAAAGGGTTTGGGCTCAAGTGAATGGATACAATTCAACAAAGTTGGACTCACAGCTCGCAAATTGGGTCATGGACCGTATAGTACGTCCCGATGTCTGTGTGGTCTCACTGTTCATGTGAACGAGTGAATAAAAGCTACATCTTCACTCAAATGAAAGATTCCATTTTATCCAATCTTAGGAGAAGAATTTTAGTGCATCAGATGCAATATGTATCCACAGTTCAGATTGTCACGTGTCATGTATATATCACATTATATGATTTGAATATACACTACATTAGATACACTCAATTTATTTATTTATTTATTTATTTTTATTTTTTTACGGTGTGTATCTATCCACCTATTTAAATTATGTATTTTTTTGAAACTTTTTTGTTATTAGTAGGATCCGAGCTTCTGACTTGAGAGTTATTTATCCAAACTTCAATCTTGTCCACCTATCAGTTGAATTACACTCTTAGAGATATGTCAAAGGTATTATAAAACTAAATTTTATGTGAGAAACTATGGATAGTACGTGTACAGTGTACTTGGTTACTCTCATTACAGATATTTTGAGAACTGGGTGAGAGAAATATAAGTTGAACCTGTAACTTTAACGGTGTAGGAACGTTAACAGTGATTTTGAATATGTTCCTCAAATAGATTTCATTTCATAAATGTTGTTCACTTGTTCTCTGCCTGCATTTTTTGTTTTACAAACTTCGAAGGATAATAAACTGACGTTTGTTAGCCATTTTGAAAAGAAAAATTAAAAATACTATCATACCCTTGAACTATGATATGTTGTAGTTAGATGGTGAAAATCAAGGGCAGAGGTACATATCAGCTAGACCAGGCTATCAATCGTGATTTTGAATATGTTCTTTCCATGACTCCTCTTAACTGAGATAAGGGATCCTTTAAAAAATAAATATCCATGTATATAGGGATGTAATCGGGATTGAAGACCAGGGTGGGTTAGAATTTTTTATTTTTATTTTATTGAATATCGACATCACTTAGTTATGAGGATATAGTGAGATGTCCCCGTAAAATGTATATTCTAAATAAATGTGTTACCAAATTCTATTTTATTTTTAAAAAGTTAAAACAAATTATAAGAGAAACATAAAATGAAAATATGATCACTAATTAAATTATTATATTAGTTTGATTCATTTGAAATATATTAATACAATGTTACGAGAAATTTATTTAACAATATTGTTAGTTTGTAAATTTAAAATTGGATTATCTCTAAAATTTTATTAACTATATTTAACAATAACCCTAAAATTTCAAAACAATATATATATACAAAGCTATATATACATTGGGAGAGTATGTGGCACACTCTCATTGGACGGTCCCACGGCCACGTGTATGGGACCATCCTAGGCAAGATTTTCTCTTCAAATAGATTTCATTTCCTAAATGTTGTTCACTTGTTCTCTTCCTATACTTTTTGTTTTACAAACTTCAAAGAATAATAAACTGACGTTTGTTAGCCATTTTCAAAAGAAAAATTAAAAATACTATCCTACCCTTGAACTATGACATGTAGTTATATGGTGAAAATCAAGGGCAGAGGTACATATCAGCTAGACCAGGCAGTCAATCGTGATTTTGAATCTGTTGCTTTCATGACTCCTCTTAACTGAGGCCGGTGATTCTTAAAAAAATAAATATCCTTATATATAGGGATGTAATCGGGATTGAAGACCAGGGTGGGTTAGAATTTTTTTTTTTTACTGAATATTGACATCACCTAGTTATGAGAATATAGTGAGATGTCCCCGTAAAATGTATATTCTAAATAAATGCATTACAAAATTCTATTTTATTTTTAAAAAGTCAAAACAAATTATAAGAGAAACATAAAATGAAAATATGAACACTAATTAAATTATTATATTAGTTTGATTCATTTGAAATATATTAATACAATGTTACGAGAAATTTATTTAACAATATCGTTAGTTTGTAAATTTAAAATTGGATTATCTCTAAAATTTTATTAACTATATTTAACAATAACCCTAAAATTTCAAAACAAATATATAAATATATATATATATATATAAAGCTATAATATATAATCACCCAAACATATATAATTTGAACACTAATTGTTGATGTTAGATAAAAAAGATTGAGCCAAATTTGGAGATTGGGGAGAAATAATTATTGTTATAAAAAATTATTATTATTTTTTCTATTTTTAATAGGAAATAAAATTAATCGTTTAATTATTATTTTAAAAAAAAATTAATGGGGTCATAGGGTGGGAGCCCACCCCAACCCCCACACAAGTGCGTCCATGCATATATATACTATTTTTCTTGGATTTCTTGGATGTGTCTATTTTGATTTAATATAATATTCTTCTTCGATGTTCTATTTTATATCTATTTGATATATATACTTAATTGTATCTCATTGTTAAATTACATAATTAGAAATAATTATAATTTATTAAATTTTTATGGTTTAGATAATTCATAAAACAATATTTGATATATTTTACTATCTTAATTATTTATTGTCAAAATTCTTTAAAATGTAAACATTTGGTTGAAAAAAAAAAAAAAAAACTTTTTTTTCATTTATTGAGAAAAGCTTTTTCTGTATATTTTGCCATCACAATGTATTATTGTTAGCAAAAATTAGAATATACTTAAGTTGTTTAGATAATTTAAGTACTATCAAGTGATAATTGAAAAATGAAATGTCATACTTATAACATATAATTTATCAATTAAAACGAAAAAAAAAATCTCTTATTATTATAAAATTAGAAGAAAATGATAATAAAAATATTTTAAAAAATTAATAATTCATTTAAAATCTTTGCAAATTCATATTTCTTAAGTTAGTTTCATTGTAGTTATAATTTACTTCTATTATTATACGAAATATAATATTATATCACATGAGTGAAGAGGGGTATACTTTTTCTTTTTCTTTTTCCTTTTTAACAAAACTCTATAGTAGTGTAAAGATTGAGCATCTCTAACCCAAAACTCTATTATGCAGCAACTTTCACACTTCCATCTCCAACCAATAACTCTAAATCCAACTCTAAACAGAATATTCCCTTAATATTCTCTTTTATATTATTTCACAACAATTAAAATTTCACCTCTTCATTAAAATAATATTACGATAAGTTAAGAAATTAACATAATATTATGATAAGTTAAGAAATTAAAAAATTAAATGAAATTAATAAAGCTATATAATTAAATGAAATTAACTAAAATATTTTATTTATTATTAATTGAACTTCGACATTACATTTCATAATATATATATATATATAAATAAATAAACACAATTAAAAGTAAATATTAATCTGAATTAATATATTCATCCCACAAATGATCAATTAATACATCCCGGAGTGCATTGTGAGCTTTTTTATCCTTGATTTGTCTATGTCGAGCTAGGAATTCTTGAAAGCGGGAATTTTAAATCTACCGCCCTCTCAACATTTGGTGGTGGCACTTCCATATGATCATCAATAGATGCATCGACATCACGCTCGACCTCGATTATCATATTATGCATAATAATGCACTTAGTCATTAGATCATGTAATACATTTGTTTTCCAAAACCAGACCGGTCCTGCCACAATCACAAACCGTGATTGAAGAACTCCAAATGCACATTCTACGTCTTTTCTACATCCTTCTTGTTTCATTGCAAATAATTTCTTTTTCAGACCACGTGGGTCGTGAATTGTTTGTACAAGCGTAGACCATTGTGGGTATATACCATTGGCTAAATAATAACACATGTTGTATTATTTGCGTTGAATAACATAATGAGTTGGATGAGCAATACCTTCAGCGAGATTGGCAAAAAGATGGGATGCCTCCAACACATTAATATCATTGTTGGAACCTGGTAAACCAAAATATGCATGTCATATCCAAATATCATAATTAGCTACCTCTTCAAGAATAATAGTTGGGGATCCACTACGACCTGCATATTGTCCTGCCCAAGCCGTTGGATAATTTTTCCACTTCTAGTGCATACAATCTAAACTACCCAGCATTCTAGGAAAACCACAATGCTTACTAATATGGAGTAGTTTGGCAATGTCATTGGCGTTAAGTGCTCTTAGATAGCGTGGCCCAAATTTCGAAACAATAGCAAGACAAAATCTCTTCAAACTTTGAATTGTTGTAGACTCACTTATTTTAATATACTCGTCGGTAGAATCCACTGGTACACCATATGCCAACATTCGCAACACAGTTGTTATTTTTTGAAGAGTAGACAAACCAAGTCTACCAAGTCCATCTCTTCTTTGTACAAAGTAGTTGTCATGAGCTTCCACACCATCAACTATATGAAGGAATAAATTTCGACCCATCTGAAACTGTCGACGAAACATTTGCTCGTTAAATCGTGGGTTCTCGGCAAAATAGTCATTGATCAAATTACGATTAGCACTTTCCCAGTCTCGATTGATCACTATATGACCAGGAACTGAGCTTCCATGGGTCACTTGGTTTGATTGTTGATTGATATACTGATATTGCAGCATGAGGTTAGCTCGATGTTTAATTATCGTTTCTTCTTCTGCATCAATTGAATGAAGATCATCCATAAGTTGTGTTTCATCTTCACTATTATCATCAGAAGATGAAATCGAATATAAGAAATGAGATGGACCTTCAACATTGAAATTCATTTTGTAAGCTATAAAAAATTGAATGAGTTTGAGTGGGCTTTTGAAAGATAAGTTAAGATGTTGGGAACATTGGTGGGCTTTTTATAGATAAGTTAAGATGTTGGGTTGGGTGGATGGTAGTTAATAAGGTGGTTGATATTGTGTGGTTAATATTGTGTAGGAGAGTGGAAGTAAATAAGGTGGTTGATATTGTGTAGGAGGGTGGAATTAAATAAGGTGGTTGATATTGTGTGGTTAATATTGTGTTGGGTGGATGGAAGTAAATAAGGTAGTTGATATTGTATGGTTAATATTGTGTAGGAGGGTGGAAGTAAATAAGGTGGTTGATATTATGTGGTTAATATTGTATTGGGTGGATGGAAGTAAATAAGGTGGTTGATATTGTGTGGTTAATATTGTGTAGGAGGGTGGAAGTAAATAAAGTGGTTGATATTGTGTGGTTAATATTGTGTAGGAGGGTGGAAATAAATAAGGTGGTTGATATTGTGTGGTATATAAATAGCAAACAACATTGGAATTAATCATATCTCTTAAAATCACTTCGCTTTGAAAATGACTTCAAGTCGCCGAAGTTCTGGATTCACAAATGAAGAAGACATACACCTTTGCCATGTATATCTTTATGTTTCTCAAAACCCAATCATAGGTATAAACCAATCCAAAGATACATTCTAGTCTCAAGTTGAAAGGGATTACCACAATTCAAAACCCTAGCATATCTTGGAAGTTCATACTCAAAGATCACTGCAGTCTCGAATGCTTATTATGAATGCAGCAGTAAGCAAATTGAAGGTATGCATGCATCAGATAGAAAATCTTAATTCAAGTGGTGCTTCGGAACAAGATATGGTGAGTATTTGTTACTATTTTAGTTTTTGAAATGTTATATATAATATTGAATTTTAACGATATGTATTTGTGAATTCTTTTTGTAGATAAATCGAGCAAAAGCGTTATCAACGCAAGACGAAAAATACAGAAAATGATTCAAATTTGATCACGTGTGGCCCATCCTTAAAGATATTCCAAAATTTACAACTCCCGCTAGTCCAATAGAAGTCTCTCAAAGGCGGAGGAGTGGCAGTAGTTCACCACAAATAGACTCTCCATGTACACAGTCTCCTACATCACCAAGTCTTGGACTATCTCCATTTTTAGTTAATATAACTGATAAGGATATTGGTGGTAGTTCATTTCAAAGACTCGTTGGGGTTAAGAAGGTAAAATTAAAAAAGCTACAAGAGGAACAAAATTCAAAGTTTTTTGAATCTGTCACTGAGGAAAGACAAGAATTGAAGGAAAGGTTGAAAATAACCGCATCGGATAGGCAAAAAAATTTAGAAATCCAAATGTTACGAGCTCAAACTGAGGCAAAAAAATGGGCCGTCAAAGAATTACGGGAGGAAAATAGGGTTTTTTTAAAAGATATAATTTCCGAACTGGATCCAAGCGTACACGAGTTTATACAAATTGAACGAGCAAGAATTATGGCAAAAAGAGCTGAAGAAGGCCAAGGTTCTCATAATACCTCTGATTCTTTAAGCCAATATTTCAATGACCTTCGAGGATCTGAAAATGATCTCTCGGATTACTAAATTGTTATTGTAATTTATATTGTATTTTTCCTTCTTGTTTTAATGCTTTTATTAATGTAGTGTGTTGCTTCAATTGTTTTTTTTTTTTTTTTAATCCAATTTAGTGTTTACAATTATCATTTAGTAATTTTTGTATTATATACTTAATTTTAGTTTATTATAATTATTAATATAAATAGTAATTAAATTAAAACAAATATAATTTAACCAAAAGCTTTAGATAATTAAAAGGATATAATTGAAATATATTTTATTTAATAGGGGTAAAACTGTGATTAAAAAACACTTTTTAAAAGGGGTACAAGTGAAAAATCTAAAAATAAGCGAACAAAACTGTAATTAAATGAAAATGGAGGCAATGAAAAATAAAAAACCACCAGCACCTACAAAGTAGGGCTGAATGCTCTTGCAATGCTAGATTTGGCGACTCAATTTGAGGAACTCTACTTTGGCGATGTTTTTGAAGGTTGGTTGGAGAGGTTTGCAGCTGCATAATGCAGATATAGAGTTGGGTTCGAGATGGTCTTAAAAGGTTTTAAGTTGAGAAGTGATAAAAAAAAAATGTTTAGACCGGTCTAACCAAATTTCCCGATTACACGCACTGGTGAAAATCGATTATTATATGAGGGGTTTCACTTTCGATAGGGTTTATCAACTTCCAATTGTGATCAAAATGAATGCATACGAAATTGCTCGTAGGTGCGAGGCGTTGCCTTTGAAGGAAAATGAGGGCCATGTATGACGGCTCGATGTTGGTCTGAAGGCTTATGGTGAACGCCACATGTCGTTTTGCTTAGTAGGCAAGGTTTGGTCACATCGTTTGATCAACCATGAGGCATTCATATCTCTCATGGCAAGAATTTGGAATGTGTATGAGGGAATGGAAATCGAGATAGTATCAGGTCACATCTTTGCTTTCTATTTTAAGAACACGGAGGATCGTAGTTGGATTCTTTCTAGAGATCCTTGGAGTTTTGATATGTGTCTGATTGTGTTAGAAATTCCAGTGGGAACTGACGATATTTTCAGGATGAGTTTTAATCACGTAGAATTTTGGATTCAAATCCACAATGTTTTGCTATTATGTATGAATAAGGAATTGAGGCAGGTTTTTTCTTAGGTGGTATGGTGGGAGAAGCAAAAGAGATTGATTTGGGACCATCAAGGGAGTGTGTGAGGAAGTTTTAACGATTTAGAGTGGGGATTGGAGTGGAGAAACCACTGCAGTGATGCCTCATGGTGGATTTATTAGGTGATGCCGTGATGGTGAAGTAACTACAATATTTATTCGATATGAGAGATTGCCTGACTATTGTCTTAAGTGTTGTCTTCTAGGGCATACGAGTAGGGAATGCCAGGAGGTTGGGGAAAATCAAGGGGAAGAAAGTGAGGCTAGTTAGGAGTTTGGAGAATGGCTTCATGTGGCGAGTCCAACTCAGAGATCAAAATATTGT
The DNA here is from genome assembly GCA_954870605.1 of Acer campestre. NCBI lineage: Eukaryota > Viridiplantae > Streptophyta > Magnoliopsida > Sapindales > Sapindaceae > Acer > Acer campestre. The sequence goes on along the minus strand of OX940802.1, from coordinate 14,840,600 downwards.
GGTGGGAAGAATGGTTCTCATTTCCATCGGAAGAATTTCTGGTGTGAGAGGTCTTTGAGGGCTGCTGACTCATCCAGATGGAGGAGCGGTCCTGGGTCTCAGATAGATGCTCAAGGTGTGGTGACTAATCGGTCCGGTGACGTTGACAAAAGTGGTGGATGGTGGAAATGGTGCATTAATTGGGGAGGTTAAAATCGGTGAATTTACTACCGTTGCATGATAATATGAGTATAATTGAGTGCAATGATGAGGCGGATTTGGGGGACCCGGTTTGGACTAGCAATAATAAGGAAATAATTTGCGATATTGAAGTGGGCCAATTGTTTCAAAGTAAAGAAAAGTTTTCAAATGGCATTATCTAGTAGTGAGGATCTTTTCTAGATAGAGGAGGCACCTCTTTGTGTTAGTCGTTTCTTTCAGGCAGATTGCCCAGGAGCTTTGTAACCTGTATTTGTTATGAATAAAGTTTTTTTTTTTTTTTTTTTTTTTAAATTCAATTACTATATTGGGTTCTTTAAATGTTTAGCACTCTTCTTAATGCCTCTTGTGAGATTGGCACATGTTTAATAATTTAAGTTTTTTAGTAACTGTTGGACATATTTGTGAAACTCTTAAAGGTAATTTTAACACTAAATCATATTACCTCCGAATCAAGATTTGGAGTCTCGTGCCCCACACGATATACGGGAACCATGACCCACCGATTTTGTATCGATGGTATTGCATGTAGAGCGACATTTGTCACTCTTATAACGACATGTCGACACATGCCATGATCAACCAATAAGGTGGAGATTGGGAACCTTCGATGTCAGAACCATACACTATATATAACCCCTTAACACCTCAAACATGGGCAACTTTTTCATTTTTACACATTTAACTCCAAAACTAACCAACCGGTAATTAAGAATACTCACATCCATTACGCTCGTAAGAGACATCCGATTCTAGAGTTAAGCCACCTAAGGCCTCTTTTTCACTCACCTCCGATTCTCCGAAGGCTCATTTTCGACGCCAACAACAACAATTGTTGGTTTGTTCCAAAATTGCCTCTAATAAAAGACACGTGACCTTTCATTTTTCTGAAAACTTAAATTTTGTTTTTTATTTTATTTTACCTTTTTACAAAAGACAAACTTGCTTTTGACAGAAAAAGAAACGAGAGAGAGAGAGAGTGTGTGTCTTGTTTTTGACAAAAAAAGAAACGAGGGAGAGAGAGAGAGAGTAACTTGCTTTATTATAGAGACTGTATAACCCGAAGAAGGCGACTGCGATAACAATGGGGATGGGTGAAGAATGTGACGACAACGTGATATTGATCGATTTGGGAAGGTGACTAACTTGCTTTATTATAGAGACCGTATAACCCGAAGAAGGCGACTGGGATAACAATGGGGATGGGTGAAGAATGTGACGGCAATGTGATATTGATCGATTTGGGAAGGTCATGCTTGATGCTTGGTTGAGATAAATATTTCCAAAATAAAAAAAAATAGGGACTAAATTATTTTATAAGTTCCATGGTTCGTTGTCACTAAATGAGTATTACATTCCACAAAGTCTCCTTTATCTTTTCTCCTATCTGGTTATCCTATCTATGGGGAGTGATTGATAAGAACAATTTTAGAAATGTTATACCATTACTCAATTTTTTTTTTTATATAACCTTTTTGTCTCATTGATATGTTCAAGGCAATGGTCATGACGATTCATGTAGAAATCCATATCATAAATATGAAATTAATAATAAAATTAATTAAATGATATATTTACAACAAACATAGGGACTAAATTATTATTATTATTATTTTAGTTTAAATATCAAAACTCCTTTTTTTTTTTTTCTAGTTCAATTCAATATTATCTCATTTCTCAAGGTAGCTATAATTTACTTCGTTTTTTTTAAAAAAAAATAACTATAGTCGTCAAAACAATTATAGTAAATTATTTTATAAGTTCTATGGTTCGCTATTAGTAAATGGGTGTTAAATTACATGATGTACTCCTCTATCCTATCTGTTAGCTGGTTCTCATGTCATTGTTGCCAATTTGTAGAAAGAGAGAGACAAGGATATTGACCGATTTGGGAAGGCAATGCCTGATGCTTTTTGGTTGAGAGAAATATTCCCCAAAAAAAAAAAACATAGGAACTAAATTGAAAATCACCCTATAAAATTCAAAAGCCTAAAAGAAACCGAAATAATATTGAATTGAATTGAAAAAAATATAGATTTTGAGATTTAAACTAAACACAATAAATATATAACTCTATAAAATTCACATATTAATCGAATATTTTACTATTTCTTGAGTTACATAACAATTAAAAACATATATTTACCATTCTTAGTTAAGAGTGATCAGTGTTGTTAGATAAAATTCACATCAATACATCATTAGAGCATAACATAACAAATTGAAATTAATTTTTACATTGTCAAGATTCTTAGCTCTCTACGATACTGATGTAGGAAGATTTATTAGTAATTTTAGTTTTTCTTACTTATATTGGACTTTATATTGGGCTTTAGATTAGGTTTGTGAAATGAATATATATACTGGTCATTAGCTATTGTAAAAGGCAATTGAATATTTTGGTATTTTATGATATAGAAATTATAGAGCAGAGCTCTCTGCTTCTCTTATTGGCCATAGATTTGGCAAAGGTTCCTAAAAACTTCCTACGTCAAGTGGTATCAGAGCCCTCGGTTGTTTCCCGAGGAGGTACAGTAGCCATGGTCGGTGATTAGAGTCACTTTGAGGTCGAAAAACACTGAGTGAAGGCTTTACGGGCGAATCGAGAGCTTTTTCGGAACATAGCTGGAGATTCATTTGATCAGAGAAGCGAATGTCGAAGGTGGAGTGCCCAATGATGAATTCGTTCTCCACCACCATCTCATATGTATCTTCATCATCTCCAACCTCCATCTCCACCATTTTCTTCACATCACCGTCTTCATACCACCAACCACAAACCTCAAAAACCTACCAACCAACAAACAGAGACCCACAAATATCTCAAACCTATCACCATTTAATCTCTATCATCAACCTTCATCTCCATCAACCAATTCACACTTCCATTCACACAAACTATATCAATCCCATGAAAGACAAATCAATTAGTCTAAAAACCACCATTCATAGTTTTGATTCGCCTCTCAAAACCGCCAAACACATTCCCGATTCGCATCCCATAACCACCATACACAATCCCGATTCACCGACATCTGTGAAAACGAAATCGAAACCACCAAGACCCATCCGACACATTCCCGTTTCAGCCATGAAACCCACTCACCAACTCATTTTTCAATTCGTTAATCACCACTCCACACAAACACCAACACCCAAATCTGTGAAATCTACTCACCAAATCAATTCTCTAATTGTGAAACCCAATTCCATGATACCTGCAGTAAACTTCCGATTTCACATAGAGGAGATTTGTTGGATTTGGATCTCTAATCAAGCAACGGAGATTGTAAGATTCCAAAGAAGATCGCAAATCCGTCTCACTCCACACTCAAGGACAAAAGCTTGCCTCCGATGTCTGATGATGCTACTTACGCTGATTTTCAATCACAAGGTAATCCAATTTCAAAGTCTGACTTTCCACATAATACCAATTTTAGTCTTATTCCACAAATGGGTCAAACCATCAAAATATGGCAAGGCCCAACTCTAATTCCAAACCTACTTTGCCTAAAAGGTTGATCCACGACACTCATTGATATAATGCAATTTGTGTCCGATTGGTTTGATTTTGAGGAAAGTGAGAATGATTCTTGTGTTGTTTCGGAAAGCGGAGTTGCTAATTGCAGGAATAGTGTTCAAGAGAAGCTTGTGGAATGTTTTGATGTTGTTAAAAAGGTGGAAGAGAATGTTAAAAATGTGGAGAAGAATGATAAAGTTAGTGAAGGAATTAATACAATTAAAGTGCAACTTGAAGAGCCGACAATCGAGAACATTGTTTTTGAAGATTTTGTATTGAAGTCTCATGTTCTTGTAGGCCAAATTGTTAGTACATTGGCATTGGATTCAAGAATGTCAAGACCAAAGGGGCAAGGCGACGCCAATGGCAAATAGCTTAGGCATTTTCAACATTCCGTTGGACGATTGTTTTGGTGCCATTTTGGATTTGGGACGAGTTTCGAAGAGACTTTTCGGTTAGGGTCTATCACTCCCACAAAACAAATAGGGGTCTTCTCTTCGTTGACTTTTTAGAGCTTCATTCCTCATTTCCGCTGGTTGTGTTGCTTGCTACAAGATGTTCATTTCCCGCGTGCTTCAACCAAACTCGAGGTTGAGTTCTTTTCAATGAATGGGTGAATTGATGTAGGAAGATTTATTAGTAATTTTAGTTTTTCCTATTTATTGGGTTTGGGCTTATATTAGACTTTATATTGGGCTTTAGATTAGGCTTGTGAAATGACTATGTATACTGGTCATTAGCTATTGTAAAAGGTAGTTGAATATTTTGGTATTTTCTGATATAGAAACTATAGAGCAGAGGTCTCTTCTTCTCTTATTGGCCATGGATTTGGCAAAGATTCCTAAAGACTTCCTACGTCAGATACAAGAACATGCCTTTAGTTTTTCATTAAAATATTCTCGGTTCTTATTAAAATTTCTTCAGTTTGTAATATATATATATATATATATAATGCTTAATATTTGACCTCATGCATTATCTATACCTTTAAATTAAGAAATTAACATGAAATGTTTTGTGATGACCAGCTTTAAGATCATCAGATGGAAAAACAAGATCCACTGCAAGAATTTTTTTTTTTATGATTTCCTAATATATATATATATATATGAGCTTTTAAAAATACCGTAAAAATCTTTTTACGATATCTAGCGAAATGTCATTACAAAGAAAGTCGTCAAAGACTATCAATCTATTGCAACATGTTATCAGTGCCACAAAAAATATTGCATAAGATATCAAGCCTTCATCGATCCCTTTTCAATCGATGGATATGTAATCTTATTATCTAACAGTGCACTGGAGTTGGTCATCAAGGAATGCAAATAAATTGTATATTCATATTGACTAATTAAACTAGAAGAAACCGGCCATTTGGATAGTACTCTTGAATGGAAAATGTGTGGGAGAATGTAATTGGTGAATGGTTAGATCATCTCCAACTTATTGCACCAATTTGTTGCAACTTTGCAGGAAATTGCAGAAACTTCCACACCAATTTTTTTTTTTTTTCATCTCCAGCTCATTGCACTAAATGTTACTCTAAAAAGAATATCACTAAATATTCCCTTTTTCATTATTTCTTAATAATTAACATTTCACCCCTTAATTAACATAATATTACGATAAGTTAAGAAATTAACAAATTTGTAAATTAAGAAAGTAAATTAAATTAAATTAAATATTGCATTTATTATTAATTGAACTTCGACATTATATTTCATAAAATAAATAAATAAAAAAAACACTAAAAAAAAAAGTTCATATCGTCATTTAATTCGTTGAATTAGTGTTTTTTTTTTATTAACATTTAGTCATTTTTGCATTATATACTTAATTTTAGTTTATTACAAATATTAATATAAATAATAATTAAATTAAAACAAATACAAATTAAACAAAAGCATTAGATAATTAAAATGATACAATTGGAATACATTTGATTTAATAGGGGTAAAATTGTGATTAAATAAAACTTTTAAATAAGAGATACAATCATAATAGATTTTATTAAATAATGGTTAATCTGTGAATAAGTATAAATTTAGGGACTAAAAAAAGCAACATGATAGTGCACAGAGCTCATCTACGCTTGATTTGGCGTATGAAGTGGGGTTGCTGCAAACTGGCACATCCAATAGCACATAGGTTGGAGAGGAAATCTGCAACAAATTGGAGATTGATGCTTGGGTTGGAGATGCCCTTATGAAGATTAGGAAAACAAAAGGAGGTGCTTGAGAGGAGCCAAACCCTAATTTTGAATTGTAATTAAAGTTGGGTAGTCGATCGGATCTACAATATTTACTATTAATTGCTATGTATTTTCATTTGATATATTTGAAAATATATTATCTTTGCAGTAATATATTCTTAGAAGTAAATATATTAATATGGAATTCAGTGATTTGGTATTAAATGAAATGTGGTATTTTTTTTACTTGTTATTTTCAGTTGATTTTGAGTATTTTAAAGTTGTTTGATTACTTAAAAATTATAAAAATTAAACAACTTAATATGTCCAATTTAGACACAATAAATTTAAAATGAAAAAAAAATAATAATAAAAAAATGACCCCAAAATCTTTGCAGATCATCTCCCTTTGTGGAACGGTGCAACAAGCGTACCAAGCCTAGCATATATGTAGATATTAGAAACAAATCAAACTCTTACATGGCAAATCAATTTGAGAACAATTTTTGTGGTGTGGTGATACCATCCAATGTGTTACCGTTACATCTTTGCATACCACATAATTCATGCTGAGAAAGTAAAATAAAAATTTTAATTTTAAAAGTACTTTACAACATTGCACAACATAAGTAGGGATTTAAAAGCATCTCTAATGGTATCCTCAAAAGTAGGAGAGTAATCAAAATTTGATTATTTAACCAAAAAAACACTATCCAATGGAGTCACTAAAATTTAGCAATAGCAGTTATCAATAATCAAATTGCCTATTCAATAATCAAATTTGAAGATTGACTTTCAATCATCAAATACAAATTAAACCCAAATTAACTTTTGTAATTTTATTATTTCTCTCTCTTCTGTTACTTTTTTTTTTTTTTCCTCTTTTTTTCTCTGATCATCTATGCATTTCATCACTGTTTCAACCCCAAAAATTTTAATTAGGTAAAATTCGTCTCTTCATTATAAATGAATCAATACCCATATCATATACATTCTCTTATTTTTTATGATTTTTTTTTTTATTTTTTCTAAAAAAAAACTAATATATCATTGTGGTACCATTACAAGTATACCATTGTGGACTATACAATCATCAAATTTAGCAAACCCTGAAAACAATCCTCAAATGCTGAGGTGACAACTTTTGAGGATCCAAATTTACTTATACCATTGGAGATGCTCTAACTACTATATAAAAACCATATAGTTATTGAGTAGTTATACGAGAGGGACTCTTTTAATTTTTTTAATTTTTTTAGACTTTTGATTGAAATCCAATAACTATAAACCTAGGAAGCACGGATACTTCATTTGGTGGAGGTAACTCGTATCGAACTCGTATCCAGTTCTGATACTTCCCGGATACTCTAGGATACGTATCCGATACATCAAATGGCGTATCCGTTGACTTTTTCACAAGTTTGACTGGAGGATACTTAGAGGATACTTGAAGGATACTTGAGGGATACTTGGAGGATACGTTTGGGGCAATATTATAATTATTTTAGTATAAAAAGGGGTCAAATTATAATTTCAAAATATTATGGATCAAAATGAAACTGTAAAGAAATTTTGGCTTTGATTCCATTGACATGGAGAATAACGGGATACTTGAGATTGCAAACCTTTCACTTGATGAACCAGAGTTAGATGCCGAATTATTTAAATCCTTTAACAATGTGAATGATGATAATGAAGTTAATTAGGAATTTAATATCTATTTTATGAGTTTATTTTATGTATCATTTGGATTTTGTAATATACTATAACTTATGTGACATATGTTTTATTTGGATTTTCAATTTTGTAATATGTTACGACTTAATTTGGATATTGTAATATGTTACATTGTTATGACTTAGGTTGTTATGTGACATGTTTTATTTGGATGATTGGATATGAATATGTTTTGATTTTTAAATGAATTATCAAATATCTTTTTATATATTCTTATTTAAAAAAAATATATAAATATATATTATTTTAATTGACGTATCCTACCGTATCCGTATCCGTATCCTAGTTTTTGGAGATTTACCATATCACCGTATCGTACCGTATCCGTATCCGTATCCGTGTTTCCTTGCTATAAACTAACTCAATAACTTCATAGTATATGTATGCTTGGTAGTTGGTAGACTACCGACGTAATTTTTTTTTCTAAATTAGCTTCTTCTCGGAGCTCCTTGGATCATTGTAATTCTCTAAGGTGTTCTAGATCCACCACCTGTCGCACTACTTTCCAAACATCTGTTACCCATTTTGACACGTGTAATTTTACAAACTCTGTTGTCACCTTATAACTCCCCTACCTCATGCTACTACTAGCTTCTACAATACTCCCACCTTAAGAAATTAACAAGGAACAAGCTAGTTACAAAGCCTCTTCTTGTTTTCTCAATTCAAACTCCAAAAAATAGTATGAGTCAGCAACAACCACCAAGGCCCCAGGCTCAGGCGGACCAGTTTCCGCAACAACAACCCATCAAATACGGTGAAATTTTCGACGTCTCAGGAGAGCTGGCTTACAAGCCCGTCACACCAGGAGACGCTGCAAGCATGGAGGCAGCTGAGAACTCGTTGCTTGGACAGACCCAAAAAGGCGGCCCAGCCGTTGTCATGCAATCAGCCGCTGCTGTGAACGAAAAGGCTGGTCTTGTACGCCACAGAGCTCTCACCGACATCACCAGAGACCAGGGCGTCACCATTTCGGAAACGATCGTAGATGGTGCTAACCGGATTATCACTGAATCTGTCGGAGACCAGGTTTTGAATATATGTTCTACAAAGCTCGCTCTATATAATTTCATATTAATAAAGCCCTATATAATTTCATACTTGTACCAATGAGAACTGTGTAGTTGTTAGTTAGCTTTTTTTAATTTTTTTTAAAATTTAGTTCTTTGATTTGTGTAGATCACTTACCACAGTAAATGTAGAAACTAACTCGGCAACTAATATACTGTACTTGTTATGTCAAAAAAAAAAAAAAAAAAAACTAATATACTATACTTAATATATGATACATGTATAGTAGCTGAACCTTTATATACTACCACTTTGGCATGACTTGCATTTTATCATGGGACAGGTCGTGGCGCAATATGCAAAGCCTAACGTGGCAACTGGAACTCCCGGAAAGGTACTCGATCCTGATTCGATTACGATCGGTGAAGCTTTGGAGGTGTCAGCTCTATCTGCTGGGGATAAAGAGGTTGATCAGAGCGATGTTGCAGCTATATATGCGGCTGAGATGAGAGCGACAGGGACTAATGAGATAAAACCTGGTGGTATTGGTGCTACTGCACAGTCCGCAGCCACTCACAACGAGCAGACACTCTTCATGGGAGCTAAGACGACAATCTCTGATGTTTTGGCGGTGAGCAGTTCATCAATTCATTTAATTGGTTGCTATATATATAATATTGTAATTTTTCTTTCTTGTTTAACCAGTATTAATAATTTGTTTGTTTGGGCAGGATGCAAGTACAAAGATGTGTAGTTATGACAAAGCAGTGACGCGTGAAGACGCTGAAGAGGTGATTAGTGCAGAGATAAGGAACAAACCTGATATGAGGACAACGCCCGGTGGAGTGGGAGCTTCCATGGCAGCAGCAGCTAGGATTAATCAAAACAAATGACTTTTATATTAATAATTTTTGCTTCACTTGTGAGTTTTGTGACTTCTCAACTCGTCTAGTATGTGGATCTAACATTATGTCAGATTTTATATTGCAAAGCCCTAAAAGTAAGCCCAATATCACCTTTTAGAAGCATCAGCGTTTTTGGCCCATTTATCGGATTGACGAATTAAGATATCTTGGTAAGCGAAACCCCTCGGCTAAGTAATACACTGAACCGAGACTAAAATTCGGATAAATTCGGCCTTTGAAGATCGATATTAATGGGTTTATGTGTCGGTTAATCAGCTGTGCAACATAGAGAATATTCGAGATGGAAGTGTGGGTCAGCTGCATGGTGAACCGAAAGCACAGTTCGAATGAGTGTCTAATGTCTATCTATCACTCTTGGACTTTCTTTCTTTCATATAAGTTGGTGACCTAACTTTATATATGATTTATGACTTTCATATAAGTTGGTGACCTAACTTTATATATGACTTATGAGTTATGAGAGGATTTATGAGGTACATTTTTTAGTGGGGGAATTTCACTAAAATCCTTAGGTTTTTTTTTTATTTATTTATTTATTTATTATTATTATTATTTTTTATTATTTTTAAATGCTATCTTTTTAAACGTCATTAAAATATTAGTAACTTTAGTCCATTACTTTTTAAAAATATATCACTTTAGTCCTTTCGTTAGTCAACAGTTAGTTAAATATAATTTATCCAAGATACTCTATAATTTATCCAAGAGTATTTCAGTCTTTGAAGCATTAGAAATATAATAATAATAATAATAATTGCCATTAGTTTCAACCCTATCTCTTCTCTCTCCATCTTCAATCAATTACCATTAATTAAATTTTTTAATTGATTTCAATACTATTGAGTTATGAGAGGACTTATGAGGTACATATTTTATTGGGGGAATTTCACTAAAATCCTTAGTTCTTTTTTTTTATTTTTTAAAATGTCGTCTGTCTTTACCATATTAGTAATCTTAGTCCTTATTTTTTTTTTTAAATATATCACTTAGTCCTTCTAAGTCGACAGTTACTTAAATATAACATATACAAGGGTATTTTAGTCTTTAAAGCATTAGAAATATAATAATAATAATAATTGTCATTATTGTTGTCCTTGGTCCACGGCCAAGTAGCCAATATTTTTAATTTGGGTGAATTCTTGTTGTTAACAATCGAAAAGCATCATCCTTTATGTTGATTTTAATGGACAAAGTATTGAATTTTTACATGCAATTTTAGTTTTTAATTGCTTATATTTGACTGTAAGAGCATCTCCAATACAAGCGTGGTTTGTGAAAAAAAAAAGATGCCGCGTAAGATAAATAGACATTATATTAATAATCATCTCTCCAATGCTGCCGTACATATTCAACCTCAAGTTGATGTGGCAAAAAAAAAAAGATTAGACATTGTCAACATGACCGTTTACTTTCAGACGGTCTGTTACACAATTATTTTTTAGGTTGACTTAGCAAACATTTAAAATTGATATTAATTTTTTATATATTTTTGGAAAGAAAATAAAATATAAAAAAAAAAAAAAAAAAAAAAAGATGAACGTGTCATTAAAAAAATTGTGTTTTAGACGGAAGCATTGGAGACCAAATTTTGAGTTTATTGTCTATCAAGTCAATTTTTATGTCACATAGGAAGCAAGTCTCTTGACATTGTTGTAATGTCAACAATTATTCGTATGCAAGCCACTTTTGTATTAGAGATGATAAATGTTGGTTTTTCATTTTTCTCTTTTTGAAATCTGGAAATTTCCAGATCTGGTTCATTTTTCTCCTTTTAAAAAATATTTTTTTAATCTTATTATTTAATATTTTAATTATTTTTATGCTGATGCCAAAAAAAAAAAATTAAAATCATGTTTTCTTTCACACAAAAAAAAAAAAAAAAATCCTATTTTTTATAATTATTTTTTATTTTTTTTAAGAAAATAAAATATATTTATTCTTAATTTGATTTTCATTTAAAAATATAAAAAATATTTGAAAAAAATTTTGGAAAAGAAAAATGTAATAACAAAAACTTTTAGAGAGGAGATCTTGTTCTAGAGAGAATTTTTCCTTTATAATTGATGGAGGAAATTGCTACATTATTTTTTTTAATTACTTTATTTTCTGTTTTTTAAAAGTGTAAATGTTTTTTTTTAATATTTTTCTATTATCCATTGATTTTTTTATAAAAAAAGAATTAACTATTTTATAAAAATATTTTCCTATTATCCATAAATTTTTATTTTTTTAAGATCTTAATAAATTTTATGTATTTTTCTAAAAAAAATTGTGTTAATTTAATATTATAAACCATTTAAATATTACTTATTTATTTTTGATAGATAAATATTATTTATTTTTGAAATAATCATTTTATGTTAAAATCTTGAATTTTTTTTTTTAAAGTAAGGGTATAATAACAATGGCAAGGGACTATATTAACAAAGGCAAATTCGTAACTTTACACATATAGTCAAAGTTGACTGTTAGTTTTTGGGTCAGAGGACTAAAGTGATGTATTTTGGAAAAACAAAGACTAAGGTTACAAATATGTTAAAGACGTTTAAATAGGTAACATTTTATTAAAAAGTATAGACTTTAGTGAATTTACCCTATTTTATTACATACCATCTTGTCTCTATAAATAATGAGCATCAATTGGCTCTTCAATTCTAACATTCTTTTCTTTATTTAGGACCCAAAGTCCCAAACCGCTTGAACGGTCTTTTGTTGACAAACGCATCAAACACTTTTGTTAACCAACACAAACATCCTATGTTTTTTTTTTTTTTAAAGGAAACAAATTTCATTGAACCAAATTAAAAGGATTACAGCAGAACTGGGGTTTCCCCCAAAACAATCGAAGCCATACTAGGCGAAACCTCCTCCATCAAAAAGTTATCTAAAGCAGAAGAAACACCAAGCTTGGCAAGGCAATGAGCTGCCATATTACCTTTTCAAGAAATAAAGCAAATAGAGCCACGACAAGAGCTCTTTAAAAGGTCTAAAATAACATCAATGTAACCGATATCAGACATTGGAGCAATGTCAGAGTTGATCATAAACACCACTAGCTGGGAATCCGATTCAACAAGGCACGGCCATAAACCAGCATCAGTGGCCAAGCGAAGACCACGAAAGATCGCCAGAGCTTCCGCCATTACTAGAGAAAGGCACACTAGATACATTTGAGCACAAGAAGCCATAACCAAGCCCCTAGAATCACGGATAATGGCGCCAGCACCAATCCTGTTCCTAATAATGTCAGTGGCGGCATCTGAGTTAACTTTATACACACCCTCATCCAGAGGCCTCCATGATTGACCAATCAAACCACGCACATCAAAGCCACCACCAGCAACAGAGTTAGCTCTCTTGAAATCCTCCAGGAAGAGATCAACCCACGGGATTATATCATTAGCAAAAACTAGAGTAGAGTTATGGATAGAAGCATTCCTCCTAAACCAAGTACGTCACAACATAATGCACAGAACTTCCATCTCCTCAACAAGCAGCCTAGATTTATAGCCACAAATGAAGTCCAAAAAATTCATTTTATTAGAAGTTGCAATATTCTTAAGCTTAACAAACTGGCTTCTAACTGTTAGCGAACAAACATCATTAAGCGCATGCGGAAGCGTTGCCGAATAGAACACAAACAAACACAATAACAAAGAAAATATAAGATAAGATAAAGAGAAGTAATCTAAATCCAATCGCACAAAACACAAGAATTTACATGGAAACCTAAATCAGGGGAAAAACCACAGCCGTCAGGACGACAAAAGAAAGTTTCAATATGTAGTAAATTGTTACAACCACACAGTCAGGATCTCTCTCTAGATAATACCCCAAACCCAATTACACCCAATGCTCACTTTGAGATCTCTCTAGTATTTGTTATTTTACTCCACCACTAATAACCTAGTTATTATGGTATATTTATATAAATTACAGTGAGTTTAAGCTAAAAGAAAATCTAACTCTTATACGTACAAGAATTACTTGTTCCACATAAATACTATTTCTTATTTATGACAAGTCTTCTTTTAAGGAGAAATCCTTTTCCTATTAGAACTTCTAGAAACAACATATTTTTTCTTCCATGAATATTTTCTAATTCAACGCATGCTTGTGATTGACTACGATTTAAGTTATAGTTGGCCACCCGCTTCGTAAACCATGTTGATCTTGACCACTCAGAAAACTGTGATCCATGCTTCACATCATCGTCTAATGCTCTCGGTACCACTATGGAAGCCACAACACTTTTCACTGGAATTGAAATGCTCTCAGTTCCGCTGTAAAAATTCACAGCACTTGACCACCGCTCTTGTAACCGCTGTCAAAGCTAGAGCGGTTGTGACAGCAGTCATCACGGTTCTTCGTTTCTTCTGTTCTTCAAATCCTCAAGCCTCCCTCAAACATAACCTCATACTCCCAAATGCTCTCACGTCTTTAGGAAGTCTCTGCATTTGTAAATCATGATTGGTAAATTGTATTTGGTAACCATTGGAATATTCAATTCATATCTAACAATCCTCCCTTGTGGCGAGAATTCCAAAAAACTTGTCATCATCTACGATCCTCATCACCAAGAATCAACATACCCACCACTAGGTATAACCACTTAGGAAGCAACCATCACAAGATTTCTCCAGCACATGTCGAAATTTACCTTGCTAAAAAATCATGGTGCAACTCCTCACGTTAAGTTCCCAGGGAGTTCGCTCAATCGTCGACATCCTTGTCCACCACACACCTTGCATCACTTCCTAACCAATGCCCGTGCATAATTGTGGATCTGCTATCAGCTACATCCTCATGGCATGACCTTTTCATGGCAACTAGCGGTCATGCCATGAGGATGTTTATGCCCATTTAAAGGACATCACAGTAGTTGTCATACTCAAGAGAGGCAATTGCTAGATCACCTTCTTTGGAGCCCTTAGCCGTATTTGTCTTCTTATTTTGACAATCCTTCCTAATGTGTCCAGACTATCCACATCGTCAACAAGTGACTTTGCCTTTGGAGTTCCCCTTTTTCCTGTCAACCAAAAGAACAAAGTTATCAGAAGATTTACCTTCACTCTTTAGCCTTTGTTCCTCAGAGATAAGTTGGTTCGCTATATCTCCAAAGCATATGGTTGAACTCCCATGCATCAAGATTGGCTTCATGTGCACATAGGACGATGGAAGGAACTAGATGAGTCTAAGACCTTTGTCTTCTTCATCAATCTTTACTCCAATCAACTCTAATTCTGAAACTATACCATTGAGCACTCTCAGATGATCAAAAAATTTCGTACCTTCAGACATCTGCAGCTTGTGAAACTGCTCCTTTAGGTAGAACCGGTTATAGACACTATTCGATTGATACAATTCTTCAAGCCTCTCCTAAAGTTCTTTCGCTGAATATGTTCCATGAATATTTGTAAGAACATTCTTGGCTAGGTTCAATCGTATTGTACTTGTAGCTCTTTCATCCAAATCCTCCCAATCATCATCACTCATCTTATGTTTTCCAGAACTAGTACTAGCCGTTTCTTTACTAGAATCTCAAGAGCCTTCAGGGTTCGTAGGGGTTGACTTGCCCTTCAACGCCTTGTGTAAACCGTATTGGATTAATATATCTTTGACTTGAACTTGCCACAAGCCAAAGTTAATCTTTCCGTCGAACTTCTCAACCCCGAATCTCATCATCCTTGATATAAAGTTTGTTAAAACCACTATCAAGCAAACGGAGGGCTCTGGTAGCAATTGTTAGCAAACAAACGTCACTAAATGTTACCAGATAGAACACAAACACAAACACAATAACAAAGAAAGGATAAGATGAAGAGAAGTAATATAAATCCAATTACACACAACACAAGAATTTACGTGGAAAACCAAATCAGGGAAAAAACCATGGCCGTCAGGATGACAAGAGAAAGTTCCAATATGTAGTAAATTGTTACAACCACATACTCAAGATCTCTCTCTAGATAATACCTCAAACCCAATTACACCCAATGCTCACTTTGAGATCTCTCTAGTATTTGTTATTTTGCTCCACCACTAATAACCAGGGGTGAAGCCAGGACATTACAGTAGGGGGGGCTAAACTAATTATAATATTTTTACAACACGAGAAAATTATATTAATTAAAAATTATAGATACATTCAGATAGGACGGGACATAATTAACTTTACCCTGTCAATATTCATATTTAAAACAAAATGCATAAACTTTTTAAAAGATAACAACTAAATAAGAAACAAACATGCAATTCCAATATAATAACGAACTATCTCAATTTTATCTTACGAGTTTTCACAGCATCGAACTCATCTATTATGGAATTTAAGTCAATAGTATCCATAATCTCTCTCTCTCTCCACATAGACAACCAAGCAATTTGCAAGAAATTCATCCTCCATCTTGCTACGAAGTGATGTTTTAATAAGTTTCATAGCTGAAAATGCTCGTTTTGTCATTGCTATAGAAACAAGAAGTGTCAATACCAAACGAATCAATCTATCGATCAAGAAGAAGTGTTCCAACCTTCTTGTTTCGAATAATCAACGACATAATTCTGAAAGAGAAGCAATATTCTGAAATTCTGAAAAACAAATTACATCAAACTTGTAATATTCCAACTGTCTACTCAAATCACCTATTTCATTTTGACTGAAATCTTGTGGATAGAAATTCTTAGCAAGAGTACAAATAGCATCAATATCAAACGATTTAAACCTATTAATTGGATTCAAAGCTGAGCTAAGAGTAAGGAGTTCAATTGTTTGATTTGTGAATCTATTATTCAACTCCATCAATTGAAAATCTATAACAACATTAAATATATTGAAGTGATAATGTTGCTCAGATGTAATATTATCCTTCTGACGTCTTCTACCTTCCATATAACGTTCACACATATTAGGCATATGAATTTCATATCTTTCACAAAATGAAACCACACTCTTAAAGAAAGTTTTGAATAAGCGTTTTTGTAGTTGAGACAAAATTCAAAGCATTTAAGATATCTTGTGACTTCATCTGTAATGCTTGGCAAAGCATATCAGAGATTCCAAAAACTTTGTAACAATAAAATAAACACAAATTCAAAAGTTCCCATCTCTTTATACGCACCTTTGGCTTCCCCGCGTATATTGCTATTTAATCCTCCGTCAATCATGTCTTCAAGAAGAGTACAAGTTGAACCAAACATATCAATTAATCGACTTACGGAGGTGAAATAGGAGCTCCACCGAGTAGCACCAGCATGTTGCAAAGTGCGAATTTGATTAGCCCTTGTAGCAGTCTCAAGTTCTTCCGAAGCAATCAAATCCATAATTTCATCTTCTCTAACCGATTTCAACTTAGAATGACGCTTTGAAGAAGCATTAACAAAGTTGACGATAGAACCCAATTTCAAAAAAAATAGTCATACATCATGAACTTCTTTAGAAACTGCAACTAAAGCAAGTTGTAGTCGATGGGCAAAGCATTGTACATAGTAGGCATATGGACATTGTTTCTTAAATAAGGCTTGCAAACCATTCCATTCAACCCTCATATTGCTAGCACCATCATATCCTTGACCTCGCAAGTTTTCAACTAGTAGATTGTATTGAGCTAGTACCATACATATTGCTTTTTGAAAAGTTGTGGCATTTGTATCGTCGACACCCATAACTTAGGAAAACCGCTCTCAAACAAATCCATCAAGATCAATAAATCTCAAAATAATTGCCAGTTGCTCTTTGTTCGATTCATCAAGTGCTTCATCAACTAGAATACAAAATTTGGCATCCCCAATTTCCTCACAGATCTTATCCCGCACTTTGCTAGCAAGAATACTCAACAACTTCTTTTGAATATCCGGTGATGTATACGTGCTAGTTTGCGGGGCATTTTCAAGAACAACTTCTACAATTTCTTTATTCACTCTTGCTTGCAACTTGATCATTTCAATAAAATTCCCACAATTTGTAGAATTAATGGATTCATCATGACCTTTGAAAGTGCACCCTTGCATTGCTAGCCACTTCACAGTCTCTAAGGAGGTCTTAAGTCGCAATCGGTTATGCAAAACTACTTCAGAAGATTATCTACTCATGATATTATCGATATACATAAATGAGCCTTTAAATTATCCCGACATCGCATATGGTGATTGTGTTGTGAATTATGATCCCCTACATGTTCCTTCAATGGACAATCATCACCACAATTAACTCTCTTCCAATTTTGGAAACCCCAAATAGTAAAAGTTGGATACTTTGATGGACAAGTGGCATATAAGTGCCTCACTTTTGATTGGCTTATTTCGTTGACAAAATCACAATGGGGTTCAATCTTGTAAGGGTAACTTAGGATTGAAGATTTTCTTCTCAATTGCTTAAGGACCTCATTGTGGATTTCAAGAGCTTCTTAGAAGGTAGCTACTTGATCTTGACTCTTTATAAGAGATTTAGTTTGCACGCACACACAACTCTAGCATGCATGTGTGATTATTGTTTTTTTAGTATATGATATTCACTCACACACACTTGCACAATTGCATGTGTTCTTTTCATGAGAAGCTGCATGAGAAGGCTCAGCCCTTCTCTACCACGGTTGTGCCGCTGTCTTGGCGGACCGCAGCACTTAAGCGACAGAAATGTGTTATCTCTATCGCGGCACCTATCGCAGTTGGTCAACCGCGGCAGTCAAGCGACAGAGACCTATGTCTTTGTCGCGGTGCATCTGCCGCGGCCGAACAACGTGACAGTCAAGCAACATCAATAATTCTACTGTGTCGTGGTCATATTGGCGCGGTTGGATAACCGCGACAGTCGGGACCGCGACAGTACGTCAGCGAGAAGCTGGAGCGTTTTTTTATTCAAAACGACACCACTTTACTTGGATCTCATATATATATATATATATGTTGATAGCCTTTGGTCGTTTTAGTGAGCAAAAATTACACTTTTTGAGAGCCTTTTGAGTTGCTTCTAAGCTAAGGTATCAAGAACACTTTTTTATCACTCCAAACATCAAAACCCATCATTCTTGTATGCTTCATTCATCATCTAGCATGTTCTAGTTTGATTCTCATAGGGTTTTCATACTTGCTCACATGACTTGTAGTTAGAACATCCTTGCATCACTTCACATG
The DNA here is from genome assembly GCA_954870605.1 of Acer campestre. Taxonomy (NCBI): domain Eukaryota; kingdom Viridiplantae; phylum Streptophyta; class Magnoliopsida; order Sapindales; family Sapindaceae; genus Acer; species Acer campestre. The sequence continues at coordinate 14,821,888 of OX940802.1, read as the reverse complement.
TTTCTTTCTCTACAAGATTGCTCTTTTATTACTTGACTAGTTTCAAGATTGCTCTTTTATGACTTGAATTAGTTTCAAGATTGTGTTATTGTGTTTTGTGAGTTGTATTGTGGTAGATATTGCATATAGAACTTTGTTGTCTACTTTGATGTATCTTATGCATGCCACTTAGAAAAATGATATCTAGGAATGTTTAACATGTTCATCTATGCCTAAGCTAAAATGTCTAACCTTGCATTTTGAGCATCATGAATATTGCATATATTCACACTAGGTTGTTTTATCTCTTCAATTAGAGTCAAGTCTTGTATTTACCTTTTGGTAGTTTGCAAGCATGAACTAGATTCACTTCTAAAGGCCAGTGGGTAGCAAAGACGAATTAGTAATCTTAGGTGTGATGCGGTCAACCTAGACTGTAATCGTATTTGCAAGTAATGGATTGAGGTTCTAGTATGGCGCACAAAACAACCCGTGTTTTTCCCCGTGTGGGTTTCCACGTAAAAATCATGTGTTATTTACTTTCTGCATTCTCTACACTTGATTTTATTTGTTGACTAGTTGGAGTTGTTTTTGTAATCTTGATTAATCTCGAAAATTGGTAAAAAGGGATTAAAATC